>VDFB02000017.1:380425639-380463177 GCA_007258455.2 Sequoia sempervirens
GTTTGCAATCACACTTTGAAATTTGGATTAAAAAGAACTATTTTCTTCCATCATAAATTTTGGATTTGGATTAAAAAGAACAAGTGCTTCCATTGCTCGCTTACACACATTTCATTTCTAAGGGTCAATTAACAACTGCAAGTGTGAATCAAGTGCATGTGTGATCAAAAACACCTCACTTGGTTCACTTTTTTCATACCCTTCTTAGGAGGCTTGCTTGGAGTACACACCACTCCAAGGGACGACCTCAATCGAGGTGTGAATCAAAAGATAGGCTCCTTTGGGAGTTGAAATCTTGTCACTCTTGGCTAAGCCCCAAATAACTTTATACCTTTGGGAAGTGAAGGTGAGGGGTGGGTTACCCCTTTCTCCCGACTGTGTGGAAGGATTTTTCTTTCAAATCATCCTTAGTCAACCTCATGCATCCTACCTTAAGACCTAATTGGCCAAACCCACTTGACTAACATTAAGTTTGTTGTTGTGTATTCAAGTGCTTGCTTAATCATAACATTTAATCTTGAAAGACAAATTTATCATTGTGTTTGGTGTGTGTGTTCATGCATTTACATGTGAGATCTTGTGTTTGATATTTCCCAAGTCAAACTTGTAATAAACAATTTC
Source organism: Sequoia sempervirens (assembly GCA_007258455.2). NCBI lineage: Eukaryota > Viridiplantae > Streptophyta > Pinopsida > Cupressales > Cupressaceae > Sequoia > Sequoia sempervirens. The sequence goes on from VDFB02000017.1 coordinate 380,426,261, forward strand.
CACATCATCCTAATCATCCAATCTTATCATATTAACATCATCATCAATCTAGTCCTAGTCACCACTTGTCAAAATGGTCCTAATCATAAGCCCAAAGTCATAATCCAAGGGGGCTATCCCTCTAGTCCAAATCATGAGACAAAAACTAAGCCCAATATCATAATTAAAGGAGGCCCTCTCCCTAATACTAATCATGAGAACAATCCAAGACTTAAAATCACAATTCGAAGGGCCCCTCTTTCTAATTCAAATGATGACAAGAAATATGTGGCATAATTGGAGGGACAAGATGACATACAATGATGTAAAGACATATGTAACTCCATGCCAACATTAGAAAACAAGTTCCTAGCACCCCACCCACAAAAAATAATCCAAGCACTGTAACACCCAAACCAACCTCTAAACCAATCAACCATACAACACTTACAAGACAAGCTTCAACCATTTCAACAAATTCAATCACCTCACATATAACAACTCTTATCCCAAATCCAACACATCTTAGCCAACCACCAATCCCAAATCCAACAACTCAGCCACACACCAATCCCAAACCAAACAAACACAACTTCAAATTCCACATCAATCATCACACCAACATAGTCCATCCAGTTAGCAAGACGACCTTACACCAACATATCCTTTCCATGTCAATGCCACATCATCATATCAATTCACTTTGCAACAAGAACATGCAAGCCCAAGTCCACCTTGGCAACAAAATCAAGAGCCTTTCAATTCTCATGCTCCATATGACAAGGGAGAAACCAATCTAGCTCATGAATCCTATAAATATATTATACCATCATCTAATCAAAGGCCTATCCTAAAGCCACCATGTCCTAGTATAAATCCATTGGTCCCTACACATTCCAACCCATCAAATCCTTCATTACCCACACCATCATCCAATCCTCCATCAATTCCACACCCTAAGTTCAAACATTACAAAATCAAACCCAAATTCACCCATCCACCTACAAAGGATATGAACCAAGGGCTACTAGCAAGGAGTCAACCATGCCAACCATTTCCCATCCTCGAGCTTACAAAATATTCTTCCAACACCACGCCTAGTCTTCTAATTCCATCATGTCACCCACAACCCCTTGAACCTATTCTAGAGTCTCCCCCTATGAGCCCAAGTCAACCTCCATCATGTCCTCATAAGATTGACCATCAAGAACATGTTGAGCCCATCCAAGAGCCTTCCTCATCCACTTCCATTCAAGCAAGCCAAGAGGTATGTAAAGAGCCTAATCCTAAGCACGTGGAAACATCAATCCCTAGTCCTAATCAAGATCAAATCACTTTCATCCAAACTATCCATAATCTATATCTTTTCTATGATCAAGATGATATCCATAATGACGAAGAGCCTATCCATGAGCAACTTGATCCTATACCCATCCATGAGAAAGATATCCCAAATACACCTCCACCTAATCCTATCCATGATCCAAAAACATTCACTTGTCATGATGAGACACATGCCTCCCAAGTCAACATAGAAGATCAAACAAATATCTTGGATCTTAGTGATCACAATGTTAATCAAAATCCCAATGATCCTTCCATATCCACCATCAACTCCATTTCAAATCCATCATATATACTTGGTCTTTCCACCTTCATTCATGAATGTTCCTCCTTAGAACCATAACCACCATTATCTTTCATTGCTTTATTTTCCCCATCCAATAAGAGACTCATGTCTAGTGTTCCACCTACACCTAGTCCCATTGTCCATCACATACTCCAAAACATGAACTACCAAGGTAAAGGTTTAGGCATTCATGTACAAGGTATTTTGGAGCCCATCCATGTCAAAGTCCCTCCATGCTCATTTAGCCTTGGATACTCACCCCAAGGAAAACAAGCTAAAGATGTTGGTACTTCCTCCATCCATCCTAAGTCCTCTTTCCACCATAAATCCTATCATATGCCTAAAACATATGTTTCCAACCCTCCTCCATCATCCTACAAATGTCAAAAGCATGTGACCATACACTTTCCACCATCAACTTTGCCACTATTGCTTCCAACTCCTAATACCCTTCCATCTAATCTACCTCCATTACTCCCAACACCTAATATCACCATTATACAATCCCCTTATCCATCCATCCATAAATCTTCTAAAAATCCTAATCATGACCAATCAATGCACAAATTGTCTAAACATTAAGCTTCCACTCATTCCACCATATCCATGGGATTCAAAAGCAAAAATTTCAATGCCTCTACTTGTAAAGTAAAAAATCCTAAGGGTCCTCATGCCTTAGGGCACAAAAGCAAAGAATCAAAGAAAAATCCATCTAAAAAGCTATATAAGCCCATACCTCCAAAAGAAAAGTCTAAAAACAAAATGGTTTGGGTACCTAAGCCAAAATAAATCAAGTCAAAAAAGGCATCCACATCACAAATATCCCAACCATCCACTTGCACCTCACACTCCCACTATATTCAAGAATCTCACATTCCATCCCACAAGTAAAATAAAACTCATAAAAATGTTAAGTCTATGTGGATACCTAAAGCACTTTTCCATCCATCTTCTAAGAAAACATCACCATTGCTTCCTACACCCTCTCCACATTAAAAGCTTCAACATTTATCATAGTGTGTGCAGCCATTGGTCATGGTTCCCTTCCATTTCACAAAAATTCCACGTACCTCCATCTCCTCATCCTTCACTCATTATCCTACATATCTCCCCCATCACCTTCCTATGGTCCATGATTTTGGCTAAGCCTCCCCTTCATAATCCACATCATAATACATCATCTACCTACTCCATCTCCCTTTCATGTCATCTCTTACCAACATCTATGAGCATAATGACATTTGGCATGGTCCATGCGATGACGTCCATCTCTAGTGGGACTATCACCTTTCATGGAACTAGACACTTGAGTCCCTCCTATCCATATTCCTCTTCTCCTATCTAAAAATAAAAAATAAAAAATAAAAAAAAAGTAAAAAATAAATTCAAAAAGTAAAAAAAAAAGGGAAATCCCTTCGTCCAATGGTGAAAACCTGGTAAACAGGCGCCCTGGATAAGTACACTGATGAAAACCTAGCAAACATGCATCATGTGTAGGTTGATATTATATGTCACTTACACTTGGGGGCACGTTGTCTCATCCTATCATATTATTTTTTATCATATCATATCCTATCTTACCATCTCCTATCTTATCATCCTTGGCCATCATACCTATATACTTATCATATTGAGTCCATTCATCCTCTCTTCCTCCTTTTGATCTTGATAAAAATAGGGGAAAAGTGTTGAAACATCCTTTGGATATCTTTTGATATACCTCATCCTTCCAAACAAGCTTATCATTATCCTATTGTCATAAGCATTGTCATAAAAATATTAAATATTGTACCTAGAATGGGGCATGTTATTCCTATGTGATATAATCTTTGGAGATCACATCCTTGCTCTCTTATGATGCATACATCCATTGCATTCACTATGATCTATCCTTTTTATCCATCCATCTATCATGAGCCTTTTATCCTTTATCCTATCACCCACCCTTTCATCGATCAATCCCATCTATCTCCTTGCACCTAGGCTTGGTTTTCCCTTATCATTGGTATCTAGCACAAAGGCTACCCAAATTGTCATCCATTGACATCTCAATTTTTTTTTTAAAAGTCTTGAAAAAATACAAAAAAATTGAAAAAAAGGTCCTAAAAATAATCCAAAAAAAATCAAAACATTTCAAAAATCTAAAGAAAAATCAAACATTTCAAAATACAAAAATTGAAATATCCCCAAAATAAAAATCCAAAAAAATCAAAACATTTCCAAACATCCAAAAAAATTAAATATTCATAAAAAAAATTAAAAAAAAAAATCAAATATCCATAAAAAACCCAAGCAATAAAATCAAATCACAAATCAATCCATCATCATCAAATCAAATCAAATCAAATCTTCAAATTCCACAAATCAATTCACCACTTCTTCAAATCAATTTCTTCATCGAATTATCCAATCAAATCCATTCTTCTAATCAATCATATCACTTCTAATCAAACCCATTCTTCTAATCAATCCAATCATTATGATCAAATTAAATCATTTCTTCATCAATCCAATCAATAAAAGTCATTCCAAGAAAATCAATTCCTCAATTCAATTCATCAATCATCATCCAAAACTTCAAATCAATCATCTTCAATCATTCCAAGCAATAATCCAAATGCAAATCAATCCTTAATCCATACCAACCAAGCTAATCAATCTTGCCAAATTATCCAATCACATCCTTTGGTCTCGATCATAATCTTGTTGTAAACCTAATCAATCAATCAATCAATCAATCAATCATCCTTGTGTCGATCTAAGGATATATCATTCCCCGCAATAACAACACTATCATCATCATCATCATCATCAGTCAATCAATTAATCATTGGTTTACAACTTGACAGGGGCAATACCTTGTTTGTTTTTGTATCATTTGTGATTTCTTGCTTGCTTGTGTGTGTTATCATTTCAATTTTCATTTGCATCAAATCCGAATCACTCCCAACATATATTTGCATTGACATTGATTTTCCTTCTAAAATGTTTGAATCACCTCTTCCTTCTTCTTCAAAATAGTCTAAAAAGGAAAAAGGTCAAGCTTCTACATTAAGAAATAAAGGACAAGCTCTTTGTGCTTTTTCAGGTCATGGATTAGGGAGATTGATTCTAGATTCAGGAGCATCTCATCATATGGAATCTTTGCAGTCATTAGTCTCTTCTTTTGAGCCTTGTACTATGTCTCCTATCTTGATGGGAAAAAATACATGCATGAGTACAATTGGGAAGGGATCTATTAGTTTTGGGGACAACACTTTTTAGGATGTTTTTTGTGTTCCTCATTTGACGAACAATCTTCTTTCCATATATTAGATTACACATGGTGGAGATGGGAGGACTGCGGAGTTTACACCTGATTCAATCATCATTCGAGACTTGGAAAGTCGAGATATCATTGCTACTAGGATGGTTGATCATTTATCTCAGTTGTATAACTTTGTAGATTTTGCTTTTGATGATGACATTGTTCCTTCAACTATTGATCACACTATGAACCATGAATCAAAGGAGAAATTTGGATTTTTGAACTTGGGAGTACTCACATCAGATCCAGTTATTGAGTCTTGCATTCTATCTCCTCCATCTATTGTTGCATTTGATGATGCTTGTGTTGCTATAGATATGGGTTCTTGTGATTCAGTGTAGTAAGATCTTCATTGTCTTTCAGATTTGGCTACTTGTGATGGCTTCTTGATAGGTATTTCAGACTTGTTTGTGGAGTCTCATATTGCAGATATGGGGGACATCATTGATGGCATTCATCTTCTCTTTGATGGAGAAGATCCTTCTTCAGTTGTTGTGAGGGAACACTTTTACCTTCTTGTTCAATCTCTACATGATCATGCTTTACAGTTTGACATGATTGTGGATACTATTGGACAACATTTGGAGGAGGCTTCTTTGACTTTAAAGGGGATATCTTTGTCTTTGGATCATGTTCGACATTCATCTCTACTAGATTTTAGATTGTCCTCTTCAAAGGTGTGGCCTAGAATTCCTGTTTGGAGTGAGTCAGCTTTCAACATCGATATGGAGACACTTGAGCATGCTTCAAAGACATCATCATTCATCATCTATATTCTTGACATCCTACGTACATTCTTGGTTTTGTTTCTTCCTAAGGGGAGGAACATTGTTCGATGAGATTGGATCATCTTCAGCATTCAATGCCAAGCTTCTACCAACATTGCAACAAACTCAACATTGAGGGGGGGTTGCATTTTCTCTCTTCTTCTTCTCTCTTATGGGGGGTGTTTTCCCTCACATGGGGTTTTGGCCTTCTCATGCATCATTGAGAACATTTCTTCATTGTATTTCATCTCTCTTTTGGGGAGGAGTTTTGTTCCACTAGGTTTTCTCCTTTTCTCCATTTGTGAGAGATTTCTTTTGCATTTGTACATGGGTAGCTAACATGGCCTAGTAGTTGGGACCCCATTCTTCCATCTTTGCACGCCATTTGCATAATAATCTGCTACTCCCTAAGTTGCACTTAAGGGGGGATGTTGGTGTAAATAAAGTCTTGTACCCAGTTAATTCATTACTAGGGGACTTATTTACATGTCAAGTTTACTTAGGTCCTAGGAATTTTTCTAGAAGGTGTTAGTTGTCATTCATTGCTATCTTATCTTTTGAATTGTAACACATGTGAACCTAGGCAAGTGTGATAATTTTTCTCATGTCATATGCTTAAGACACTTGTCATAATCTTATGACGTCTTGTATCTCACCTTGGCTATACAACCAAGGGGTCTCTACTACATTATGTACACAATAAACACAATATTGAATCATAATTGATAAGAATATAGTTTATTCTTGTCATATTCAGATATTGTCTCTTTATGCTTTCCATTTGGCCTCAAGATCTTCGATGGCTATCACCATAGCCAATTCTAAGAGGAAAGAATACTCCTTTTTCAAAGGATAGTTTTTAGACTCTTTCATTAGAAAGAATACTCCTTTTTTGAAAGGAAATTTGTTAGACTCTTTCGTTTATGGGATACTTTTTGAAATAAAATTTGTCAAGGAGTCCCTTTTTAGAGAATACATCCTTTTAGAAAATGAGAGTTTTCAACAAGGTTTTTTTTTTCAAGGAATTCATTGTAAAGAAATTCGACACCAAGAGATCCTTTTGAAGAATTCGTTTTATTGAAAATTAGAGAAGCTTGATAGCCCCCCCTTAGGATGATGTGTGTTGTTCGGAGGAGAACATGGCATTCTGAGGAGAGACTAGGAGAGGTAGAGATGTTGTGGCACATAACACATAGCGATATGTATTCATGTTATTTTGTAACACATGTGAGGGACAACACATTGAAACCACAACATCAAGAAGAAAATAGATAGAGATGAATAAATTAAGAGACAAGGAGGTTTTCCAATTCATTCTCATTAAATCCTTCATGATATTCTATCAAATCAACAATGTTAAACACAGGTGAAACATGAATCTCACTCAACAACTCTACCTCATAAAAAAATTTGGAATCACGTTTCTTAGTATCTTGCATGGTCCAAACTTCTTCATCTTTAACTTATTGTATGTACCAATTGGAAACCTCTCCTTTCACAAATGAACCATGACTTCATCTCCTACCTGGAACTCCTTATACCTCATTTTTTGATCTGTCTTAGCCTTATACTGAGAGTTCATCTTAATTATATATTTCTACACCTCTTCATGAAAATTCTTTAGGTGCTCAGCAAAATCTTCAACCTTGGCACTAATCGTCTCTCCTTTATCCATATTTCTCAAGTCAGAAGCAATTCTTGGACTACTCCCATAAATAATCTAGAATAGTGATTTACCAATGCTCATGTTGATAGAATTGTTTTAAGCAAATTATGCTTGTGGTAAAAAAAAATCTCATCCCTTGGATTTATCTCCTACTAAGCATCTCAACTAGTTACCCAAACTCCTATTCACCACCTCTGTTTGTCCGTCGGTCTATGGATGGTGTGTAGAACTAAAATTCAAATCAATCTTCAAATTCTTCCACATATTCCTCTAGAAATACCTAACAAAATTGGTATCTTGGTCTGAAACTATGCTCTTGGGTAGACCATGTAGTCTCACCACCTCTCTGAAAAATAACTCTACAACATGAACAACATCACTAGTCTTATGACATGAAACGAAGTGTTCCATATTCAAAAATATATCCACAACCACAAATATGGAATCATGCCCTCTCTATGTCCTCAAAAATCTAAGGAAAAAATCCATACTAATGTCCTCCCATGGCCTCTCAGGTATAGGTAATGGGTGATACAATCCAATATTCTAACTTGACCCCTTCACCATATGATATACTCTACAAATTTTCACAAAATTCTTCACATCTTGTTGTAACTGTGGCCAATAGTAATTCTCACCAACAATAGCAACGGTCTTATTTCAATTGAAGTGTCCAACTAATCCTCCACTATGTTTCTCCTTGATTAGGTTATCTATCATGAAACTCCTTGGAATGCACAATTGATTCCCTCAAAATAACATACCATCTTGGATTGTAAAATCCAACCATCTTGTCCTATCCAAAGTGATAGGCTCCTTGCAAGCTCTCCATTCCTCTGCAAAATCAGGGCCCTCAAGATACAAGCTCTTGAGTTCATTAAACCCAAAAATTCAATCTGTATTTTTGTTAACAAATTTTGCCTCCTACTTAAGGCATTTGCAACTCTATTAGATATTCTACTCCTATGCCTCAAAAAAAATGTATAACTTTGCAAAAATTCAACCCATTTCAAATGTCTTTGATTCAACTTCCCTTGAATATTCAAATATTTTAAAGCTTGATGATCAGTAAATAGAACAATCTCTTTTGGCAACAAATATTGTCTCCATTTCTTCAAATCCTGAACTATAGCATAAAAATATTGATCATAAACATAATACTTCCTCTTTGCATCATTAAAATTTTCACTAAAATAGGTGGTGGGTTTACCATCTTCACTCAAAACAACTCCAATGGCATTGCCATGACTAGCATCACAATCTACTTGAAATACCATGTTGAAATTTGGAACTGCCAAAATAGGTTGCTTTGTAACTTTCTTCTTCAACATATCAAATTTTTTTGCTGCTCATGTAGTCCACTTAAAATCTTTTCTATCCCCTCTCATTTTTTCAGTTAGAGGTGCACAAATACTACCAAAACCTTTAATAAACTTTCTATAAAAGGTGGCCAAACCATGAAAATATCTCACCTCAGTAGAATTCGTTGGTGTAGTCCATTCAATGATAGCTTTTACATTCTTTAGGTCCATCTTAAGACCTTCCGATGAGAAAAAAAATCCCAAGTATACCAACTCTCTTTTTGCAAAACTACACTTCTTCAAATTGATCAACAACTTCTCTCTTAGCTTCTCAAAAACTTTTATGATATGCATTAAATGCTCCTCCAATGTCTTGCTAAAAATTAAAATTTCATCGAAATAAAAAATGACAAATTTACCCAAAAACTCTTTCAATACCTCGTTCATGAGCCACATGAAGTTTCTTGGTGCATTGGTTAACCAAAAGGGCATGACTAACCACTTGTACAAGCCCTCTTTGGTCTTTAAGGCTATATTCCATTCATCTCCTTCTCTAATAAGAATCTGGTGATAACCACTCTTCAGATCTATCTTCGTGAAGTACTCAGCTCCACTCAAACAATCCATGATGTCATCCATCCTTGACAAGGGAAATCTATACTTGATGGTGATCTTGTTGATGGATCTAGAATTTGTACACATCCACCATTCCCCATCCTTCTTTGGTGCTAGTACTGTAGGTACTACACACAGACTCAAACTCTCTTTGATAAAATTCATTTTGCAACAACTCTTTCACTTGTTTGTTTAACTCTTCACTCTCCATTGGAGTCATATGATGAGCTTCCTTATTTTGTAAACTGGCTCCAAGAATCAAGTCCATCTGGTGGCCAATTTTCCTTACTAGAGGCACACCTTCAAGCACATTATCAGAAAAAATATCTTGAAACTCATTCAATAAATCTGAAAAATTCTACAGGTACCTCATTAGTATCTTCTTTATCAACTCTAGGGATCAATGCGGAACACATATGCTCATGTATCATACCTTCTAGGAACTTTCTTCCATTAACCAAACAGATCCTTGCATTACTACATACATTTTATTCTACCTCCTTCAAGGGTTTCAACATATGACGAATGACATCCTTTCTCAAGGAATAGGTGTTAGCATGTCCGTCATGCACTGCTCGTCTATCAAACTGCCATAGTTTTCCTAACAACATGTGACAAACATGCATAGGTATAATATCACACAAAACCTCATCCTAATAGTTTCCAATCTTAAACTTTACCAAACATTTCTCATTGAAAAATGCTCATTGGTCCTTCTACAACCATGCGATTCGGTATGGTTTTGGATGCCTTCTACTCTCCAACAACAAATTAGTAACCATTTGCTCTTAAACAAGTTTAGCAGTGCTACCTCCATCAATGACAACATTATAAACTTTACCTTCACACTTGCATTGAGTGCGGAACATGTTCTTTCTTTGAACTAGTTCCTTCTCCTCATTCAACAAGGCTCTTCTAATAAAAAGGGCCTCTCCTCTTTCAACATCTTTAGAGTGTGAAGACTCTGCATCTTCATCTACATGTGTAACTTGTGCATTTCATTTAGGTCTTTTATTTGTCCTCCCTTGATGTTGAAGACACTTGTAGGCTCTATGTCCTTCTTCGTATTGAGAATAGGTTCCACAAAAGCCTCTTCATCCTGGTCCTGATTCAGATCTTCCTCTTCCTCTTTGGTCTCTATTATTTTGATCTTGAGGACGATAGGTATTATCTCCCTTCTAGTTTTGACTGCAACTGGATCCTTCAGTCTTCTTTTGATCTTCACTTCGACCTCTGTATGACTGCCCAATAGTCTTTCCACCTCAACCTCCACCCCTTTTCTTTCTCTCAAAGCTTCTATTAAGCTTCTCTTCCACCTTTAGGGAAAAGTAATATGCATCTTCAATCGTGTTCATCCTCACCAAACTCAACTCTTCTTGAATACTCGACTTCAACCCATTTATGTAATGGGAAAATTTTTCCTTGTTGGCCTTAGAATGGCATAATCTAATCAGGACTCAGTAGAATTTTTTTGTATACTCCTTAACAAATTTCCTCGATTTTTTCAAACCTTGCATCTTCTTTAACAAATCTAGCTCATAATCAATAGGAATAAAATCTCTTCAATTTTTCCACCATCCGATCTCATCTTGTTATTTTAACTTTTCCTCTTCTATTTCTCCCCAACTAGACTTCTTTCCACCATATGCTAGCATGGCCTTTCAACATGGATTTTGCAAATTTGACCCTCTCAGGATCTTCTATTTCCTCATACTTGAAATACTATTCCATGTCATTGGCCCAATTGGTCAACTCCCCTAGATTCATGTTTCCAAAAAAATTAGAAACTTCTAACTTTGACCTCTTTCCAATCTTAGAAATGGCCCTAAGCAGTCTGACTTCTCTAGGATTTGTTACATCATGTGCTTCTTCTTTGAATGGCTCTTCATTTTTAGCCTCATCTTCACTTTCATCTATATTTTTGACATCAGATCATCTACACAACTCCTCTTGTAGTGCTTGAACTTATATTTGGAGGGCTCTAAAACCCTCTACTGTTACCCAACATTTCTTCCACCACAATTTATTCGTGGAAGCATCTTTTCTCACAGACCCACAACAACAATTCTTGGTGTAAACTGCCTCATGTTTGGTGATCTTTCTACACACTTAGGAAAGCCTACTCTGATACCACTTGATGAGGGTACTCCCCTTACAAAACCACACACACAACTAAACAAGAGAGATAAATAGAAAATGTAGAAAGAAACACTTGCTTTCTATTATCTTGATGAAGTGAAATTACAATACTTAGAAAATAACAAACTACATCCACATGGGCCTTCTCATTACAAAAATCTGTAAGCCGAAAAACCACGATCTGCACTACCGAAGCTCCCTTTTGTAACCCTTGTTCTCCCTCTTTATCCAAGAAGAATAACTTCCTTAGAATATTCTAGAAGGTGTAACCCCATTTTGGCACCAAAAACTCCACCATCCATTTCCCACTCTAGAAGACTTTATTTTTTAATTTTATATTTATATATTTACAAGTTTTCACGGTCGTAACTTTTGATCCGATTGTCAGATTTTCAATTGTAATATATTGTTGAAATGCTTGTGAAGAGATCTACAACCATCTTTTTCCAAATCTAAAATATTAGAGATTCTACACCCTATTTTGAGGCTTTGAACAACCTCAATTTTTAGTTGTAAAAATCATTGGAAAAATTCGTCAGGATGAAAATTTAATAGCTTCCAAATGGTACAAGATTTTGAGACAATTCTTTCACCAAAAATCTTATTTTCCAATTTCACTCATTGGGGTCAATTTTTCGTGTCCATAGGAACCCAATTAGGTCAACTTATTAAAAATAGCAGGTGACTATTTTTGGATGTTTTAAACTTTTAACTTTCCCAAAGACTGCATGAGTCATCGTGGGCCCCAAAAAAACTAAGGAAACTACAAACAAAATGAAAATACAATATTTTTGGGTGATAAAAGATTTCCTGTACACCACTGGATGCTCCTGCATCAGACACCCAAGGTAATTCGAAAAGTGATCCTATCACTTCTCAGGTGTTTGAGGGAAACCAAGATGGTTAACCTCAGCTTCATATAACCATGACGAATCTTCAACAACCCTTCCTCTCCATTTCACCAAGTACTCTGCATATTTCTTGTTTCTTATGCTTCTACCCACATGACTATCCAAAATTTCTTCTATCTCTTCCTTTTCTGACATAGGTGCTGAAATATTCCACCGTTCCTCTATCAATTCATTATCCTTAACTCCATGATATTATGTCAAATCAACATGTTAATCGCAGGTGAAACATGAATCTCATTCGACAACTCTACCTCATAAGCATTTTTGGAATCTTGTTTCTTTAGGATCTTGCATGGTCCAAACTTCTTCATCTTTAACTTATTGTATGTACCAACTGAAAAGCTCTCCTTTCATAAATGAACCATGTTTTTATCTCCTACTTGGAACTCCTTATACCTCCTTTTCCGATCTACCTTAGCCTTATACTGAGAGTTCATCTTATTGATCCGTTTCTTCACCTTTTCATGAAAATTCTTTAGGTGCTTAGCAAAATATTTAGCCTTGACACTACTCTTCTCTCCTTTATCCATATTTATTAGTTCATAAGCAGTTATTTGACTACTCCCATACACAATCTAGAATGGTGATTTACTAGTGCTCCTTTTGATAGAATTATTATAAGAAAATTATGCCTATGGTAAAATCAAATCCCATCCCTTGGGTTTATATCCTACTAAGCATATCATCAGGTTACCCATAATCCTATTCACCACCTCTGATGGTCCATCAGTCTCTAGATGGTGTGTAGAACTAAACTTCAAATCAATCTTCAACTTCTTCCACATAGTCCTCTAGAAATACCTAACAAACTTGGTATCTCGATCTGAAACTATGCTCTTGTGTAGACCATGTAGTCTCACCACCTCTCTAAAAAATAACTTTGCAACATGAAGAGCGTCACTAGTATTATGATACATAATAAAGTGTTTTATCTTCAAAAATCTATCCACCACCACAAATATTGAATCATGCCCTCTCTATGTCCTTAGAAATCCAAGGAAAAAATCCATAATAATGTCCTCCCATGGCCTCTCAGGTATAGGTAATGGCTGATATGATCCAATATTATGACTTTCCCCCTTTGCCATCTGACAAACTCTGCAACTTCGCACAAACTTCTTCACATATTGTTGTAATTGTGGCCAATAGTAATGCTCACCAACAATACCAATGGTATTATCTCAACCAAAGTATCTAGCTAATCCTCCACTATGTTTCTCCTTGATCAGGTTATCTCTCATGGAACTCCTTGGAATGCACAATTGATTCCCTCAAAACAACATACCATCTTGGATTGTAAAATCCAACCATCTCGTTCTATCCAAAGTGATAGGATCCTTGCAACCTCTCCAAGCCTCTGCAAAATCAAGGCCCTCAAGATACAAGCTCTTGAGTTCATTGAACCCAACAACTTGAATCTGCATTTATGTTAAAAAAAAATTCCTCCTACTTAAGGCATCTACAACTTTATTAGATATTCTACTCCTATTGTTTAAAAAAAAAGTATAACTTTGTTAAAATTTAACCCATTTCAAATGTCTTTGATTCAACTTCCCTTGACTATTCAAATATTGTAAAGCTTGATGATCAGTAAATAAAACAAACTCTTTTAGCAACAAATAGTGTCTCCATTTCTTCAAAGTCTAAACTATAGCATAAAAATCCTGATCATAAATAGAATACTTCTTCTTTGCATCATTCAAATTTTCACTAAAATAGGCAATTGGTTTACCTTCTTGACTAAAAAAAACTCTAATAGCATTACCACTAGCATTGCAATCTACTTGAAATACCTTGTTTAAATCTAGAAGTGCCAAAGTAGGTTGCTCTATAACTTTCTTCTTCAACATATCAAAACTTTTTCCTGCTCCTATAGTCGATTTAAACTCTTTTCTATCCCCTCTCATTTTTTCAGTTAGAGGTGCACAAATACTATTGAAACCTTTTATAAAATTTCTATAAAAGCTACCCAAACCATGAAAATATCTCACCTCAGTGAACTCCTTGGTGTAGGCCATTCAATGATAGATTTTACCTTCTTTGGGTCCATCTTAAGACCTTCTGATGAGACAGTAAATCCCAAGTATACCAACTCTCTTTTCACAAAACTACACTTCTTCAAATTGATCAATAACCTCTTTCTTAGCTTCTCAAAAACTTTTCTAATATGTATCAAATTCTCTTGCAATGTCTTGCTAAAAATTAAAATTTTGTCTAAATAAACTATGGAAAATATACCCAAAAACTCTTTCAGTACCTCATTCATGAGCCACATGAAGGTGCTTGGTGCATTGTTTAACCCAAAGTGCATGAGTAACCACTCGTGTAATCCCTCTTTGGTCTTGAAGGTTGTCTTCCATTCATCTCCTTCTCTAATCCGAATCTGGTGACAACCACTCTTCAGATCTATCTTCGTGAAGTACTCAACTCCATTCAAACAGTCCATGATGTCATCCATTCTTAGTAAGGGAAATCTATACTTGATGGTGATCTTGTTGATGGCTTTAGAATCTATACACATTCGCCATTCCCCATCCATCTTTGGTGCTAGTACTATAGATATTGCACTTGGACTCAAACTCTCTTTGATAAGTCTAATTCACAATTACAACTCTTGCACTTGTCTATTCAACTACTCACTCTCCACTGGAACCATATGATGAGCTACCTTATTCATTAAAATGGCTCTAGGAATCAAGTCCATCTGGTGATTAATATTCCTTACTAGAGGCAAACCTTCGGGCACATTATCAAAAATAATATCTTGAAACTCATTCAATAAATCTGAAACTTCTACAAGTACCTCATTAGTATCTTCTTTATCAACTCTAAGGATCAATGTGAAAACATATGTTCATGTCTCATACCTTCTAGGAACTTTCTTCCATCAACCAAAAAAATCCTTGCATCACTACATACCTTTTCTTCTGCCTCCTTCAAGGGTTTCAACATATGAGGAACACCATCCTTTTTCGAGGAATAGGTGTTAGCATATCCATCATGCACCACTCGCCAATCAAACTACCACGGTCTGTCTAACAAAATGTGACAAACATCCATAGGTATAATATCACACAAAACCTCACCCTGATAGTTACTAATCTTAAACTTTACCAAGCATTTCTCATTGAGCAATGCTCTATGGTCCTACAAACATGCGATCTAGTATGCTTTTGGATGCCTTTCCCTCTCTAACTGCAACTTAGTAACCATTTCCTTTGAAACAAGATTATCAGTGCTACCTCCATCAATGATAACATTACAAGCTTTACCTTCACACTTGCATCATAGGTTCTTTCTTTGATTTGGTTCCTTCTCCTCTATTAGCAAGGGTCTTCTGACAACACGAGCCTCTCCTCTTTCAGTGTCTTCATAATGTGAAGACTCAACATCTTCATCTACATGAACAACTCGTGCATTTCCTTCAGGTCTTCTATTTTTCCTCCCTTGATGTTGAGGACACTTGTAGGCTCTATGTCCTCTGTATTGAAAAAATGCTCCACAAAAGCCTTTTCTTCTAGATCCTCATTCAAATCTTCCTCTTCCTCTTTTTGGTGTAGGTTTTTATTTCCCTAGTGGGTTAATTTATTTTCCCTTAGTCCTAGGATTTTCCTACACTTAATTAAGCTTGCTTAGGATAATAAAGTGAGTTTATTACTAGGAGATAAGTATGTGGCATCACCTTCCTTAAATGGTGGAACACATTCCACTATTGGTCGCATCCTCCACTTTTGGTGCCTCATAATTTCCACTTTTGGTGGGCATCTCCACTTTTGGTGGTCTATCTCCACTTTTTGTTGTTGATTCCTATTGGTTGTATTTTCCACCTACCTCCTCTCCTAAGTTCTATATAAACTCACTACCTAGCCTGTATTTGAATCCATTCATTCTCTTGCATTGTTGCATATTTTGGAATGCATGCACCTTGATGCATGCAGTCATTATTCATGCATATTTGCATTGTATCTTTTCAACTTGGAAGCTCTTAATGCAATTATTTCACATCGACATTGCATAATCTCTTGGAGTCCTAGTTTGCATTCTTATGTTTTTCAAGTTTATGTAACTTTGATTTTCTCTTAAAAAGTTCCTTGGATTATTCAATCTATTTCAAATTTCTAACACTTCTTTGGTCTCTATTATTTTTATCTTGAGGATGGTAGGTATTATCTCCCTTCTAGTTCTGACTGCTACTAGATCCTTTAGTATTTTTTTGACCTTGACTTCGGCCTCCGTATGATTGTTGAGTAGTCTTTCCACCTCCACCTCCACCCCTTTGCTTTCTCTCGAACCTTATGTTAAGCTTCTCTTCCATCTTTATGGAAAATTGATATGCATCTTCAATTGTGGTAATCCTCACCAAACTCAACTCTTCTTGAATACTTGGCTTCAACCCATTTATGTAGTGGGAAAATTTCTCCTTGTTAGCCTTAGAGTGGCTTGTTTTGATCAGGACTTAGTAGAATTATTTTGTATACTCCTTAATATACTTTCTCGTTTGTTTCAAACCTTGCATCTTCTTCAACAAATCTAGCTCATAGTCCATAACAATAAACTCTCTTCAATTTTTCCACCATCTCATCCCATCTCGTTAATTTATCTTTTCCTCTTTTATTTCTCTCCAATTGGACTTCTTTCCACCATATGCTAGCATGGCCTTTCAGCTTGGATTTTGCAAATTTGACCTTCTTCGGATCTTCTATTTCCTCATACTTGAAATACTCTTCCATGTTATTGACCCAATCAATCAACTCCTTTAGATCACTACTGTATTTGACTACAAATTCTGATGAATTTTTGGTGACGTATTGACAAAATATTGTCGACTTATCGACACAACACTGATTTAAATTTCGTCATTGTATTTTCATCGCTTTAACGACCAATTTTTATACGTCGAAACCATGACCCAACATCGTCGGTCAGTGCCATGGGAAATGTTGGCAGTGTCTGTCGCAAAATCAACGTAACTTCATCCATCTATTGATGCAAAAAATACAAAACGTTGCAAAATGCCCATTTGAACTCGTTGAACAAACACCAAACATTTGTCCATTTTCTGATGAGGTGGAGCAAACCGTCATTTCCATTACGATGAAAACTACGTCACGTGTACAACAACCTCGTCAAATTTTTTTGTGGTTTGTCGGGCTATGTTCGTCGAAATTGTGACGAAACTTTGCAAATTTTTTTAAAAAATTATTTGTTCAAACATCTTCCCTCCCTAACATGGTTAAATGTATGGGTTTTGTTCTTTGCATGAATAATTTGGCTGATTTATCTTTTGGTATAAGTCACTCTGACAAGTATTTGTCTTTCCTTGTGTCCTTTATCGGTGTAGCTTATCCGATGTAATCCTATCGAAGAGACTTTGTCTATCGGGCCCAAAGTTATTCATTACTTCCGATGGTGATACTCCCACTGATGAATTCCATCAGCAAAATTTCACCGATGGTGCCTTATTTTATCAACTATGTCAGCGTAACTTGAGATATGTTCTCCCAACTAAATGTTATCAATGCAAGATGTGTCGTTAGGTAGTCCATTTTTTGTTGTTCCAATATCAATGTGTTCCTCCGATGAAATATATCGGTGTACCTCATGCCGAAATACTGAGTGAGTCTATCTTTTACTTTCTTGAATAACCCATCGGTAGAACAAAAAGAATGTGTCCACGATACGAGCCTTTTATCTTCATCGGAGTAGTATATGAGATCAGAACTGTCACTTGTTAGGCTTCTGATGGTTGATGAGTATTTTATTAGGGAAAATTTCATGAGTTATGCCAATATGCATTTCATGTGGTGCTACATTCTCTATTTGTTCCTTTTTAATCAAAATATACAACCCAATTTCTTCTGCCGATTGGTATGAATGCAATGTGCCTATGCCGATATTGTACAATGTGCTTCCTCATTCATGTAGGCCATTCCTGCAATGTATTTATCAGTGAAGATTGCTATTTGTTGTGCCGATATATTGTATCGTTCCAATATAAATATAAAACATGATCGGGGTGACATAGATACTGCTTGACTGATATGTTATATCTCCTCAATGTGAAATGTGTGAACAATGGGTCTTGGATACATATAATGAGTAAATAGCTTATAAGAACAATGGTAGAAAACCCAACAATGAAGACTTGGGCAAAATTTCCATAGAAATTGTTGGATACGTCTCACATGACCTGCAATAATGCAAGTCCCAAAGCATATGGGCATAGTGTTGAAAACCCACACATGGAAACTAGGGACCCAAATTTGTGTCTTAAGGTTGTGGAATCCCTACAAAAACCTTCATTAACCAATCAAAAAGTAAACAATTGTCTACTAATTTGAAAGGATTAATCACAAAATTGATTTTAATAGTTGAGACAAGTGTGAATGAAAAAATGGAAGACTTATGGTAAAATTTCAAATATGTCAAGATCTCCTTGTGAAAAAATCTAATAGTCACTTTCTCTCATAGTGGAATAAAGTAAAATATGTTCTTAACATTTTGCAGGCAAAAGTTAGTGTAAAGACAATATACAAGTATGTTGATGCTATCATTGAACTGCACACCAAGCTCACGAATCAAAACAAGTATTGTTCCCGCAACATATGAAGCCCACCTAATTACAATTGAGCTCAAATAGAAATTAAATCCACAACTAATGATTTCCAAACAACACATTCTATTTTTCATCAGTTGTTTGTGTGAGAGAGCAAGAAAGTGAGTGTGTGTGTATGTGTGTGTGTGTGTGTGTGTGTGTGTGTGAGAGAGAGAGAGAGAGAGAGAGAGAGAGAGAGATAGAAGGTTACTTTTGTGATGGATCTCTAGCAAAATATGTGTGTGCTTTCTCATATGATACCTGAGTGAATTAAAATAACACTTAAACCCAAACAAAAAACCAAACCAGTAACATATAGTACATAACTATATTAATTCTATCCAATGAAATTATTTTATCATCAATGCATGAAGCACATGACATGCAATTACTAGGAGCAATCCATCCACTCACTTATTCCATTGGTCAATAAATAAGAGAATCATCTATAAAATTGCTACCCAGATTGAAAGGTGCCCCTCATATGGATCAAATGGCATGTAAGCAACTAGAGATGATTATTGGGAGCAACTGCAGAATCAATAACCTACTAAACAATGGCATGGCATCATCACTAACTACTCATCACATAGTGAATTGTGGATGATTTTAGCATTAACCACATAATTACAATATCTATATGTTTAATGATTTAATACTAGTTGTGTTACAGGGCTCTCTCCTAGACCCCTCATACCCAGACCTAGTTTGAACCACGTACCAGTCTCAAGCCAATTCTTGTGCTGAAATGGTTGGGCTCTTCTCTTTTTCTTTTGTGCTACATGAGTACATCCTAAGTTTGTCTAATCCAAACTCGTATATCCCCAGACGCGGGATCCATCCGTGGATAGCTTCCCCTGCAAAAGCTATCATCTAGGGTAACATATGAGATGTGTTAAAAAGTAAAATAAGTACAAAGGGTAACATATTGAAGCAAAGAGAACTAATGAAAATTGCATAAGCTTAAAAGTGCAGCATAATGAAATATTGAAAAGTGCATTACCTTATTGAGCTTCTCTTTGTTTTCGAGAATAGTTTAATATTCTCTACTTAATAGGGCCAACCACGTGACAGTGGAAGCTCATTCCCCCCCCCCCTCACATCACTCTCAATTCCCCATACCCGATCATATAACATTAATCATTCATTCATCCATTAATAACATATAATCTATTCATATAACATTCATTCATTAACATATAACATTAATTCTTTCAATTTTTACATATTATCAAAAATATGGTTGTCAAAAATATTAGTTTTTAACATTCATTAACATATTATCAAAAATATGGTTGTCATAATATGATTACAATCACTTTTTTTTTTGTTTCTTTTTTGCAGCTAAAAAAAGAAGTGGAGTATCATTTTCTAAATCATCTATCCCTCCTTTATTTGTTCTACCCTTTGCTCATGATCTTAATGTATGCCTAGTCATGTACTCACAACGTGGAGGCCACTGCAAGGGGGGGTCTTCTACAATAACAAAGATATGTTAAATTGATATGTTTTATTATTATTGTTACAAGTATTTCATTAATTAAAAGAACATGAGAGTCATGCTCTTTACCTGATGGGGCCACATCATGTTCCTGATCTTGTCTTATAGCCTTATGATCAACATGCTGGACACCCTCTAAATCCTCTAGAGTTGAAACATGAAAGGTTAGATTAATTAATACACCAATTGCAATTAAATATGTTTAAAATAACATTAGATTGGTCCTCTTTACCTGATGGGGCCACATCATGTTCCTGATCTTGTCTATCCTGATCATGCTCAACATATTGATCACACTCTACATGCTCTAAAGTTGAAACATGAAATGTTACATTAATTAATACACCAATTGCAATTAAATATGTTTAATTGTATTAATCCATACTGCATTTTGTATAGCACATGAATACATCCAGTACTGGGATGCACACCATGACCTTCATCTGCAGGTTGTGCTCCACCCTCACCAGGTTGCATTCCAATTTCATGTGTAGTATTATCATTGCTTGCTTGTTTAAAATAAATAGGCACATAATTACTTTATGGTGGAAATTAATATTGAATAGATTGCACAAGTATTCAATTTTAAATAAACTTCATTGCGTTTATTTACCTGTGTGTCGGATGCAGTGGAAGCTTGTGTTTTCCCAGTCAAGAGTCTTAGGCATTCAACCATGGCTCCATAGCCTTGTTGGAAGACAATCTTCAGGTCCTCTTCTGTGGGAACTCTGTTGAATTCAGAGCCCTGCATTTTTGCATAAGATCATGAATTTTGCTTCTATGGTGTGATAAAACCAAATTTTTTTGCAATTTATTATTTGGATGCAATATTTCAGGTATTGATACTTACAATTTGTGTGGCTGATTTCATATAACCACCAGAGCCAAGTTTGTGTTGCCTATGTTTTTCTAGTCTTTCCTTTGTTGTCTTCGATGTGTTAGGTAGCCTATGAAAAGTTTGAAATATGTTAGATTATGTAAAAAGAAAGAGTAATCAGTTAATAATTACATTGTTGATAGTATCACATACCTTCCTTGGCCCGGTGGTATCTTTCCTTTTTTCTTTTCAGCCTTCTCATTTCCATCTGACACTAGGTCCTTCCACTCCCTCTCTGGAATCATGGGGCGACGCTCGTACTTTTTATTCTTCTCTAAATGTGAACTATATTGGCCCCTCACATACTTTAGATACGTACCAGCTTTCTTAAGGACCTTGGTTCAGTTGAATGTGTTATTACCAAACAACACAACTAAACGGTTAATGAGCTCATCTTTTAAATCTTTATTTTGGTCATTCCACTGTGTACGTATGGCAGTCCCAAAGATCTCCAATGTAATATCATTTAGATGTTTATAAAAAAACATCATTTCCTGCAAAATGATCATGGGATCATTAGTCTAAAAAGAGTGATCAATAAGTAAATTTCAATTGGATTATATATAATAATAATTAAAACATTTTAAAGTACCTGGGACCTTCTCTATCTTTATGGTAACAAAATCCTCAGTCACCACAAATGTGACTGGCAATGTTCCTGTACTAGTAATACAGGAATATCTAGGAAATGCTGCTAAAACATCACCAGTACTAGTGGCCTCTGCATCCCCAGGTACATGTATTGACGCATGTTCTGGCATGTTTTTGTTGCCAAAGGGTGCACTACTCAATGCTTGCATGTTATGTGTTGCCAAAATTTCAGTCGACAATATAGGCACAGATGATGGGGTCGGATGATGTGATGTATGCCCACGAAGATCAAGATCAACACTTGTACCAACCCCTACTCCTCAAGCAACACCTACAGTACCCTAATCATGGCCAACAACATCATGAGGATGCAAAAAATCCTATAAAAACAACACATATTTTAGTTCATGACATAAAAGAGTACAAAATATAAAACCATGAATGAACTTATGTTATAATTAAAGATCTCATGACAGCTTAGTTTCAAGTTTCGTGCTCTCTCAGTTAATATTTAAACCCTTTCTCTTATCTCATCTATTTGAGGCACTATGAATAACTGAAGGATTTCTTCATTGCATTTTTTTTGGGTCTTCCTTATCATATCTAGAGGGTTTTCGGAATATGAGATGTCATCATCACATAATAGTGATTGCACCTCCTATGGATGCTCTCCTCTACTGCTGGTGCCTTTCCCCGATCATCCGACTGCGACAAGAATATTAAAAACATTATCGAAATTAACCCAATAAACTTATGAAAAAAACATAATAATAAAACATTTTGCTCGTATCTAATTTGTACAATTACAATGAGGTAAACCTGTCGAGTAGAAGCGCTTGAAGATGCATCGCAATCTATGCTCTGGGCTGGAGCCTTCCCCCTACGATCAATGTCTCGTTGTGAAAAAAAAAATATATAAAAAAACATCACTGAAATGAAACCAATAGACTTACGGCAAAAAACATAATAATAAAATGGTATATTGGAGTCATTAATTGGAGGTTGGATAAAATGTTATATAGTATGTACCACCCCCATAGTAACTATGTTTGTATCTATAGGATTCAAATTGTAATCGATTAGCAACTCTTCCCTTGTAGTTATTGATTTTATCGCACATACGAATACATGGTTTCCCTCGCGCGCCTCGAATATTCAATTGGGTTGCTTATTTTTTGACCCACATCGTGTACTGTTTATAAACCCTACAATATTCCCTGATGCTTTTGTTCTTCTGTCAATGTACATAGCTACTCCTGTATTTTGTTCCTCATCTTTTAGCTATATATAATTTGTTGACAGTGCATACCTATGCATACTTCGTGTATATCGAACTAGTTGCATCCAATCTTTGTAACTGTAACAAGGTCATACATACTCCATTAATTCAGTAACTTTTTCATAACAAACCTTTATGCCATCCATGCAAAATAGGCCCAAACCATGTAATGACGATGGTGCTATGCGATATATCCTCTCGTTGACACAAAAATCAGTGTTTATTGGAGGAAGTTCCTTGGGTACCCATTGTTTCCATAGATGTTTGTACCTCAAGGGCACCTCGATGTTTCCTATGCTCTCATCATCATAAGAACATGACTCCCCTTCAGCAAGAAAAAATTCCATGCGTTTACAAAATTTTCTTCTAATATTTTGACCTCTAGTTGATCTCCCTCTTTTAGACCTACTACATGTCTCGCTTTCCACTTCTCTTCCTCCCTCACTCGAGGAAGACAGATCTGAAAAATACCTATTTGGTGGTACCTACACTCATAAGGATGTTGGATGAAGTTCTTTCATGGTGATGTGATCCCAAGGTATGGGGTTGGAGGATTAAGAACCAAGGTTGTCACTACTAGTCAAATGCATGTGGAGGTAACAATAGTTGTGAATGTATCAATAAACCTTGTAAGGGTCTGATCATCAAAGATCACCAACCTTGTGTTTTGAAGCCTTGGGTTTTGGGAACATCTAGAGGAGTCATTGTCTTGTTTCTTGGAGGTTGATTGGGTTAGTTGGTGGAAGGTTGCTATTACTTTTTGTACCTTTCTATGAAATTTTTTGGACCACCTTCCTCGAAGATAATAGTCCCTCTGAGGTAGTACTAGTGTCTGGTTAGTTAGTCTGAAATTTTTTGGACCACCTTTGATGTGAAATAGCCCCTCGTACAACCATCCTTTCAGTCTATTTCTAAATGGACAAACCCCTTTCCTTTAATGATTAAGCTCCACAGGTTTCTACCCCTATGGTTTTTTGGGTCCCCCAAATAAAATAATAAAAGATGGTCCCTACTGAGAAGAACCCCAAAATGTATCAAAGTTTCTTTCTTTCTTAAGAATCTAGTTAAAGAGGCTAATTGTGCCCCTCCCTATCCAACATTCCTTCACCATTTTCTAGACACCCACAACATCTTCAAACCATTTATACTCTTCTGGAACTTGAAAAAAAATTCCACTTTCGTTAGTGTTCTCTTTCGGGCTTTCCCTAGTGCTGGCATCTATACTGTTCTTTTGGAGGTTTGGTTGAGTCAGTGAAATATTCAGGAGTTTTTAATGGATCCTTGTCTTTTTTTTATCTCTTGTACTGGTGTAGGAGCACCTTGGCATAATTAGGCCTCTATGAAGCAATGTTTTGAAATTTGATTCAATGTTATTGTTCCTACTTTGTAAATCATGTTATTAGAGTCATGTTTCATATATTTGAGGTCATGTTGAGGTCATTTGGTGTTTATTAAGTCCAAAAGTGCAAAAATGAAAACAATGTAAAAAGTTGTCAACTTAATCAAAAAGGAAATATTAAGAGATGAAGAGTCATTAGGGTCGGTTAGAGGCAATTAGAAGGCTAAAAGTTTTTTTTCCTTTAAAAAGGCTCTTGTATCTTTTAGAACTTCAAGGGTGGTTGAATAAAGAATAAGTTCAAGGAAAATCTCTGATTTTTAATCATTTTTCTTCAGAAATCTTGCATTTCCAGGCATTGTACATAATCGTACGGCTTTGAAGGCATGGTAGAATGGTTGGATATGTATGGTAATAATCTCAATCACCTTCCTGTTACATCAAAGTTCATGCATTTTAGTTAAGATTTGTGTGAGTTATTATGGATTTACTTCAGACTGCTAAAACCCTCAGTTAGAGTAAGCAGAGACAAAAATAATTATGTTTCTCCTTTATTAATTGGTGGAATCTTCTAGTTTCTTGTGAGATTATCCTACTATGAATGTTCTTTCATGTTTCAGTGGATTTAGTGAAAAATCATAAAGATAAGATGTGAGGGAATGAAGTTTCTTGATTGAAAAACTGTGTGTACAGTCTATGAACAAAGTAATTATGAAGGTTTCCTCTCACCTCTAAGTACATTTGCACATTCCAACAAGGAAAATTCTATGTGAAGCTTTTGAAGAGAATAGCATCAAGCACATGAGTGACCCCTATAGCACAAAAAGACCCCATTTCTTCTCCCAAGGTTGCACAAATAAGCTAAAGAAGATATTTTTCCAGATTATGATTATTCAAATCATGAATGATTGTACACCTAAAAACCCTTATCAACATTGTTTTGAGCCTAATTTTCAAGCAATCAGATCTAAAGATGAAAACCCTTGGATTTTGTATGACAATCTCATCCAGACATTAAGATTGTGCTTCAAGTGTTACACATTCTAACCGCTATAAGTTTGTGTAATCTATAATTGTTTGTTGTGGTTTAAACAAAGTGTTTTTAGTTGATTGTTGCTACTGTTGCAACTGTTGATTATGTTCACGTTGCAATATAATAAGATTTATTTCAGATATCATTAGTAATAAGAAAATATCTAGAGTCAACCTTTCATGCGTTGTTTTCATTTGTTAAATCTGGGTTATCAATGTCATCGTTAAAATCGTGAAGAAATATGGATTTTACAATAGCTCATTTATGATGTGGAAGTCTAAATTTGATTTGGAAAAATAATTTGATGAGGTTATTATATATTAAAAACATGGTAGTCAGAGGAAAAATAATTCAACTAGAGTTTTTAAGGAGTTCACATTCTTTGATTTTTATTTTCACAATTGCTATAAGTTCTTGAATAAAGAACCTAGAGTTGTTCATGAATTAGCAATGTAGTCTTAGTAAGACCACTTGTATTAGGTAGTGGTCAAGATTGTGAATAATGATAGGAAACGAATCTCATGCATTTTGCAGATAATACCTTTAATCAGTAAGCTACAATTTGCATCATAAAAGAGGCATGTGCTCTACATGACAATTGGGTGTGTAATTTGTGAAAGGTTCACAACTATTGTCGATTGACAAGCAGATAGTGATAAATTTCTTACATTTGGATAATTGTTGCAAATTGTCAGGGGAGTGTCGTTAGGAACTTTTATCATTATATCATGATATAATTGTATGATCTTGTACCAAGAGTGTCATTAGGAACTTTATCATTATATCATGGAAGAATTGTATGTTCTTGTACCAAAGTTAGTATGAGAATTAGTTCAAGATCTGTTTGTTTTTCAGGAATTAATGAAGCAACCTCACATTTTTCATTTTTATTTTTGCAATACCCATAGGAGAGTTGAATAATGATTTCAAATATTTCATTGAGGGTAGTCTTGACAAGTAAATGGTGGGGTCAAGAAATCTCTTGACACTAAAACTAAAAGGTGGGGATGCATAGTTGTATGAGTAAGCATATCAACTACTATGCCCTTGACAAACTAAAAATTCTTAAAACAAAAAAAAGGAATGCATAGTTGCATGAGTGGGAATAACAATGGTTGCTGGCAAAGCAAGGAAACTGATTGCACCAGGAAATGCTTTACCTCCCAACAGATCTACATACTTTACCACCTTGAAATGGATTATATAGTTTAATTAGAAATTTGAACCCTAGTGAACTTCGTGTGCTGTTATGTGACGGGAATTCCTTTCAATCTTATAGTAGATAAAATATGCTAAGACATATACAAAAATTGCAGCTCACAGGCCAAAAATGGCCACCCAACTGATTGAACATCTCAAAGCTTGGTTGTTCAAAATAACTAGACACCAGTACTAGGTAGTACTTGGGTTTGTCAATGGGACATTGGCTCAAATTAACTAGAATATAGCATGCAACACCTCAATAGGAACAAACAGAGCTAAATCATTGTACTTGCAACAAGATTTCTAAATGTGGGGGAAAAATCACTTACAGTCATTGTCCCTTGGTCAATTTTCCCTTTATGAGTGCCCTCACCTCTCACTCTGGCTTTCCTCTTGCCAAATGGTTCCTAGTCTTCCTCCTCGACTCAATGGCCTTGCAACACTTGTCCAGTGAAGTCTCGTAACTCTCCATTCAGGGGTTGGATGCAGTGGTTCTCGGTGCAACTCTCCAGTTAGGGTCTTGATGCAGTATGCTATGTCGTGCTCCTACGCGCGTGAGGCCAAAATTCAAAATATATAGTTTATATATATTCTATGTCAACATATAGTTTATATACAAAATATATATGCTATGTCAACATATAGTTTATTTTATTTTCTACAAAATATCATTTTTGTATGGTGGCTTGCTAAGCTTATATAGTTGGTTTTCTCTTTCTTTATAATTTTTGATGATTTATTTCCTATGACATGATTGAATATTATCTATATTCCTAGTGATTGTTAAAAAGGCTTATGATATGTGATGTTTAATCATGATGGATGTCTAAGAATCAATGATTGAAATACTACTTGACTAAAGATTGAGTTCTCTGATATTTTTTCATTTAAACATCATGGAAGAAATGCTTGCAATCAATGTCTTATTAATGTATCCTACAAGGTTTCTTTTCCTAGTTTTTTTTGGTCCTATTCTTGTTATGACTTGTTTTGTTACATTGGTCTATTATAGTAATGGGGAGCATATCTAGTGAATCGATTCTTTCAGTTTCTTTGATTCTTATCCTTGTGTATAACAAGTTTTCTTCTATCCTATGATTCATTGATTGCTGGTTTAAAACACTCGTTACAACTAACATGGATATGAATTATGATGTGGGTGTGAGAAGGGATTGTTGAATATGAAGGAATGGTTTAGGAAAGTACTCCTTAATCCAAATGAGTCATTTTATTGTCATGGAATGTGTTAAGAGACTTTAAAATTACTATATTCAATCTAGTTAATATTGACACATCTAAAGCATGCCAAAGGCACTTCGGAGATATGCTATGACATAAAGAAGATTGTTAAGGTGATGTCAAGTCTTGATCCATTAGGTAGGAAAACATAGATGCATTGGTACAAAAGGTTCCATTCAACTTGGAGGAAATGGATAATTACCTAAGGGGCTAATGTGAGATTGGACCAAGTTTATATTATGATGCAAATAGCTTGGGAAAAGGGATGATGAAATGGTTAAGTATGGGAAATTGTAGAGATAAATATAACACCAAGGGAAGAACACTAGAGCTAATTTTAGCACTATGGATTAATCCAAGACTCAAAATTCCACTAAGAGGCATCCCTTACCTCTTAAATTAATTCCATAGGTGGGCTTATCCTCCAATATAGTGCCATTGGTTAGCTTATCATGTTAACTTCTGCTATAAGTAGGAATACCATACACTTTCATAACATGCATGTGTGGTTTCAAAAGGTTTATACGTTCTTGTGAATTTGAAAGAAAGGCATTTTTTGACTTTTCCAATAGGTGTTAGGGGTTAATTTGACTTGGTTTTAGCATTAGAGTGACAAACTTTGCGCTTTAGGTTCCATAAACAAAATATACTCATTTTTTTAGCTTCCTATTATCATCTTTATATTCAATGAGCTTTTTAAAGATCATCTAAATATTCATTGCTAATGAAAATGCACAAACTAATGTGTAATAGATCCAATGTGAGGCTTAGAGAGCCTCATCTTTTGAAACCATTAACCAAAGAAATGCTAAGAACAATATATGAAAGAGACGAAGAATAAGGCAACTTGTATTATTAGGAAGGATGAGATGCCTTTATATAGCATGATCTCATGTTTGAGTCTCGAAACCCTCCCATATCATCAACGCATGCGTCTAGGCTAACCATGTCAAGTTTCACTCCATACAAGCACAAAAAAATTTCAACATTGGACCCATTCACATGTCACTATGCAGGGTCAACATGAGGAAACGCTAATTTTTTGGAAATGAAATAACCAAAGATATGATCAAATAATATCTAATCATAAATAGTCATAGAGTAATTAGGATTTGATCATATGGAAGTTTCTAGGAGAGCTACAATAGTTGTAACATCATGAATTAATTATGTAATGGCATAAAAATTAAAAACATCATGAATTAATTATGTAACCATATAAGTCAAATATAATTCTATCAAGAAATCAATATCAAATAGATAGTATAATCACATAACTCATACATTTCAATGTCATTGATCTTCTTCTTCATCCAACTCTTTGTCTATATCATTCAATCCAAATTCAACATTGTAAGGATTGGTCATATCATCATCATCGTGATTGATATCAGTTTTGATGATGTCATCATCCACACAGATATCATCTTCATGAACATTAACTCCTACATCATCATGATCTAGTTCCTCTTCTTCGACATCTTCGTTAGGCACATCATCAACTAACTATTGATCATGATCATCATCTACATCATCTTCTAGTTCTTCGGTATCTTCTTCTTCCACCACAAATTATACTTTATTGGCCTTCCTCTTGGATCATGTCTAACAACAAATGACCAACCTGGTTTACCTGGAACCTCTGAGTAAAATACCTGCTCAGATTGGCTTGGAAGAACATAGGGCTCATTTCCAGCTTGCTCGATCGACCTTGTATTAACCATGGTAAATCCATTATCATTTTCAATAACAGTTCTCTCAGGATCATTTTCATTCAATTGTAGCATGTACCATTGGATGAAAAACAAAACTGATATGAAGGACTTAAAGTCACACTCAAGTATATCATCCAAAATCCCATAGTATCGATTTTCTGAGACTTCTAGATGTATGTCGCTTCTAGATGAAACATTAGTCACCTGAAAGACTGCAGTTATCCCAGAATCACAAGTTTTCTTCGTGTCATCCAACTTTTTGATTTGAAATTTACGAACATTGCACCACATAGCCTTGTGGTGTTTCACCTGCAATATGTCAAACATGTAAAAATTATTGCATTGTTAGTTGATAAACATATTTATTCTTGGCCGAATGTATGTAAAGAAAAAAAATTCAACATATATATACATCAATATAATTGAAAATAATTACATAATATGGGTGATTAATATATTTATATGTACCTTTTTATCTCTTAAACCATATGCTAAATCAATTTCCCTTGGTGTAACATTTGAATCTCCATTACGATGAGCTTCTTTAACCAATGAAGCCACACCTTCGAATGTTAATGCACGACTGGATTGTTGACATCGTTCAATCCACACCGTCATCCAATCAAGATTGTTTGTGACGTAAAAATGTAGTAGATCCCACTCTCGACCAATTGTATAAAAAAAAATGAAATTCACAAATGACGCATAATTAGTTAATTACCACGGTATGCGACCTTAATTTATAATTGATGTACCTGAAAACCTAACATCCCATTACCAATGATCTTATTATCTTTCATTGCTGGATGAATTCAAATTAAAGGAGTATGCAAAAAGAATGAATTATGACCATGAAGGGTACATACACTCTTGTAAGAAAAAGAAAAATCTTAGTAGATACACCCATGTTCCTATACCGGTGGAAGATGTGTTTAAGAACAAAGAAGACAAAGAAGCAGAGGAGGTTATAGAAAATTTCATCAAGGAGTTAGAGCAAAAAAAGAAAAGGTTGCAAGAAATGGATGATTCATCTAAAGAAGAATTTGCGGGAGAAAATGAAGCACAAACACAACAGAGAACAATCTCTCGGATGATGAATGATGAATATGAAGAAATCCCTGATAGGGACTTACAAGTAGCCAAGGAATTGCGTGTAGATGAAGATGATAGGCTTACAACCTATGAATAATATTTTTGATAATGAGTTTTTCAAGTCAAGATAATTTAAATCTTTTTTATATAATTACAAAGAAAAAAGGTTGAGGGAATCCATCCCAAATATTACCCCTAAAAATGAACAACAATTGATGAAAAGGTTGAAAAATGATATAGATAGTGAAGTGCAGAACATGACCCCTGAAAGGGCTAGATAGTTGTTACTTGAAGCTGGTGTAATAGTATTTCCTAGTTGGGACCTCAGTGCCTCTTTAATTTTTGATAGTTTTTTGCATAACAAGGAAGGACAATACAAGTTAAACATAGAGGGTGTGAAGGAAATTTACATAGGGTCAAGATTCAATCCTGATGAAAATTCAATGTTGATATGGGCACTATACCCACCTCACAAAAGGCCAAAGATCATCGATATTTAAAAATACTTTGGACACATGATGGCCCTTAAAGTTGGGGAAACTGACCCTGTGGCTTCAACAAACATGGGCATAAGCATTGCCAAG
The DNA here is from genome assembly GCA_007258455.2 of Sequoia sempervirens. Lineage (NCBI taxonomy): Eukaryota > Viridiplantae > Streptophyta > Pinopsida > Cupressales > Cupressaceae > Sequoia > Sequoia sempervirens. The sequence goes on from VDFB02000017.1 coordinate 380,457,621, forward strand.
TTCAACAAGGCACAAACAATACAGTTGATGAAAGAAAGAAATTATTACAAAATGAAAAGTGAAAAATCAGACTTGGAAATTACTGCCATGAAAGATGCCAGAATGAGGATCACCTCTGGAATTGATACAAAGTTGCAGAGTGAATATGAGCAGTTGCAAGAAGAACATCAACAACTAGTAGAAAAGATGAAGGACCTTCAATTTGACACTGTGGAAACGATGTTGCACAAGAGATTTACAAACATGAAGATATGCAACTACATGAGGGATCCGACACCAATTCCATCTCAGCCATTGACACAATCGTGAGAAAGAATGACAAATATGATGAAGACTTACACTCAGAAAACACAGGGTTTGATGATACTGTGAAGTTGGGATTACCCAAATTATGTGATAAGAATGGATTTATGAAGGAACGAGATGATTGGATGGATGAATGCAATAGGATACTTCAAGAAGCATTGGATACAGTCAAAACAGAAGGGCTATTGCTGGGTGGAGCATGCAAACATATGGAATTGATGATAAAACTCGAATATGAAGCCCGAAATGCAGTGCATGATGCAGATACCCATACCTTGGAGGAGTATAAAATACATCTCTCAATAGCTAAGTCAATGTTAGGAGAAGATTAATTTGTTTAATAAGTTTAATTAAGATCAGTAATTTAATTATTTGCAAAAAGACAATCCGAAGAGACACCTTTGTTGGGTCTACTTCTTATATATATGAAATTCGAATTGTAATATTTGATCATCAACACTTTTTAAGATTTTAATACTTTTCAGTAGTGAAAGACTTATTTTTTGGAGTAATACAATACCAATAATTTTCTATTTATGTGTGGAAGATTCTTTATTTTGGACTAGTTCTTTGTTGTTTCTTTTCAAGCAATTGAAGGCAATGAAAAATGTATTCTAATTAATCTCCATGACCATCTTATAATTACCTCTAACTTTCCTCACTCTACCTTTCCCCATCAGGTACTCCCCTTTGAATTTGTTAATGGAGTTGGGATCCCAAATGTGATCTACATGGATCTTTGCTGCGAACTTAGGAAGATATTCAATAATGTACACCATGGTCTAGTATACCATATATCCCTCCACCATAGAACCCTTAGGATGTGCTCTTTGTCTAACCAAAGCCTTCAAAAATTTCAAGTGCCTCTCAACCATCCACATTGACCTTGTGTGTATAGGTCCACACAATTCAATCTCCTCAACGTGGTGTATGAAGTAGTGTTCTTGTGCATTGAAAAATGTTGAAGGTAGACACTTGCATTTCACACATTAGACGAGGAATTTTTCTCCTCCAATAATTTATATCTTCTTTATGGATTTATTTAGATGACAACCATCTACAAGTGATTCAAGGCAAATATATTAACGAGATTTAACAAAAATATACAATATATTACATAACAAGTAAAACAAATGACAAATATAAGATCTATACAAAAATTGAACAAATATCGCTACTTACCTCATGTATTTTCCAAGATCATATATAACTTGCTTGACATTGTTGTCGAAGTTGTCTGGGAGAGATAAAGGTAGAACATACTGCAACAATTATAAAATGATCTTTTCATTATTTTTCCAAAACTAGTAAACATAATACACTGAAAAGTACATGCAGTATACAAATATATATAAAATATACCAAAATAATTACCTTAATGAAGGTATGTCAATCATGCATTTTCATCCTTGACCCAAATTCACCTTTCTTTGCTATGATATTGTTTATGTTCGCAGTAAATCTTGTGGGAAATCAAAATTTTCATATGATTTCTTTTATAGCATTGCTTTGCTGCTCCGTTAATAACCAAGGAAGGGCACTTATATTAATTTAGTCTCCATCGCTATTTAATTGAATGAAATTTTTCATTGCATGATTGGCTTCCTGAATGTCACTACAAATTTTGACAATTTTTTCTTTATCATGCCCTCCATCCAATATTTTCCATAACGTTTCTATTATATTCTTTCTTATATGCATTGTATCAAATAAATGCACAATTTGTAGCTGCTCATAGTAGGGAAAACCTACTAAATTGTCTAGGATAACTTCTCAGTCCCTATGGAAGCCGACCATTAATGCCTTGACGACCTTCATGAAGCATATAAGTTAAAAAAATTAACAACGACAATCATTGTCAATTACAGCATGAGTAAACAAAACACAATATAAAAATATAAATTCCAAACATATCATATATGATAGATAAACAATTTGATCTGATGTATAACCTTGACGATTAATTCTATTATATTCCAACTTCCATAGGCGAGATGTCATTCTTTGTGGTTTTGATGTAGTCTCTTCTTTCCCATTGAAAAGATGTTTTTTCAATAGTTTGATACTTATGATTTCTATGGAGGAAGTGCCTATACTCATCAAACACCTGCTTTCTTAAACTTGTTGAACGATGAGATTTCATCTTTGGACCACAAACTGGACATGCAAATTTTCCCTTTGTTTGAAGACCTGCAAGATCATATAAATTGGATTAAATATGTCAATTTTTATAATTATATATAATGAATAGATTATTTAAAAAACATGCATGATATCTACTTCATAAAATTAAATATCATTAAAGTGCATTTGAAATTTATTACATACCACAAAAATGTGTTAGCCCTGGGGCATCATGAATTGTCCATTCAAGCATTGCATGGAATTGAAATTGTCTTTGTCCTATTGGTCTAGAGACGTCATACATAGTGACGCCATAACATAACTTTAGTAACTCATCGATAAGAGGCTCGATATATACATTCATATCTATAACTTGGTACTTACCTAGTTGAATGAACATAAACATTACATAATTATTATAACCATTTTATTGCAATATATATAAATTAATGTACATGACTATTAAAAGAAAAAAATATAAGTCATTATGCAACAAATAAGACAAATGAGATTCTACTATGTTAAAGAAAATTGATGTAAACAAATAACTGGAACAATCATTGCCAACATTATGTGCTCCCCCTTTATTGAGATCCGTGGAGGAATGTTATTGTTGATAACAAAAAAAGGCCACACCAAGTAAATAGATCTCAACTCTCCAAATGGATTGACATCGTCTGCTACCAATGAAAGCCTAAGATTACAAGGTTCTTCTTTAAAGTGTGGCCATTTTTCCTCCATCTCCCTAAATGCAGAACCATCCGCAAGCATTCGAAGAATGTCATCTCCACTTCTATTCTGTGCATGGTAATCCATAAATTGCGCTAAGCTTTCGCACCTAAATAATCATTTCATATGTGGAATAATGGGAGTATAACGAAGAACCTTGCGAGGCACCTTTTTTATTAGTTGATCTGTTTGATATCTACCGATATGACATTCTGGGCATTCTGTTGTAAATTTATGTTGTTTATGATATATAATATGATCATTGGGACATGCATCTATTGCTTGATATTCCATTCCAATATCTTTCATAATGGCAGATAAATCTCAGTATGAGCGAGGTAAAATATTTGATGGTGGTAACAAAAATTCACCTATCAATGTACAACAAAAAAATAATTTGTTAATATAAAGAATATTAATGGTACATATTTCATCCTTTATTTACTAGTGATGAACTAACAACAAAAATAGATGAAAAAAGATGACATCTATGACATACCTTAACATCCGTGAGATTGCTATGTTGGATAAACCATTCATAACCTTCAAGTTCACTAGCAACAATACAACAGAGAGAAGAGTTGTTTGGGAGCCTTCATAAAGGGGCTCATATTCCTTCTCAAGTATAGGTAAATCATGAACGTCATCAAATTCATCTCGATCATCATGATCAGCTGTGCCACTAAATGTGTCATGGATCAATGTATTTGTACCATCATCTTCAACTGTGTTTTTTGACACATGATCATCTTCTTCCATAGGATCATTAACTTCATCTTTGACATTCACAACTCCATGTTCCTCTGCTTGCAAAACCACATTCTCCGGGCCATGATAATCCATATCATGTGCCCTAGGGCGCCCCACCTTTATAATAATGGTTGACACAAATAAACCATGATCATGATCAAGTGATTTTTTATATATATATAAAATATTAAAACGATATAAACATTTACAAATTCAATCAATATAAAGACATATAATGAACAACTTACCAATGGATGATAATCATGCCCCCCTTGAATGTGACCATGATGCCTACAATTTTTCTCAGCTATTGTGATTAAAAGTCTTCTCGTCTTTAAGCCCTTGCAATTATTGCAAGGACAATAACATTTCCCATCACCTTTTCTTTTCAATCTAGCCCACAATCTAGCAAGTGTCTCTTCATTTTGTTCTGCACTAATATTATCTGACATGATTTTTCTATACCAAGCTTGAATATTTAGATCTTCAAAAAATATCAAACTCACACTCCAATAATTTTTAATCATAGACAAGTAACAAAATCTAATAATTCTGATATTTTGCACCAAAAAAATTTGGCCTATAACCTACACAAACTGTCACAAGTATAGAAAATTAGCAAGTATAGAAAAACACTATCACAAATATAGATAAATTGTCGAACTCACTTTTATTTATTAAAAAACATTCGTCGGAACCCTAACAAATGCTAACCATATACCCGTCGGCCCAAAAATTAAGGAGGCTAACCATATCTCGACCCACAAATTGATGGAAGGGGATGGTTGACTTTAATTGTATGTCAAAATAGCGATGAAAATCATGGAGCGTTGCAATTTCAACGAACATCAGGCATAAATTTTTTAAAAAATTGAAAATTTCACATTAAATACATAGGTACTCGACGATACATCTAATTATACATCTTTTGTTGGAAAATTTCATTGTATTTTGCAGTCAAATGAGTTAGTGGATTCAAGTTTCTAGAAAAATTAAAAACTTCTATCTTTGGCCTCTTTCCAATCTTGGAAATGTCCCTAACTAGTTCGACTTCTCTAGGATCTATTACATCATGTGCTTCTTCTTTGAATGGCTCTTCATTTTCAGCCTCATCTTCACTTTCATCTCTTCCTCTAACATCAACTCCTCTTGTAGTGCTTGCACTTGTCTCTGAAGGGCTCTAAAACCCTCTTTTGTTACCTCAATATTTCTTGCACCATGGTTTCTTTTTTGGAGGCATATTTTCTCATAGACCCACAACTACTAGTGTAAACTACCTCATGTTCAGCGATCTATCTACACACTCAGGAAAACCTGCTCCGATACTACTCAATGAGGGTACTCCCCTTACAAAACCACAAACACACAACTAAACAAGAGAGGGGTAAGTGCACCAAGATGGTTCCCAAAAAAGGGGCTTAAGTGGCCACTTTTTTTCTGAAATCAGGAAATACTGACCTTGGATGTGAAATTGAGGATAGCTACACTCAAAATTTTTTGATGGAACAAAAACAAGGACCGCAGTGCTCCGAGTCTACTTTCTAAACTACTAATTTATTTTGAAAATGGTTGAGATTAAGGGGTTCAAAAGAGGGACACACACAAATTGCTGTTGTTTATGTTAGAAAAACATAACATAGCAACTCTT
>VDFB02000017.1:380463277-380595029 GCA_007258455.2 Sequoia sempervirens
AGCATTGCAAAAAGAAGAGCTACCATGAAGGAGAGCATACTTTCAAAAGAAGTAAGTATGGTAGACCAAAGAAAAGATATAAGGCAATCCCTTATAAAAGAAGGAGATCTCAAAGGCCTCCTCCATATTTTCTCAAGAAAAGGTCCAGTACGCCTCCTACAGGCATTAAATGTTTTATCTGTAAAGGACCTCATTATGCTACTAACTGTCCCAATAAACTAAATCCTGGAACAAGGATATATGCAGTTTTCGAAAAGGCAAACCCAGGATGGGAAGTTATTAGTTATACTCCAGATACAGATCTCACAGATTTGTATGAACTAGTTGAAACAGTTCCTGAATCATACTTCATGTTTAGAGAAAAACATAGAAAGCAGAAGAACCTGTCCAGTTCTAGTACATCTGAAAGTTCAGACCCAGATGAAGATTTCTTATCTTCATTATTAAAGAATACACTGGCAGATCTAAAGATTCGGATCCAGAGTGAAAAATCTAAGGATCCTTATAAGATTGCAGGAACAAGAGAAGAAAGAAAGCGTGTTGTTCATCAACACATGGCTAAACTTAAAAGTTTAGAATCTGACAAGGTTGAAGTTGAGAAACAACGTAAGCTTCAAAGCAAACCTTCCAAAAAAGAAAAGGATGACCCAGATCATGGGTATAAAGTTCCTCCATGGCAAAGAAAGTCAGATATCCCTTCTTCTTCCCGACATAAGTCTTCTTCAAAGCATTCTTCAGTAGATCCTGATATTATTGCAATTTTTAAGAAATTTGATCTTTTGTTAAGTGATGTTTCAGATATCAAGAGACTCCTTAAGTCTCAACAAAAGGAAATCAGGAATCTTTCTGCCGAGGTGGGAGAAATTAAGGATGTTTTATTCAAAGCAGCAAATTCTGAGCATAAGTCAGAATCAGAGAATGAAGAAGCACAGTCAGAAGCTAGCAGTAGTAAGTCCCTTATCAGCGATAGAAATTGCTCTTTACTACTTGCTAATAATGGAAATTATATCCGGATAAATTTCTGTTTTCCTGGATATAAGAAGATTCCTTTAGATGCCTTTGTAGATACAGGTTCATCTAGATCCTTAGCAAAAACAAATGCTATACCTCCATCATTCGAAAGAAACTGTGATATTCCACATAGCTATGCTAGCTAATGGAGAAAGATAAAACGGAAGATAATAAGAGATTCATATCGAATCATGGGTAAAATCTTCATTACATTTTATTGAATATAATGACTTAGAGGCTGTTCACTTGGTTTTCTATTTACAAAATATGAACCACTCACCCTGGTAGAAACATAAGATATCTCTAGGCAACGGTGATGGCCGTGATTAGAGTACCAACACTCAAATTGTCAATCACAAGTTTGAGGCAAAAAAGACCAAGAAGAATGAATCAAGAAAGAAGCAAGAGAAAAAACTCCCTCGGAAGTTTTCAAGAACTCGTAAATTTGAGAAAGATTGTTGCAGCATGAACCTCTACCCTGCAGGTCACAGATCATGAAGATTGTGAAATACACTGCACTTAATGGCTAACAAGCCATACCTGAACCGCATATATCTTTAGCCCAAATCGTAAAACAACAATGTAGATGGACAAAGAGTCAAAGAACTTATTGATGGTCGCTTCATTAGCCTTAAGAGTCCCTTTCATGCCCGCATTTTGTGAATAAAAGATGCATCAGTAAGGGAAAACTTTGCATCACTATAAGCTCTTAATGCCATAATTCTTCCCTTCAATTACCCCATCCCTTTCAGTACTGAATTGATCAGAAGAGCTGCAAATAAAAAGATATTTTCCAAATTCGATTGCAAATCAGGATTTTGGCAAATTAAGGTAAAAGAATCTGATAGATACAAAACAACATTCTCAGTCCCTCAAGGTCTTTTTGAATGGAATGTCATGCCATTTGGTCTATGTACAGCCCCTGCTTACTTCCAGAGAAGAATGGACCAAGCATTACGACATCTGACAGATTTTGTGCTGTTTATATTGACGATATTCTTATATTTTCAGATTCGATTACTGACCATTTCCAACATCTTGATCAGTTATATGCAGCCATAACAAAGCATGGAATATGCTTTACAGCAAAGAAAATGGTGATAGGCCAAAGTCAGATTGATTTCCTAGGCTTACACTTAAAGGATGGAAAGGTATATCTTCAGCCCCATATTTTACACAGAATTCAAGAATTTCCTGATATTCTTCATGACAAGAAACAGATACAAAGATTTCTAGGATGCTTGAATTACATTTCTCCTTTTTATAAAGGATTGGCTGAAGATAGAAGAGCTATTCAGGCTCATCTCAAGGAAGAAACAGAAGGTTGGTCTACTAAAGCAACTGAAGCCGTTCAACGAATAAAGACCAAATGCCAATACTTACCTGCTCTACAGACTCCTCTTCCAGATTTACCATTATTTTTGTATACTGACGCTTCTGATAACACCTGGTCAGCTGTTTTAATACAGGAAGAAGAAAATGGTAAAAATAATGTATGTGGTTACAGATCGGGAACTTTCTCAGATACACAATGCAGGTACCACATCTATGAAAAAGAGATACTGGCAGTCAAAAAAGGACTAGACAAGTTTAAGATTTTTCTTAAGCCAGTACATTTTATTGTCAGAACAGACAGTCAAGCCATGAGAAGCTTGCTGAAGAAAAAGCCAAACAAAGACATTGCCCAAGGTAGAGTAGCAAGGTGGTACTTCGAATTCCTCAGTTTTGATTTCGACATCGAATGGATTAAAGGGGAAAACAACCCACTTGCTGACTCATTAACAAGAGAACTTGCAGGATCAATCTATACAGATCTTGAATTTCTTGGCTGTGAATATTACAGGCCAGACGGTGCATCCATTTATATGGTAAATTTTGGGCCTGGTAATACATTAATGCTCCCTTCTCTTCCCAGGGAAATTGTTATCACTTTGTTAGAAACATATTTTCTAAATAAGTGGTTCAGAAATATGCATAATTCAATCCATTACCATCATCATGAAGCTCTGGTTGATTCAGATGAAGAAGAAGAATTCAAAGAAAAGATTGGAATGTCCAATGCTCCAATAAAGTTTCTTGATATCTGAAACATCACTTAACAAAAGATCAAATTTCTTAAAAATTGCAATAATATCAGGATCTACTGAAGAATGCTTTGAAGAAGACTTATGTCGGGAAGAAGAAGGGATATCTGACTTTCTTTGCCATGGAGGAACTTTATACCCATGATCTGGGTCATCCTTTTCTTTTTTGGAAGGTTTGCTTTGAAGCTTAAGTTGTTTCTCAACTTCAACCTTGTCAGATTCTAAACTTTTAAGTTTAGCCATGTGTTGATGAACAACACGCTTTCTTTCTTCTCTTGTTCCTACAATCTTATAAGGATCCTTAGATTTTTCAATCTGGATCTGAATCTTTAGATCTGCCAGTGTATTCTTTAATAATGAAGATAAGAAATCTTCATCTGGGTCTGAACTTTCAGATGTACTAGAACTGGACAGGTTCTTCTGCTTTCTATGTTTTTCTTTAAACATGAAGTATGATTCAGGAACTGTTTCAACTAGTTCATACAAATCTGTGAGATCTGTATCTGGAGTATAACTAATAACTTCCCATCCTGGGTTTTCCTTTTCGAAAACTGCATATATCCTTGTTCCAGGATTTAGTTTCTTGGGACAGTTAGTAGCATAATGAGGTCCTTTACAGATAAAACATTTAATGCCTGTAGGAGGCGTACTGGACCTTTTCTTGAGAAAATATGGAGGAGGCCTTTGAGATCTCCTTCTTTTATAAGGGATTGCCTTATATCTTTTCTTTGGTCTACCATACTTACTTCTTTTGAAAGTATGCTCTCCTTCATGGTAGCTCTTCTTTTTGCAATGCTTGCATCTGCAATTACTGCCACAACCCCTTTTCTTGAATTGCTTCAACTGCTGGAAATCCTTTAACTGATTTATTGGAGGAAGATTGCAAAATTCTTTAAGATTGCAAGTATAATTATACTCTTCCTTATTCGTCTGTAATGCTCCTAATAAGCATTGCTTTTCCAGCTTATATCTGATCAATCTTTTCAATGTAGGGAAGCTTACATCATCTAGATGTTTATTTTCCTTTCTGATGATATAATCTTGAGCCCATGCACCTAAACCACAAGGTAAAGAATTTAAGTAATATTGCTTAGTGGTAAGGTCATGCATTTTATTAGCTGCAACCATGTATGATTCAAACATACAATTGTAAGCATCAAATTTTGCCAAGCTTTTAGCTTCATAGACTGCAACATCCTGTTTGCCTCAAGAGCTTGGTTTGAAATGTCATCACAAAACAAATCTGTGAGTAGCCATTTAAGCTCATCAAAACCAGCTTGAAATATATCATCCTTTCCTAGATTCTTTAAGTTTAAATCAACTAAGACTGGATCTGTAGGTAAAGCAGGGATGTGCTTCGGCATTGGTCCTGTATCTGGTAGTTTGTTCCACCAGTTTCTTAATTTACCTGCCATTAGTCTGACAGCATAGAGCACCTTTGCAGGTTCTGACCAAGTTCCACCTCTTTCAAAGAGATTTTCTAATGTATCTGTCCATGTACAGATAGCTTCATACGGATTGACCAATTTGTCAACATTTATTATGTATCCACTAGTTGCATAAGGACGCAACTGCTCAGGTTTCAGATTTTCTGAAACTGGCTCTTGCATTTCAATATCCATGACTAAAGCTTTAGAGCTTTCCCATGGTTCTTGTTCACCGATCTGTCTGTAATTGGACAGATTTATTTTAATATCCTCATCGTCAGTATTTACTGAGGAATTAATGTCAGTTGAACTATCACTATCAAAAATTGTTAAACTATTGTCATCTGAAGATTGATCTTCTGATTCTTTATTTGCACAACCAGGTTCATCCATAAAAACTGGTTCATCTTGCTCTTTCTCTACTCCTATTTCTTCAAGCCAATCTTTGAGAGGCTCTTCTTTTCCTGCTAATGAATGCTCTTTTATTTTGGGCATCTGGATATGTAATGCCTGTTTTCTAGAAGGTTGTCTAGATGAAGTAGAGGCTACTTTATCCTCTTCTGATCGCAGGGGTTTCCTTCTTTGAATGAAAACCTTTTGTTTAATAGGAGGATCTACTGTTTTACCTTTTCTTTCTTTCTGTTCTTCTTTAGAACTATCCTTACCAGTTTGTGATACCCTTGTCTTTTTTACATATATTCTGACCTTATCTAACTTTTTAGAGATGGACTCTAAAAGAGCTTTGTTTTCAATATCAGCAACCTTTCTAGATGATTCTTGTATTTGCTGACTTTCATAAATGTGGGTCAGATAATTATCTTGATGTTCTTGTGTAGAAGAAATTCTCTTTACACTAGAATGTACTTGGGTCACATCATAATTTACACTGGTAATATCATTTGTCAAGGTACCACAGTAGTGTTCTATGTTCTTGAAAACGGAAAGATGCTTTTGCTGATCTTCAGAAACAATTTCTAACTTATTTACACAATCAAGAGATTGATCTACAGAATATCTAATATCTACAGCCATGTCGTCTATATTGTCTTGAGCAGAGGTCATCCGTTGGGACATCCAATTTCTTTGTGCCTCTGAGTTCTTCTGTTTCTTTCCCAATTCTGTATGAAGTCTTGCTTCATATTTTCCCCATGATTTCTTATCAGGATTAATCATTGTGAAGCTTTCTGAATTAGGCCATCTTCCTGGTTCATGGCTAATTATCTCCTGTTCCTGATTATTGAGTTCCATCTTATATTTGTGTCTCTTTTCTGAACTAGCCCTAGGGAGTTTATTCTTTGGAAGGCGTTCCTTCATCATACATCCCTTTTCTGGCATTTTAGTGAGCTTAATGCCTTTTCCTTTCTGACTGGCTTCTTGCTCTGTCTTAGGAGTCAGAGATAATCTCTGGCTTACAGATCTTGCTAATTTGTCCAATAATATTGGATCTTTATTAAAGTCAGAAAATGTGGCTGAACTAGTTCTTGGGATTTGGACAGCAGATGGTTGTTTGTATCTAGGGAATTGGTTTAAACCAATTGACTCTTCAGGATTGTAGTCAATAAATGGTTTATTGGACGTACTGGGAAAATTTTGACATGGAGAATGATCTAGGCAGGGAGTGGGTTCGACTGCTTGTGGAAGCCTCAGGTTGTATAAACATTGCTGTTTCAGGTAGGGCTTGTAAGTCAATGCTGGCAATTCTTCTACTTTGTTCTCGAGGTCTTCCTGAGAATAACCTGTGAGGAGAAGTAGGGAGATTCTGGAACTGGGGCTGAGCTTGGTTGATCAGTTGTTCAATAATAGGAAATCCTATTTCAAATCCAGTTGAATCTATGTGTCGGCCATAATCGTCGACATTCGCATTGGCTTCTGTATAACTTACCCCCGCCGGAAAATTGGAAGGAGGAAAAATGGTGTTAAGTAACCTATATACACATCTACCACCTACAGTGGCATATACAGACTCAGGTTGTAAAACAACTCCTTTAACTTGTAATAATAAACAAAATGCAGTTTGTACATATTTATCATCAAGGTTTATGGTGAAATTTGGTCTAACAGACATTCTAGCATCACTACCTTTTTCTTCGTCAGTTTTCTTAACTAGACGACCCCTGAATTGAGCTATAACAGCTTGATCCCATATTCTACACCGAGTATCTATTAAAGTTGCAAAATATTCATCACCTATATCATAATTAAAATGGGGATGGAGAATAATATCAACTAATGAAAAATGGACATGAAAGAATCCTTTTGCTTTCCATCTTTTAATATCATCGGGTAGTAAAAATGGCAGATAGACTGGACAAATTCCTACACCAGCTACTTTGAGAATTCTGAACCAGAGCTAGCGAGTTTATTATGCCTGAGTCATTCGATATTGAATCTCAAGTTCAGGATACTCTTAGAGAAGCATATTGCCCATCTGGATTTAGTGTATTTATCAAGATTCTTGCAATAATAGTATTCTTAGTCTTGGCTGCAATTTGGAATACCAATTCTAAACAATACGCGGAATACGGATCTAACTGGTGAAATGATAAATGCCAAAACCAACCACGCTAAAGATACAAGGCAAGATGAAAATAAATAATGCAATCTTACATTCAAAACTCATTCCAGAATTCATTACAATAGTATATTCAGATTCTGATCATCCAGATCGCTTAAAGCGCAGGAGAGAGCATAAGTCTGAAAACTAGACTTTCTAAAGACTAGACTCAATATCTAACTCGGTGTGTCTTGGAAGGCGTCTTCGAGGTCCTCTTATAGGAAGAGACTGATTCCATCGAAGCAAAACTTGTTACCTCCTTTACAAATTTTTGAAATCCGTCTATAAGAAAGTGACACGTAAGAGAATCTTGTCCGTAGCATGACTCAAAAGTAAATGCATGAGCATGGACAAGAACCAACCGACAAACTTTTCTGGAGCCATCATTAAAGGCGTGAACAGGAAAAGTTGAACAACCGTGATTAAGACACATGTCACGTACATGCCGACTTTACACCCAAAAGTCATTATGGGGATCTTGCTTTTTGTGAATAGGGTTGCGTCCTATTGTCACTTCTTAACGTGGGTGACTTCACGGCACAGACAAGCCCATGTGCTAGCCCTAAAAGGGAATCGGATCTAATAGATCATCTGGAAGTTCTTCATTTGCTCTTTCCCAGTCTTCACTTCGTTGGTTAAAGACATGATCAATTTGGACCATGTAATCGTTTGAATATGCAATATCAAGTTCAGCTCTTGTAGCTAAGAGTGCTGGTCTGAGAGTAATTTCCATGTTCTGAATTCTGACTTCAGCTCTCCATCTGGCAGTAAGAGGATAGAATTCCAGCCTGGGATACCTGTATCCAGTCCTTGGATAAGACATGAGATAAAATGTCAGGCTATCACAGATTCTATGACAAAGACCAGGATACAGAAAATTAAAAAATTCTTCCATATCTGGATTAAACCTAGCTCCAATTAAATCAGCATAATCTTCAAAGGTGTTTTGATCAAAAGTAATTCGAGTTATGAACCCAAATTTTATGGCCTTTAGTAAATTCATTTTACTTTGTTTCGACCAATTCATTCCGAAGAGACCCTTGATTCTGATATGTATGGCTTGGCGACCACACCAAAACTTTATTGGAGCATTGGACATTCCAATCTTTTCTTTGAATTCTTCTTCTTCATCTGAATCAACCAGAGCTTCATGATGATGGTAATGGATTGAATTATGCATATTTCTGAACCACTTATTTAGAAAATATGTTTCTAACAAAGTGATAACAATTTCCCGGGGAAGAGAAGGGAGCATTAATGTATTACCAGGCCCAAAATTTACCATATAAATGGATGCACCGTCTGGCCTGTAATATTCACAGCCAAGAAATTCAAGATCTGTATAGATTGATCCTGCAAGTTCTCTTGTTAATGAGTCAGCAAGTGGGTTGTTTTCCCCTTTAATCCATTCGATGTCGAAATCAAAACTGAGGAATTCGAAGTACCACCTTGCTACTCTACCTTGGGCAATGTCTTTGTTTGGCTTTTTCTTCAGCAAGCTTCTCATGGCTTGACTGTCTGTTCTGACAATAAAATGTACTGGCTTAAGAAAAATCTTAAACTTGTCTAGTCCTTTTTTGACTGCCAGTATCTCTTTTTCATAGATGTGGTACCTGCATTGTGTATCTGAGAAAGTTCCCGATCTGTAACCACATACATTATTTTTACCATTTTCTTCTTCCTGTATTAAAACAGCTGACCAGGTGTTATCAGAAGCGTCAGTATACAAAAATAATGGTAAATCTGGAAGAGGAGTCTGTAGAGCAGGTAAGTATTGGCATTTGGTCTTTATTCGTTGAACGGCTTCAGTTGCTTTAGTAGACCAACCTTCTGTTTCTTCCTTGAGATGAGCCTGAATAGCTCTTCTATCTTCAGCCAATCCTTTATAAAAAGGAGAAATGTAATTCAAGCATCCTAGAAATCTTTGTATCTGTTTCTTGTCATGAAGAATATCAGGAAATTCTTGAATTCTGTGTAAAATATGGGGCTGAAGATATACCTTTCCATCCTTTAAGTGTAAGCCTAGGAAATCAATCTGACTTTGGCCTATCACCATTTTCTTTGCTGTAAAGCATATTCCATGCTTTGTTATGGCTGCATATAACTGATCAAGATGTTGGAAATGGTCAGTAATCGAATCTGAAAATATAAGAATATCGTCAATATAAACAGCACAAAATTCTGTTAAGTGCCTTAAAGCTTGGTCCATTCTTCTTTGGAAGTAAGCAGGTGCTGTGCATAGACCGAATGGCATGACATTCCATTCATATAGACCTTGAGGGACTGAGAATGCTGTTTTGTATCTATCAGATTCTTTTACCTTAATTTGCCAAAATCCTGATTTGCAATCGAATTTGGAAAATACCTTTTTATTTGCAGCTCTTCTGATTAGCTCTGTGCTGAAAGGGATGGGGTAATTGAAGGGAAGAATTATATCATTAAGAGGCTTATAATTGATGCAAAGTCTCTTTTTCCCTCTTACCTGTTCTGCTCTTTTATTCACCAAAAATGCCGGGCATGAAAAGGGACTCTTACTGGGCCTAATGAACTGACCATCAATAAGTTCTTTGAGCTCTTTGTCCATCTCTGTTGTTTCTGTTGGGCTAAAGAGATATGCCGGTTCATGAGGTATGACTGTTATGCATTCTGGTCTGAGCTGTATTTCACAATCTTCATGATCTTGTGACCAGAATTGTAGAGGGTTCATGCTGCAACAATCTTTCTCAAATTTATTTTTGAGTTCTTGAAAAACTTCAGGAGTTTTTTCTGCTGCTTCTTTTACTGATTCATTCTTCTTGGTCTTTTTTGCCTCAAACTTGTGATTGACAATTTTGAGTGTTGGTACTTCAATCTGGCCATCTTCGTGCCTAAGAGATATCTTATGTTTCCAGAATTGAAGTGGTTCATATTTTGTAAAAAATAGAAAACCAAGTAGAACATCATCCTCTAAGTCATTATATTCAATAAAATCTGTAATGAAGATTTTACCCATGATTTCGATATGAACATCTTGTGCATATCTTCCCATTTTTATCCTTTCTCCATTAATAGCATAGCTATGTGGAATATCTGGTTTTTCTTTCCAGAATGATGGAGGTATAGCATTTGTTTTTGCTAAGGATCTAGATGAACCTGTATCTACAAAGGCATCTAAGGGAATCTTCTTATATCCAGGAAAACAGAAATTTATCCGGATATAATTTCCATTATTAGCAAGTAGTAAAGAGCAATTTCTATCGCTGATAAGGGACTTACTACTGCTAGCTTCTGACTGTGCTTCTTCATTCTCTGATTCTGACTTATGCTCAGAATTTGCTGCTTTGAATAAAACATCCTTAATTTCTCCCACCTCGGCAGAAAGATTCCTGATTTCCTTTTGTTGAGACTTAAGGAGTCTCTTGATATCTGAAACATCACTTAACAAAAGATCAAATTTCTTAAAAATTGCAATAATATCAGGATCTACTGAAGAATGCTTTGAAGAAGACTTATGTCGGGAAGAAGAAGGGATATCTGACTTTCTTTGCCATGGAGGAACTTTATACCCATGATCTGGGTCATCCTTTTCTTTTTTGGAAGGTTTGCTTTGAAGCTTAAGTTGTTTCTCAACTTCAACCTTGTCAGATTCTAAACTTTTAAGTTTAGCCATGTGTTGATGAACAACACGCTTTCTTTCTTCTCTTGTTCCTGCAATCTTATAAGGATCCTTAGATTTTTCAATCTGGATCTGAATCTTTAGATCTGCCAGTGTATTCTTTAATAATGAAGATAAGAAATCTTCATCTGGGTTTGAACTTTCAGGTGTACTAGAACTGGACAGGTTCTTCTGCTTTCTATGTTTTTCTCTAAACATGAAGTATGATTCAGGAACTGTTTCAACTAGTTCATACAAATCTGTGAGATCTGTATCTGGAGTATAACTAATAACTTCCCATCCTGGGTTTTCCTTTTCGAAAACTGCATATATCCTTGTTCCAGGATTTAGTTTCTTGGGACAGTTAGTAGCATAATGAGGTCCTTTACAGATAAAACATTTAATGCCTGTAGGAGGCGTACTGGACCTTTTCTTGAGAAAATATGGAGGAGGCCTTTGAGATCTCCTTCTTTTATAAGGGATTGCCTTATATCTTTTCTTTGGTCTACCATACTTACTTCTTTTGAAAGTATGCTCTCCTTCATGGTAGCTCTTCTTTTTGCAATGCTTGCATCTGCAATTACTGCCACAACCCCTTTTCTTGAATTGCTTCAACTGCTGGAAATCCTTTAACTGATTTATTGGAGGAAGATTGCAAAATTCTTTAAGATTGCAAGTATAATTATACTCTTCCTTATTCGTCTGTAATGCTCCTAATAAGCATTGCTTTTCCAGCTTATATCTGATCAGTCTTTTCAATGTAGGGAAGCTTACATCATCTAGATGTTTATTTTCCTTTCTGATGATATAATCTTGAGCCCATGCACCTAAACCACAAGGTAAAGAATTTAAGTAATATTGCTTAGTGGTAAGGTCATGCATTTTATTAGCTGCAACCATGTATGATTCAAACATACAATTGTAAGCATCAAATTTTGCCA
Organism: Sequoia sempervirens; assembly: GCA_007258455.2. Lineage (NCBI taxonomy): Eukaryota > Viridiplantae > Streptophyta > Pinopsida > Cupressales > Cupressaceae > Sequoia > Sequoia sempervirens. Next base: position 380,474,929 of record VDFB02000017.1, read on the forward strand.
AGCTTTTAGCTTCATAGACTGCAACATCTTGTTTGCCTCAAGAGCTTGGTTTGAAATGTCATCACAAAACAAATCTGTGAGTAGCCATTTAAGCTCATCAAAACCAGCTTGAAATATATCATCCTTTCCTAGATTCTTTAAGTTTAAATCAACTAAGACTGGATCTGTAGGTAAAGCAGGGATGTGCTTCGGCATTGGTCCTGTATCTGGTAGTTTGTTCCACCAGTTTCTTAATTTACCTGCCATTAGTCTGACAGCATAGAGCACCTTTGCAGGTTCTGACCAAGTTCCACCTCTTTCAAAGAGATTTTCTAATGTATCTGTCCATGTACAGATAGCTTCATACGGATTGACCAATTTGTCAACATTTATTATGTATCCACTAGTTGCATAAGGACGCAACTGCTCAGGTTTCAGATTTTCTGAAACTGGCTCTTGCATTTCAATATCCATGACTAAAGCTTTAGAGCTTTCCCATGGTTCTTGTTCACCGATCTGTCTGTAATTGGACAGATTTATTTTAATATCCTCATCGTCAGTATTTACTGAGGAATTAATGTCAGTTGAACTATCACTATCAAAAATTGTTAAACTATTGTCATCTGAAGATTGATCTTCTGATTCTTTATTTGCACAACCAGGTTCATCCATAAAAACTGGTTCATCTTGCTCTTTCTCTACTCCTATTTCTTCAAGCCAATCTTTGAGAGGCTCTTCTTTTCCTGCTAATGAATGCTCTTTTATTTTGGGCATCTGGATATGTAATGCCTGTTTTCTAGAAGGTTGTCTAGATGAAGTAGAGGCTACTTTATCCTCTTCTGATCGCAGGGGTTTCCTTCTTTGAATGAAAACCTTTTGTTTAATAGGAGGATCTACTGTTTTACCTTTTCTTTCTTTCTGTTCTTCTTTAGAACTATCCTTACCAGTTTGTGATACCCTTGTCTTTTTTACATATATTCTGACCTTATCTAACTTTTTAGAGATGGACTCTAAAAGAGCTTTGTTTTCAATATCAGCAACCTTTCTAGATGATTCTTGTATTTGCTGACTTTCATAAATGTGGGTCAGATAATTATCTTGATGTTCTTGTGTAGAAGAAATTCTCTTTACACTAGAATGTACTTGGGTCACATCATAATTTACACTGGTAATATCATTTGTCAAGGTACCACAGTAGTGTTCTATGTTCTTGAAAACGGAAAGATGCTTTTGCTGATCTTCAGAAACAATTTCTAACTTATTTACACAATCAAGAGATTGATCTACAGAATATCTAATATCTACAGCCATGTCGTCTATATTGTCTTGAGCAGAGGTCATCCGTTGGGACATCCAATTTCTTTGTGCCTCTGAGTTCTTCTGTTTCTTTCCCAATTCTGTATGAAGTCTTGCTTCATATTTTCCCCATGATTTCTTATCAGGATTAATCATTGTGAAGCTTTCTGAATTAGGCCATCTTCCTGGTTCATGGCTAATTATCTCCTGTTCCTGATTATTGAGTTCCATCTTATATTTGTGTCTCTTTTCTGAACTAGCCCTAGGGAGTTTATTCTTTGGAAGGCGTTCCTTCATCATACATCCCTTTTCTGGCATTTTAGTGAGCTTAATGCCTTTTCCTTTCTGACTGGCTTCTTGCTCTGTCTTAGGAGTCAGAGATAATCTCTGGCTTACAGATCTTGCTAATTTGTCCAATAATATTGGATCTTTATTAAAGTCAGAAAATGTGGCTGAACTAGTTCTTGGGATTTGGACAGCAGATGGTTGTTTGTATCTAGGGAATTGGTTTAAACCAATTGACTCTTCAGGATTGTAGTCAATAAATGGTTTATTGGACGTACTGGGAAAATTCTGTGACATGGAGAATGATCTAGGCAGGGAGTGGGTTCGACTGCTTGTGGAAGCCTCAGGTTGTATAAACATTGCTGTTTCAGGTAGGGCTTGTAAGTCAATGCTGGCAATTCTTCTACTTTGTTCTCGAGGTCTTCCTGAGAATAACCTGTGAGGAGAAGTAGGGAGATTCTGGAACTGGGGCTGAGCTTGGTTGATCAGTTGTTCAATAATAGGAAATCCTATTTCAAATCCAGTTGAATCTATGTGTCGGCCATAATCGTCGACATTCGCATTGGCTTCTGTATAACTTACCCCCGCCGGAAAATTGGAAGGAGGAAAAATGGTGTTAAGTAACCTATATACACATCTACCACCTACAGTGGCATATACAGACTCAGGTTGTAAAACAACTCCTTTAACTTGTAATAATAAACAAAATGCAGTTTGTACATATTTATCATCAAGGTTTATGGTGAAATTTGGTCTAACAGACATTCTAGCATCACCACCTTTTTCTTCGTCAGTTTTCTTAACTAGACGACCCCTGAATTGAGCTATAACAGCTTGATCCCATATTCTACACCGAGTATCTATTAAAGTTGCAAAATATTCAGCACCTATATCAAAATTAAAATGGGGATGGAGAATAATATCAACTAATGAAAAATGGACATGAAAGAATCCTTTTGCTTTCCATCTTTTAATATCATCGGGTAGTAAAAATGGCAGATAGACTGGACAAATTCCTACACCAGCTACTTTGAGGTTTATTTCGGACTGTCTAACAGAGTTCATCATTTTTGCCTTGATTCCTTTTTCAGGATAGAGATCTGATATCTTAATATCTGGAAACTTAAAATTACCAGATTCATCAACAAGTTCTTCCTTATCTTGGAAATAATTATGAATGACATGAGAAAAAGCACCACTTGCATTCAAAGAGGTCTGTGTTGTCATCTTGGAAGAGAATAGAACTTACTTGCTTTTAGCTCCAAACGTTCACTGCTACAATTTCCGTCTTACAGCACACCCTAACGCCTGTCCTTCGGCTTAAGCGGGAATTACGGCCTTACTGCGGGTCCACAGCTACTTGCGGCAACTCTGAGCAATTTTCGATCTTGAAAACTTCCTCACACAACTTTGCAGTACTTTTAATGCGGCAATACTTTCTTCAGAAACCAAATTGCAGCCAAGACTAAGAATACTATTATTGCAAGAATCTTGATAAATACACTAAATCCAGATGGGCAATATGCTTCTCTAAGAGTACTTCCTCAGATTCTTTAGTCTTTAAGAAATAAATCCAAGTCTTTCTAGAGTAGTCATCAAAGAAAATTATATAATACAAGAAACCACGCAAAGAAGCAACAACCATTGTACCACACAAATCAGAATGAATAAGATCTAGAATAAATTTAGATCTACTTTCACTACTATGAAAAGGACCTTTAGTATTCTTACCCAATGCGCATCCTCGGCAAGTACCTTCATGCTCTTGGCTGAGTTTAGGAAGGCCTGTGACCATCTTCTCCATGGTTGGAAGTGCTCTGAAGTGAAGGTGAGCAAGTCTTCTATGCCAAAGCTCACATGAACTTGTTGAATCATGCAACAAAGCGTGTAGTGGATGAGTGGAAAGTCTGTAGAGACATTCTTGCCGAACACCAATCACTCGGGCTGACTTGATGCTAGAGTTCTTCGGCCATGCAAGAACTTTTCCTTCGGAGAATGCAACTTGATATCCCTTATCTTCCAAGGCTGAAATTGAGACAAGGTTCCTCTTGATGCCTGGTACAAATAGTACATCACTCAACTGAAGAGAGATGTCGGAATCTAAGTGAAGAGAGGAGGTTCCAACACCTTTCACGGAATAGCATGCATCATCTCCAATTATGACTTGAACACTTGTATCTCTCTCCACCAAATCTAAAAGATGTTCTCTAAATCCAGTGATGTGACGAGAGGCGCCACTATCAATCAACCAAGTGTTCCTATCTGTTGGAACATTGCTAGATAGTGCAGAATAGAGTAGAAATCTGCTTGAATCCTTCTGAGGAGAGATCTCACCCACATCAGCAATAGAAGCATGTTGTTTTGGTCTAGTGGGGCAATCCTTTGCATAGTGACCAAACTTGTCACATCTGAAGCACTGAATATTGGAGAGATCCTTCTTCTTCTTAGATGCAGGAGCACCATCTGATCTTTTATCTCTATTCCTCTTGAAGTTGCCTTTCTTCCCTTCTCTTCCTTTCTTCTTTGAAGATTGAGCGGCAAGTACATGAATCTCTTCATTGGTAGAACTTTGCCCATTGCCTCTTGCTGCTAATCTCGATTCCTCTTGAATGCAATCTGCCCTCAAGCGATCAAACTTAGGTAGCTTTGATCTCTCACTGATGCCTTGGATAAATGGATCCCAAGATTGAGGAAGACCATTAAGTGCCAGCATAACCAAATCCTTATCATCAACCATATGCCCAATGGTAGAAAGCCGATCTCTCAATTCGGTGATCTTCATGAAGAAGGAGATGACAAAATCTCCTTTCGCCATCTTGACATGGTGAAGCTGTTGCCTCAATGCAAGAGCTCTGCTTGTATTATTGATCTCATACATTTCCTCCAAGGTCTTGAACATTTCTCTTGCTATCTTCAACTTGGAGATAATCGGCACAAGGTGGTCCTTCACAGAATCAACCAAAATCTTCTTTGCCTTAGTGCCATTCTTCTTCCATTGTGACTTCTCATTCTCATCGGAAGGTTCGGGAACTTCGTTCTCCACGAACTCAGCAATCTCATTTTCTTCCAATGTAACCAATACTCTAAACTTCCAAGAAGTGAAATTGGAAGCGCCTTCAAGTCTATCTTCAACCTTGAGCCTGTTCACCATTTTGAAGATAAGATAGACACACGAAGATGAGAACAAGAGTAGAAGATAACGCTGCTTATGTAAATTTGATCACGATCTTGCTTAAACCTGCTCTGATACCATGCTAGTTTTAGAATCAGAAGTTAGATAAGCAGATTTTAATTCAATTTCAAACAAATAGACACATCATATACCCTGGGAAAACCCTCCACTTGAGGGAGAAAAACCCAGCAACAATATATCACTTATATATTGAAATATGAATCAATAATGTCCTTTACAATGAGGCCAATTACAAGGCCAAACAACAACACCAACACTTGATGCAATATCTTGATGATAATGTCGCTCTTCTTGAAGACAAAGATTCGGCCTCCATATAAGACTTCGATCTGCTCTTGACAGATTCGCACTTGAACAACTCGAACTATGAATGTGTATAATGAATGAATGTGATGATCAATGAGCAACTCAAATATATACAAGAGGGAGAGAGATCGCGTCCTTTCAAGATAAGGTAAGTCAGCCTCAATGAAAAATCATGACTCCTCAAGGTGGCGGATAAGAGGTCGGCCTCCATCAATAATTATATAACAATAATTAAATGTTATTTATCATTCAAAGTGAAGCGCTTCTTTACCAATAGTCATCTCAATAAATTAAATAGCCGATAGGCTATATATTTAATTTATTCTTTAAAATCGGGGCTGGAAGTAAAAGCCCGATGCTGCTAACATCAACACCTCCTTGCTAGAATGTATTGTGCAGGTTGCAAAACTGTCACTAGTTTCTCAAAATTACCTATGGAGATGAAAAAACATAGGAAATAAGTTGTCAAATTGCTTGATCAAGTTGCAAATGGTTTTGAGTGTATGAAAAGTTTACCAACAATTTTGGTTGGCATGCCTACAAGTTGTTAGCCGATTAGAAGGTAGTTGTCAAGGCTTGGTTAGTTGGTGGTCGGAGTTGTAGTCAGCTAACAATTTTGAATTTTGTTAAGAACGTAGGCTTGGGTTGGGGTGGTAGTGGTTGGTAGGAGGCGATGATGTGGTGGTGATGTTTGATGGCGTCACCAGTGGATGTCCCTTGAGCAGTGGCTTGTCAAATGTTGATGGAAGTGCTAGAAAAACGTTGCTGGGATCATAGCAGCAAAAATTGTTTGGGGAAAAAATCAGCAAACCAAAAGTGTAAGATTTTTTGAAAAAATTGGGAAAAAATCGTATTTTAAAAAAAAAACCGTATAAAATTGTAAAGAGACAAAAACTACTTTTTATTGAAATATAAGGGAATTTCCATGAACTGTAGAAAGTAGGATTTTGTTGTTATATTCGTATTGCTGATTACATTGCATTGCACAAAGCATACTTCATAGTGCATAAATGATAACCGGATGGTTACAGTTGATAAAATTTCAATTATAATAGAGTTTGTACAAATTCAACCTATAAACTAGGTACAAAGTTCCAAAAAATCAAACGTAGCCAATGGCTCTTGCTACTAAAAATAGAGCTATGCTTGAGGGATGCAGGTCCTGATGATGAAGCTCCTAGTTCAGAGTCTCTCCTAAGTCATTCAACCTCATAACTATCCTCAAACTCAAGAAAGTCATTAAAAAGACAGTTTTCCTTTGCTGAGCAGGCATCATAAATTACAAAACAGGAATCAACTGGTTCATATTTGTGATTTAACAATACTTGCAAGTTCTAGAACAATGTCAAAGAGAACTATATGAAGAGTGTGAAAGGGAAATTATATGACAAATGAAGCAATTGCAAAGTTCAACTTAATAGGTTTTGAATCAAATAGCTCAAGATAGAGTAATAGAAAATGCTTTTGAAACAAAATCTTAAATCTCAAAAGACCATAAATGATATTGAAATGTTTCATTGATAACTATTTTAGCTGATTTGTAAAAGAGAAAAGGGAATGTTAAATATCTTCCCATTAGATAATAAAGACCTGCTAGTACAAAAGAAGAGAGCAACTATTTGAGCCACAATTTTAGCTATTATTATTCAAGTAAATTTTCCTTGATTTTGTGTATAAGTGGATGATGGAGTTAAAATCATTGATGGTATAATGTCCCCTACTTGGAATAAGCCTGAATTTTCCTTAAGAGACACTTACACAACATAAGATTGTTTATTGAACTTAAGAATAATTGAGCTATTTAACTGAAATAATGGATAACAACTTAGACTTGAATTTAATCTATAGAATCTTTTCAATGATCAATCATGGTAGGGCTTAGAGAGAAACACATGATAGGACGTTAGAAAAACTATTCATCACAAGTAAGCTCAAGGGCGTGCTTATACCCCCCTTGCCCCCAAGTGGACGAAACATCCAACCAAGACAATCCCATCCAACTTAGGGTTGGCGTACTCACATTGTGAGAACCTATACATTATTCACCTCAAGTAAGCCCAAGGGCATGCTCATACCCCCCGTGGCTCCAAGTGGATGAAACATCCAACCAAGACAATCCCATCCAACTTAGTGTTGGCGTAGTTACATTGAGAGAACTTATACCGCCCTTAACATGTTTCCTTGTCAACCTTACACATGATTGCTTAAAGAAAAGGATGTTGATTATAGTAATAATATAAATAGATTCACTATTTCCTTATCTACCAATTCAGACAAACAGTTCTCTTATATTAGTTATTATGAAATTAAATATATATAAATTCAGATGCCTATCAAAATTATATATTAAATGCATATACATTCAATTGCATACCAATCACTTATTATAGCAATGGCTGCTGCTTTTCTGAGTTTAGATATCTATTTCTGATTCCTTAGATGATGATCACTTTCACATATATTTCTTCTTTAAATCTGCTCAAATGCCAAATGATATTACATTGCATTTTCTGTCCTCAACTTCTCTATTCCATCATCTTTTATACTACTCACCTTCATGCCCCTTCATTGAGAGGATGTGATTACTCCCAAAGGAGATGTCTTCTACAAGGGAGATGTCCCTTTATTTTGGATTATTATTCATTAGACTTGGGCGGCGATTCTTATTGCCAATTTTAACTTATTTTCATTGCTGCCTTTGTTTAGATAAAGTCTTAGTAATCGGTGCCCATTATTATTAAGCGCTGCCTTGAGATATTATTTTGGATCATAATTGTTGCCTCCTTGTAATCTTTTTAGCCGCTGCTGATAATTGCTGCTCCTCAAACAATATTTCTGCTCCTCATAATCATATTTCCCCCCCCCCCAAGACTTGGGTGATCTAAAACATATATATATATATATATAATTTGAATCATATAACAAAGTGGTCAGCCAGCATTGGTTATTTAATTTAAATTATTTTATACCTGGGTCGGCCACCTTTATTCTATCACTGGTGGTCTTAACTGGGTCAGCCTTCACAAGAAAAAGCTATAATATTTGTTAGCGCTTGGGGTTTGATATGCAGTGCTGTGACTTTGGGGTTTGATATTCTGGAATGGGACATCACAGATGGACTTTGAGTTGAGAATTTGAGAGATTATAGGTACATGTTTCAATGGAAAATCAAAGCACAAGGAACATTCCCTTTCAATGGGACAATCGCTGCTGAAATCTATCTAGATCGTTAAAGAGAAAACATATGAGGCCTGCTTCAGGAGGGATTAAGATAAGCCCATAAGACTAGGGCATGACTTCTCTCAAGGAATGTATTAGTTTTTCTGATACCTATTTAACATGCATGGAAAACTACACTATATATGTCTAAAGCATTCATGTATTGCTATTGTACTCCTTGCAGGCCTTATGAATATGAACCTCCATGTATATGACGATCCTAAATTGAATGTAGTTTCCAAACAAGTGCAAGGCATGCATTTAAGCAATGAATTTCACCAATTAACAAAGAATTAAGCCTGCAGAATGTATAGGAAATTTAAATACAACCAAAACAATCCTTCATTTTGATACATAATACTACTATAATTCATTTTTTTCAACACTACAAGCTGATTTTTATATTTCTAATAGGAACTTTTCTGCTTTCGGTTCCACAATGTCCATATACTATTATGTATATAATTATGCTTTCCATTGGATTATATAATTGTCACCACCCTACCCACTTGTCATTAAAACTTGATGGCCAATGTCAAATTGAAGCTCCAAATTATCACACTTTCTTAGCATCTGAAAAGGAAATTTGTCCCAACCTGACCTTGATAATCTAAACAACCACCTTGGTATTATTGTTGACAATTGAAATGTTAAAATTCTTTAGAATAGTCAAGATCACAAGAATTCAAAGAAAACAAACCTCTTTAGGTTGATATCATGCCAATAGAGTTTCGTTTCAGTTAAGTCTAGTTTTCTATATTTACTTTTGGCAAGTACTCTTATAAGGTTCAAATATGTTAAAAAAATAAGATAGAAGCTTTACTTAGTATTTATGATATTGTCTACTATTTCCCACTAAATTGTATCTTTGGATTTATATACATGGAAAGCATTACTACAAGCCTAAGGCAAATGACAGTAGTGTGGAATATAGAGAAAAAAACAGCACATCTCTTAACCATTCCATGTTAATGTCCTTAACTTCAAATGTAGAAGCATACCAAAGAACATGTCTCTATTTTAATATCCTTGACATCTATTAGAAATATGCGTCCATTCAAGGTCGCCTACTTGTGATTTGCCTCAACAACTTGATGAAATCTAACAAATCTTTGATGGTGAACCACGTTCCAATGGCCAACGCTCATTTTTTGTACTAAAAATCAACAAAATAACTTGATTAAATAGCAATTTTGCACGGTTAGGGTTTTGCGATGGGTTGGTTGGGCAATTTTTTTTGTAATTTTTATGTGATTTTTTCACAATTTAAACCCTTAAAAATTGTTGAAAATCATGGTTGATTAAGTTGGGATTTTTTGGGGAAAAAATCGTTTTGGCCGAAGATTTTTAAAAAAATGGGATTTTTACAATTTTTTGAGGATTTATGCTTCTATGGCTGGGATATTTAAAGAATTTGCTGCTGCAAATTAAAAAAAACCGCCTAAAAAATTAAATGACTATTGTTGTTTTTATCCAGCCACTACCAAAAAAACAAATACTTGATGGATTTTTTAGATGGATGCAAGGTTTATGCAATTGCATAGGAGGGTATGGTGATTGTATGACCATATGGATCCGTACAAATTATTTTTCTTGGATCTAGTGCCCTCAAATTTTTTTTGCGGACTTTGATTTCAGTGTTTGGACAAGAGATCTTAGAATGTTTGGATGTTTTGAATGCAATAGTGAGGTCCATTTTGCTCTAGGATGCACCGTTTGATTGCTCAAGGCCAAAAATCTCAGAAAATGGATAGGGATATATAGATTTGGAGTTCTGATACCATGTTGGAGTTGATTCCTCAACCCTACAACTCCTAAAGACCTGCCACAGAAAGAAAGAAAAAACAATAGAAATTGCTATGGAGGCCAAAGATACTATTGATCCAAAAAAACATGAATCATAATGAATGTGCATTTAATGAATTATACAATTATGAATCCTTATAATAAGGAAAAAACAAAAAGCAACCCTAGATGAAACCTTATGTGAGGATAAAATTAGATCATGACACATGTCATCATCCTATGACTTGAGACAAAAAACACATGACCCAAGTAAGCTTAAGTATGCTAGTAAATTAAGGAGATTTGAGGTTAATCTGTGGAATTAAGTAGGATTTTGTCCCAGATCTGCGCGTGATTGACGACGTTTTGGTTGAATGAAATTCAAAAACTTTATCTGTTTTGTGTTTCCTTTGAAAATTGCACTCTATTAATAGTAAATGTTTGAATGCTGTTTCTGTTAATGGTTGTTTCATAAGATCTTGTTTAAAACTAGAACAAGTTCTTCACGTTCTCTTAAATCTGGGTTAGTGTAAGGCAGTGATGGGCCAAAAGGGGGTAGTGCAAATGAAAATACAGAAAAATAGGTGTATTGTAGTAACAATTCAAAGGATTTAATGACAAAGTATCAAAAAAATAGTAACATTTTGAATATAGTTTAGAAGTTATGAAGTTTTTTGAATAAATACAAATTATTCTAGTGAACATCACATATTTCAAAGATTTGCTTCTTAAATTAAAAAAAATAAAACGAGTAGATGTTATTTTGTTACATATTTTTTTGAGTATACATTAATATTTATCATAAAAAAATGTAAATATGTAAAGGACACATTAATGGATGTTACAGATGTTCCTTAAAAAATTTCATAAATAAATAGTAAATAATTAGTTATTAATTTTTCACGAGAACTTTTTGAAAAAATCAACGAGCAATTTTCCCTCCAGTATTAACTAGTCAAAATTCATCTGAAATGAGTTTTTGAAACATATATGTCACACACAGTGTAGAATGTTGTCAAACCTTTTGTATTTAAAAATTCTTACACGAATTGAAAGATACAAGCATTTTTTCAATGTAAATATCTACCGAGAATTCAGATCTAGCTTGTTTAATAAATAAATATTAATTAAGTAATAATGTTGTAATGGGAAAAATTTGCAGTTTTTGAATCCTGAGAGTTTCATCTACAAACTCTTCTGGCTTTTCAAACCTGGTTAATGATGAGCCATGGCAATTTGATAGCAAAGTCGGAGAAACTCTGTTGACAACATTCTACCCGTGAGTTGGAGAATCTCCATATTTTCTGGGATCTAGTATTAGCTAAAAATGGATGGGTTGATTCTCCCCCTTGTATCTGCTAGAGAAGAGACGGGGTGGATTGACTTTATTGTCTCTCATTTCTAAAAACTACCCCTACCTTGAGAAGTGGAGACTCCCTTATTTATAGTAGGGCTATACTATAGTTTGGACAAAACAATGATTCTGATTGGTGAGTTGACTAGTCACTAAGAGTGGTGAATTAGGCTTTCTCGTTGCTTTCTTTTTAAATCTGGTTAATGATAAGCCACATAAATTTGATGGCAGAGCTAGAGAAATTCCATTGAAAACATTCTAACTGTGAGTTGGCGAGTACATGGAGAATATAGGCAGGATCAAGAATGCCAAGCCCGAAACCTAGTCAATCACAAGGCAAAAGTATAGGTAAAAAATTGAAGTAGGAAATAGATATCCCTTAGGATGCATTCTAGAAACAAATATTTGTTTATAGGAACAGATATCCATTTCCACAAACACTGAGGGATTGGGGATCTGTTTTTTTCATTTGGTTAAGTAGGAAGCAAATATCCGTTTCAAGACAAATGTTTGCAGATTTCCAAACAAAACCTGAATCTCCAAATGGATTTCTTTTATCCATTACCCTTTTTGACCTATCATTACCTTGCACTCGCCTATACTTTATAACATTAGCTAATGATATGTGATCGCTGCTGTGGCTATCAATCTTGGATCTCAAACTAGCCACTTTGTGGAAGCTGCAGTGGCCTACCAGTTCTCAAGCTTTCTAAGTAGTATGAGATGCAATCCATAATGCTGGAAGGGGATTTGTTGAACATTATCAATTGTTGCTCTAAAATCTCAACCATGTTGGACCATTAGGAGTTCAATTATGGACTCCTTGGACATCTTTGCTTGCTTCTCTAATGTTAAGATCACCCACATCTTTAGAGAACCCAACAAGGTGGCTGATTTTATGACCAATTGGGGTGTTATACATGAGGGGACTTCCAAATGGGGACCTAATAATTTTCTGGTAGACCTGGCTTGACTAGCAATTGATGATATCAGCAATGATTAATCCTTAACATGCTGTACAGGGGAGATGTCTTTGGGACTTTGTCTCATGATGGGTTATAATTATTTCATCACTGGCTACTTGTACTTGGCTTGTAGCAAGTTTGAAGGGAGAGATAACCTTGGTAGGCCCATCAAATCCTTTTGGAAGAATTGGTGGGGTAAGCTTATAGCTATGGGTGGCATTAGAAACAGAATTGAGCCCGTCAGCTATGACAGTATGAGACAAAATAGAAGACTGCAGGAAATTTTGTAGAATGGTGGTTTCACTCCGTTTATGGAAAGGCTTCATGGTCATGACATTGTGCTTGCCATGGAATTTGCAAATAGATGGGGGAATAGGAGAGTGTAACATGCAGCCCTGTATTTTTTTTTTTGGAATCCCCTTTTTGCTGGTTGCTTGTTCAATGATGTGTTTGTGTATGTTTTTCAATGAGTTTGCAAGAGTATATAACATAAAGAGCAGATTGCAAAGAACATGCAATACAATAAACTAAACCCTTTCAACATAGATTGAAACAAACAACATGAATACTCATTTTCTGTTTTTATATCAGAATATTACAATGTAAAATCAGACTTGGAAATGACTTGTCACAGCAGCAAAGAGGCTCCAGAATGAGCACTGAACAACACCAAGATTTAGTCTTTCAAAACCCCTGTTCTCCAACACATAAGACCTCTTATTACAGTACCCAAAGTTCAATGATCAAACTCCAACGTATGCTGGACACAACCTGGAATTTACAGCAGCAAGATGGTGCCCCTCTAGGAAACTCGTCCTCCTCTAGTAAATTCAAATCTTCATTAAAAATGGCAATCTTGTGCTTGAAACGATTGGCTGGAGATGCCTCCTCTAATGCTCAAATACCCATTTTGATTCAGCACACCATTTGAAAGCTATGAGCATAAACATGAGTTCTGACCCAAGAAAGCAATGTTCGGAAAAAGCAACTAAACACACCAAAAATCTTCACTAACACTCCAAAACTGAATACTAAGCAAGCCACACCAAAAACCATCAAAAATACTGATAAATCTTCATCATTTCATTCACCAAAATCAATCTTTGAAGCTCCTGTGATCTCAACTGAAAATAAACACCAATATCTGATTAGGGTGGATATTTCACCATCAAAACCAGCCCATATGAAGGAGGGTTTTCGTCCTCTCTACGCAGCCCAAGCAACCTGGAATGAAACCGACAACATTTCTCTATGTCGTCAAAACAAAGATAATCAAAATGAGAGCCAAACTCCAAAATATAAACTTAGGGCGATGGATTTCAAAAGGCACTTAATTCCAGTGCAAAACCCAACGCCATTCTCCCTTTGAAATATTTAACTTTTAAAATATTATATCTCACTCTCCTTTAGGCGTCCCAACTTAAGGAGGAAATAAAATATTAAATAGGCTTTTAAAAACAACTTAAAGTTGTTTCATTAGGCACAAGATACTCTTCAATGACCACTTTTCCCCTTAATATAAGTTTATTATTTAACTTTATAAGATCACTTAAGTGGTCGAATTAAACAAATATCAACTGCAACCTTAGGCTCTCTGACAATAAACTGAGTGATAATGCTACTGTAAGAACATTGGCCTGGGACCAACTCCCCCAAATGTGACTTACTATAAATAGCACTGCTATTAATACTAAGTATATGCCAAACACCCAAATTGAGCGAAACTGAAGACCAATGGGGAAAAACCTGTGACCAACTGAAGATAGCAACATCATGACCGACCACTGCTAAAAATAGAAACCCCTCCGGAAACCCCCAAACTGAACTGCTAAAGATAGCACTTACTATAAATAGCATACTGCTAAAAATAGTAAGTGACTCCAAATGCATTTTGAGCACAAACCGGGCAGTTGTCGCAACTTACTAAAAATAGTAAGTCCGGAAAAGGTTGTCAGATGTAGATGCATGTTATACCACTACGAAACTCTTTGAAAACCCATAAAGAATCCATAGACCAAATTGCAAAACTCTGACATGCAAACCCCTGAATCCACAAAAGAAGCCTCCAAACCAGTGGAAACCCTAATTCTGCCTCTGACCTGCCTACGTGTATCCAGAAATAGGCCAATAGTCACTGGGAAGTGGAGTGCTATAAATGGGGACATTACAGAGAGTTAGGGTTCAGGTGTTGGATTTTGTTGTTACTAAAGAATTGTTGGCAAAAGTTACTGGGCTATCTCCATTTGGCATGAAGGTTTACAAAGATGAAAGAGTTGGAGACAATGCTATTTTCTTATTCCTAAATCCCAGAGAGGAACTTAAAAAACTCCATTTTGGTAACATAAGGAATTAAGTTAAAGCTCTGTGGAATGATGTAGCCCTTGGCATTATGAGGTGTTACCCTTGAGGGTAGGTTCAAATCTTTATACTCGTACCATTTTGTGCACTTGGATCACTTTTGTTATAAAAGGTTTGTCTCCTTCCCATTATGTACTATCTTCCTTGGAGAATTCAATTTTAGAATGTAAGAAGATGCCAAACAAGGTTCCCCTGCATCAGGGGTTGATTCTGTTAATTGTAAATTTTGTGAAACTTAAAAACTCGAGTGTGAAGAAGAATCCTAAATCTAAGAGGAGTATTGGGGGCCCTAGTTCTCTCCAGTCTTTGGATGATAGCTGGATGGCCATTGAGGAGAAGGGTGATTATGAATTTGAGTCTGATGAATTCTCGAAGGATGAGGACTCTGAATTTACATAATCCCTAGAAGAGACTGGTGGTGGTACAGGTGGTAAAACTGGAAGAAAAAGAAAGAGGTCTGAGTTAGTTTGAGTGGAGATGAAAGGGAAGATTTTAGGAGATAACTCGAAGGAAAAAGCCTTCCTGTAGCCTACTGTTGGTAAAGCTTTCCCTGGATTTGATGACCCTTGCTCGACCCTTTCCAACACTACTGATGTCCCCTTTCCCATCCCTGAATCCCTTTGGGAGATGTCAGAAATAATGGTTGAAGTTGTTCAGAATATGGAGCATCTTCAAGAGGTAATGGAAACCCAGCAAAATTTAACTAAATGGTTCTCTATTGAGATAACTAGTATAAATGGAAATCTGGCTATTGTTGATAAGAGACTAAAGGCTGATACCTTGCTCCCTTTTGAGCAAGATGAAAACATATTCCACCTGTGGGAGTTTATGCCTGATATGAATAGAGTGTTGGCTGAAAATAAGGAGCATGGAGAGCTGATTGCTGGTCTCCAACAAGATATTCAGCGGGTAAATAACAACACCAGGGTTGAAAATATGGAAAGAGATATAGGGGAGAGGGCCCATAGTGGAGCAGGGTTCAATAGTGGGGATAGAAGTAGTTTTCATCGGGCCTCATATTGGAGCACCTTAATATCCAATTGTAAAACACTTTTTATCTATAAAGTACACAAACTGACAAATCATGTGATGCCACATCAGCAAACCAACAAAACATGACTTAGTGCACCACTATCAGACTCACTTTTTTTTTGGGCCTTTTTGGATACCTCAACAAAAAACATGCTGATGTGGCATCATATTTAATGATGTGACCCTAAAACAAAATATAGAAGCATGTGAGTTGCCAAATAAACTATTGTACAAAATTGGGAGTGATTTGAAATTTCCACATAAGATTTTGAGAAACACGAAGCTAGGGTGCTCCACTATAGGCCCCTCTCCCCTAAGCACTGTTAAGGATAGTTTGAACTCAGAACAGAATTATTGAGGTTAGCAAGTGCTCCATAAAGAACAGTGCTATGGAGCTGAAAATCCTAACTGATAAGATGAAATGGTTAACTAAAGACATTGGGGAGTTGAAGAAACAGGTGGAAGAACAAATGGGAGGCCCAAGCTCCACGACTAGAGGAAGTAAGAAGTTGTCTCCTGTTGAGGAAAGCAAGGACCTCTAGGACTTTGTTAACCTTCATTAAAGTTGCTATGGAGAAAAACTGGAAGCAGTTGAGAGTCTGAGACCCTTAAAAGAGTCTAAGTTGTTGGCTTGTTGCCCTTGTTCTTGTTTTGTTTTCCATTTGCATTGATGTTTTTTGTCTCTTGGGCTATGGTGCTTTGCTAATGTTTAGTTGTTTTTGGCTGTTTCTTTGCTTTTGCTGCTTTCTTTGTAAGGGTTTCAGGGGCCCTTCAAAACCTGCTTTACTTAGCTAACAACATTGGTCTTAGTTTTTATTAGTTTAAATTGTCTTGTAAATTTAGAGTTTTAGTTTTCTTCCAATGAGATTATAAATTTTGTTTTTTCATCATAAAAGGTTTTATTTCTATTAAAAGGGAAACCAAATATGACAATTTTTACAATATAGGATTGGATTATATTTATTTATTTAAACATAGTACTTAATAGATAAGTAGGAGGTATTTTGAACAGCGTGTCAAATTATGATATTGCTATCAAGATTCAACCGCATAGTTTTTCAAGTCAAACTCATTGACCCATGTTTCGTGAGTAGTGGTTCAAAGAATGCATCTCTCACGATAATGAATGGTTCACTTAGCACTCATTGCATCTAGGTGATGCTCATGGAGATGCAGCATTGGGCCTTCCCGGAATGTCACCCATCTGAGTACTACTCCAACTCAAGCGTGCTTAACCATGGAGTTTTCCCCAAGGTTAAGCCTACTTAGCTTGCAACCTCATTTGCAAAACCTTCAGCAAGTGTTGTGCCTTACGAACAATTCATATCGAACCCCTCTAGCTCATCAATTGATAAGTAGGAGGTATTTTCCATAGCATGTCAAATTATGATATTGCTATCAGGATTCAACCATGTAGTTTTTTGAGTCAAACTCGTTGACCCATGTTTCTTGAGTAGTGGTTCACAAGAACCCTTCTCTCATGATAATGAATGGTCCACTTAGCACTCATTGCATCTAGGTGATGCTCATAGAGGTGAAGCATTGGGCCTTCCCGGGAGGTCACCCATACCAATACTACTCCACCTCGAGCACGCTTAACCAGGAGTTTTCCCTAAGGTGAAGCCCACTTAGCTTGCAACCCCATTTGCAAAACCTTCAGCAAGTGTTGTGCCTTATGAACAATTCATTATAGAGCCCTTTTAGCTCATCAATTGATAAGTAGGAGGTATTTTCCGCATCGTGTCAAATTATGATATTGCTATCAACTATGTAATACTTGATAATAAATATGTTGTAAAAACATTAACATTTTATTTTAATATCTTATAAGAAACACCAAATTTAAGAATTTCCCTTCGCATATTTTACAAGAATTTCTTTTTCATATATTTTTTATTTTTAAATCAATTTATATATAAAATGGCGGTAGAATTCGGAGGAATTAAATCATTCTATTCTAAATTTTTCTTTCATATAAATTTTTTAACTTGTGTTTCTTAGTATTCTTACAAGTAAAGATTTTTTCCTTATAAATCATGTCTCTAAATATTTTAATATATTTCTTTTCTCTTTATACTATCAACATCTTTTATGTTTATAACTTTATACAAATTATCTCTTTTTTAAGTGAAAATGAAATATATTTGATAATAAGGATTTTTTCTTCAAAAGAGAATCGTTTTTCCATCCATATTTGGATTAACAACAATGCTTTTAAAATTTACGTTAATAATGACATTTGCAATAGCTAACAAAGCTATATTATATTTTACTTAATTGTATTTGTTTTCTTTTATATTATGACTTACTCTGATGTTACATTACAGGTTGACAAGGCACAGTTTGATAAAATATTAAAGTATATTGAGCTTGGGAAGAGAGAGCAGGCGAATTTGTTAATAGGAGGTAAATGTTGGGGTGACAAAGGATTCTATGTTGAACCTACCATATTCTCCGATGTTAAGGTATTTGTATAAGTCGGTGTTACTTTCATTGCAAGCTTTTCATTTTGTGAAGCATTATAATTACAATTTATCTATTTGTTTACCATGCTCATGCTATGATTTACAGGATAGTATGAAGATTGCCCAAGATGAAATATTTGGACCAGTCATGTCTATTTTAAAATTTAAGTGAGTTACTTGGAACTAACTAATAATATATATTTTTTAGAGTTTTATGCAAGATTAGAAATATTATTATTTTCCTATTTTATTGATATTCTTATGAGGTTGAAGCTAAAATAACTTATGTACTCTTACTGTAGGACGGTGGAGGAAGTGATCGAGAGAGGGAACAAAACAATATATGGTCTTGCAGCAGGTATACTAACCAAGGATATAAATGTTGCCAATAGACTTTCTAGATCCCTCCGCGCAGGAGTGATTTGGATCAATTGTTACTTAGTAACTGATATGGATGCCCCTTTTGGTGGCTACAAGATGAGTGGCATTGGGAGAGAAAAGAGTATATATGGTCTTGAAAGTTACATGCAGGTTAAATGTGTTATTTCCCCTGTTTATGAATCCCCTTGGTTATAAGAGATCACTTATTATGTATCTCTTGTAGTTATTATCAATTAGAATAATTCTATATAATATTACAATAGTAACAAGTGTTATGTATTATATGCTTCAAAAATGTTTATGTAATTTATTTTATTTGTGCAAACACATTTCTTTACAAGTATCATTACAATAAGATGTGTAAAAGAAAAAAACAAATCTGAACTCCAAAAATGCTACCAATTTCTTCTGAACATTTTGGGGTTGTGGTGCAATTTTTACATCTTACTTATTGCTGTTGCTTTCAAACATGTTAACACAGACCAGAAAAAATCAATTGTAATTTATTTTATATACAAATAGCATTACAATAAGATGTGTACGAGATAATGCAAATCTAAGCTCCACAAAGCTATCAAGTTTTCCAAACATTTTGGGTTGTAGTGCAATTTTTACTTGTTGCTTATGACTGGCTTTTAAACATGTTACAATGGATTGATTCAGGTCTGCAGCTAGATTATGACCCTACGCTAGACACAGAATAACATACAACACACAATTTAGAGGGTAGCTTGAAAACATAATTAAGAGCATTTCCCTAGTCACTATACGTTTTAGAACAAGGCAAGCGAACTAGCTCTAGTGTTTGTGCCAACACGAAAGCATGCTCAAATTACCTCTGGCAAAGCACAACCATCGCAAGCGTTTACAATTTTGGCTTACTGGATTGAAACAATCCTTAATAGTATTGGGAATTTTACAGGATCAGAGATGAACACTCCGTAACTGTGCGGGAGCAGGCCAAAGCCTTGGCTTCCACTTCTTCTATTTTATATTGGATGCATATGAGGAAGACATTTTGCCTGAGTTGAAGGTTGTTTAACCTCCACACCCTGCAAAAAGGTTTACTTTCTCTAACTTCAAACTCTAGATCTCAGGCAGACTGTTGTGAAATATTCAGCGCATTTTAAAATTTTGTTAAGAATGAAAGTCTCTTAACAACTCGAGCATGTTTCCATTCTTAGTGTTGAAAGCATTGGATCAAAAATGTGCAAAAGCAAAAGATCTTAAAAAGCTTAGCTTTAGCTTTGT
This sequence comes from Sequoia sempervirens, assembly GCA_007258455.2. Classification (NCBI taxonomy): domain Eukaryota; kingdom Viridiplantae; phylum Streptophyta; class Pinopsida; order Cupressales; family Cupressaceae; genus Sequoia; species Sequoia sempervirens. Next base: position 380,494,798 of record VDFB02000017.1, read on the forward strand.
TTTTTCGAAGGACCCGCTTTGATCTAATAAATTGGATTTTGAACTCCCTGGCTCGAATATCTATGTTTTGATCTTTTGTTATCTAAAGCATACCGGCAAATTCTGAATTCGGCAGGAAACTCCAGAAACTATATGAACAACAATTCACAAAAAAGTTGGAATGCATGGTATAGGAAGGGTCTGTTACGTTTTCCTTTAAACTATTAAGAAAAGAGGGGAAATGTGCATGTGCACTTGCTTTGTTTGCCTATGTAACCCAATTAATGGTGATTGAATCCAGCCCTTCCGTGAACATCTTCCTTGCTACCCTCTTCTCTGATTTAACCCAATTCAAGTTGCAGCAGAAGCATTGAAGAGAAATAACTTTATAAATGACAAAAAACAAAGTCGTCGCCCTATGTTTAAACCAACTGAACTCTTGCCAAAAATCTTAAAAGTCCCAATCTTAAAACTCTCGACCTGCACCACAATTTGGTGAGTCGCTTATAATCTGTCGATCATTAAGGATAGAAAGCTTTAAACCTGGTATAATCTCCCATGTATATCATTTTGAGAAAATAAAACTCTTCTAGCATTATTTTACAGAATACTGAATGGTTTTGAGTATGTAAGCTTCTGCTGCCCCATTTCGAACGGCTGGTTTGTTTTCCTCTAGTGGTTAGTTCTCTATCCTGTGCCCTTGCTGTTTTGTATGATCTGTAATAGGTGGTTAACAAGATAATACCATCTGTTGATTTCATGATCCTCTGCATTTTTTAGAGAAAGAGGTGGTCTTTACGGATCATGGAATTCTCCTAAATGGTGGAGCAACTAGAGTAGGAATTAGATTTTTTTTTTTTTTTAAACATTTCTTTCCCAATTAAATTTCTAGAAATGTCACATATAACTATACATTTAAATATAAATAAAATTATTTATAAATAAACAGAAAATAATTAAATTTATAAGACTACCAACTTAAGAAAAGCTCTTAAAGTTTTTGGCGAATCACTTCAAAAAGTTTAGATAAATGGTTGCATGAGATACTGCTAGAAGCACCCTTTTGAATACCAACAATTTATTAAGAATAGTTCTAGAGATTTTCGAGATCATTTATAATAAAAAATATTGTTATTGTCATCAAATTTTAAAAATTCAAATAAAATATGATTAAAATTTTATGAAAATAATATTAATTGAGTCACATAAATTAAATTAATATATCTATTTTAAAAAATCTATGTGAAAGATGTTAAGAGATCATTCTTGAGGGGCACCTTCAGAATGATATCTTTTCGTGTCTATTACATATTTTAAAAAATTATGCTAGTAATGTTTGTAATTACAAAATGAAAATATTAATTTAGCTGTCAAAATTATTTTAGTGAATAAATCATTTCATTTCACTAATTATAGATGAACCACTATGCACAAGTTAAAAAGAAAAATAAATAGATGTATTATAAAAAAATTCTAGATTCAAGACTATTCATTAGGGTCCATTTGAAATGAACTTGTCTACATGTCCCTTTAAGGGAATCGGGGGTTTTGTAGTTCACATCCATTGTTGTAGTGTTTATTTGCTTATGTTCTAGTAATTTATCTGTTTTTTTTGGTTTTTCTTTTCATCTTTCATAGCTATCATATGTAAATGGTGGGAATATTCTTACTCTTTTCAAGGAAGTCACTAGACCCATACCTATTTCTTGGGAGCTCATTCTAAATGGTCTTGCCTACTTATCTCTTTAAGGGAATAAAAGATTTTGTAATTGACATCCATAGTCATAATATCCATTTACTTATGTTCTAATAACTTTAATCTCGCTTTCTCAAGTTTATGATTGGAAAGTTGTTTTCTTTTCTTTTTTATAATGATCATATGTATGATGGCGATATCTTTAGTTCTGTTAAGGACTTTACATGAGATATAGCTCCAATGCCAATCATTTTTTTTTTTGTCTTATCTCAATTGCATCTTTTGAAAGAGTCAAATTTGATGATTTATGTATTGTTAATTGTTAAAGCCCAAGCCAACCATAAGGGTAGTTGGTTTGTGCATTCCCTTTGTATCGGTGTAATTGGATTTTTTTGTGGAGTTTAATCTTCAAATGTTATCCTTGAGTAACTATTGAACTTGACTATAACATGTTGGTGGTGCTAGCAGACCACTCCCAACTTTGTATATGATAACTTCAATATACCCGAGTTTTATTTACAAAACTTGCTTATATCCAAATATTAGAGGTTAACAAGATCCTTGCATCCTTAACAATTAATAATTCTAAATCAAGTTCATCATTTTCACCTCCTTTTGGTACTTTGGCATTGTGTACGTTGGTTGCAATGCTATATGCAATAGGTTGTTTCAATGAAAACATTTTTTTATTATGATTGTGCACGTTATCATTTATGACATCAAATGAATACTATGTCAAGTTCTTCATTGGTGGTTGTATTTATGCCAATATTGGTTTTTCTTTTCCGAAATAACTTTCAATCATCAATAGTGGGATTGACATCTCTTAAATTTGTTAGAAGTTGATGAAGTCTTTGTTGGTCCTCACTTTCTCCTTCTTGTCTAAATATTTTATACAAAGTAACAATTGTTTTGAACTATTTCCATAGTGTTTTAGCACATCTATTACTATCATATGGTAATATATCACTAATAGGGGATAGTTGTCCCAAATCTCCAACCAAAATCATAGATATGCTTCCAAAACTCGTGTTTGCATTTTTTGGAAGTGCTTGATATAGTTGAGAGTCCATGTTTTGTAGCAAATTCTAATCAATGAAGCTAATTTCATTAATCGATATGTATTTTATGAGGTAGATCTCTTTTTGGAAAGTTGTAAGTCTTGCTCCTAATTGAGAAAAAAGTTATGATTAGGATTCAAAGACATGAAAGAATAGTTGAGGCTTTAATATTGAATGTTGAAAATTCTAGTTGTTGTGCAAGTAATAGAAATGACGAATGCTTTATGAATGTTGCATCTTCAAGAGCTCGACAAATAACACCAATTAGATGCTTTTCTTTTTCCTATTGTTCCTTGGACTATCATCCATAATAACAAAGTCTTTTTGAATTTGATGATAATGTGTCATAATTATATTAAGTGATTGTTTTCATTTATCACCCAATGTTTCATAATTCATATTTGGTACTATATCATTATCTATGAGAAGCCCATTATCTTTCATGAAGTTATGAATTGTATTGCTATATTTATGTATTCTACATTTTGATATTCATTAGTCCGTGGTGATTGTCTATCAATATATCTTCTTTACAAGATATCTTTTTTTGTCATTTCCATAATTTGCCTACATTGTAACTTAGATACAATTTTCACGAGCATGTTTTGTTGAATATGTTGATTATCTTCATTATCTTAATCACTATGATTTTTAACATCTTTTAGAATAGTTGTTTACTTAATATGCCTAGAATTATTATTTAATGACTCCCAATTTAATTTTATTGCATCATTATCAAGACCAATATCTCTATGCATATCACAAAATGGATTGTAAAGTAATGACCCAAACCAACAAAAGTCAACCCATTTATGTGATTCACATGGAAGGATGGATGAAAATTACATGAATACTCACAATTATTTGCATATTCCTTGCTTCTCATTTGTTCTCTTTTTCACTTTACTTTATATGTCCATGATTTAGTTTCATCAATAAATGAAACACTTTCCATGCAAAAATGTGTGTTCTTATATCCATCAATAAAATATTTTGTATGTTTGTCATGATTATTTTCATCATTTTTGGCTATTGATTCGAATACCTTATGCAAAACATTAAATTGATAAATTTTATATTTCTCTACTAATGAAAGTTTCAACATGTGACACGCTTCTTGTGCTTCAATGTTTTTTCAACAATTATTTTAGTTGAAAGTCTCCCATATGCTCTTGCTATTGATCCATTAGGGTTGCCAATGTTTTCAAGTTGCATAGATATTTGATGATAAATTTTATAATTATCTTATGTTTTTGTTGCGTTTTTAGCAATGTAATTGATTACATGTTTGGAAAGAACATGTCCACATACATTTACTTTCCATAATTATAGTATGTAGTGAGTGTGTGTATTTACTCTATTTGCATAGTAAGTTTAGGTCATGATTTGGGACCAATTTTCACATATCCATCAATTTTCATAGTGAAATCCTTAGAAAAACATATATCAAAAAATGAAGGGCCTACATATCCTATATAATGGTGACACTAGGATAAGAATGTAGAATCAATAAAAAATTATTGATTATAACAAGGGTGATAATAGGAGTGTCATCCAATTGGGTTATGCCCTTGATAGACAATTCATAGGTGGGTCCAACATGTTATTAATGATGATGATGGTAATTGAAAGGGGCTTAGGTCTAGATTTTACCTCATGAATTTTTGCAATATGGACAATGCAAGGATCCTCATGCCTACAACTAGGTCTTATCACCTATTTTACCTTTTTGCAATATAGGGATTCTCTCAATAGATGAACTTAAATATAGGTAGGGATAAAAATTCTCACATAGATAAGCTTTCTACAACCTTCTTTATTAGCTCTATAATGTTGAAATGTTAGGAGTTGATAGGTGCATAACCGATTTGGACTCCTGGAAATTTCTCTAAGAGGGCAAGTAGAATGTGAGCAATTGGCTTAGGAGGTGATGCAAACTTTAGATATTATGTGGTGGGAGGATAATCACATTTTTAAATAGGAACCAAGTTTTAGTATTAGGTATCACTTTGGAAACATGTGAAAAAGCTAAATTTTCTTTCCTAGTGACTTTGTGTCCCATTTTCATGAATTGAGGTGAAGCCAAGACCCCACATCTTGCTTCATCAAGTGCCCTTTTTTGGCATGACTGAAGAGATTTTGTGATGGATCATTTACTATTACATGTTTCCCTTGTAGGGAACTTCTTTAGCCATGAAGTTCATGAGAGCATTCTTAAATGTTCTTGGAGTTGTTAGGAAAGGTGTCTCAACCTTGATCCTAATGTTGATGATATAAAAAATATATTTTTCACACTGTGAAAGATAAAAACTCAAATTTTGGGTTATATAATTTATTTTTGAATAAAATATTTTTTTAGGTTGTTTACCATTACTTCTATTGTTGCCTATTATGTATATTTTCAAGCTTTAAAATTTAAAAAAGAGCTCCAACAATATATTTGATCAAAATTTATGGTCTTCAAAAGTTGGGCCTTCCACATTGGAAATGTAAAAACATACAGGACATAGAAAAAAGATGTAAGAGGGAGTTACACCTATAGACCAAATTATGATGCATGTTATGGGTAAAAGTACAAATTTGTGTCACACTTTTATAAAGGAATCGGCCAACACAAACAAAAATTCTCAACTTCGACCACATAAAAGTGGTTTTTATGTTTTGAATTTCAAAATGATGTAAACTAATAAAATGTAGAACTTTGATGAAGTTTATTCCTTTAATTTTTTTTTTAAATTTGATTTTTCTTTTAATAAATTTAAGAGTAGATTTTGAATTGCTGAAAATTTTAGAAAAAAGTGATGTTGAGTTGACATCAATAAAAATATAGAAAACAACTTTATTTTGCCCTGAATTTTTTTCCCAAATAGATAGCTTCAATATCTAGTGCATGGAAAAAATAAATTAAAATTTTGATGTATATTTTCCTCGTAATAACGTGTTAAAGTCAAATATACCAGAATTTGATAGTTTTCATTTGATGTCAAATACTATGTTTTTATCCTTATAAAAAAAAAATTATAGACTTTTGAAGAAGATTCTCTCTTCTAGTGCACCATATATTTTTCAATTTTTTAAATATGTTTTAACATTTTTTCAAAAATTTCTAATCATCCTCATTTTTAATTTCAACAACATAATTGCATTATTTAAAAATAACATATTAAAACTAATCAAAATATCAAAAAATTAGATATTTGGATTCTTCACTTCAAGCTCTACAAAAGGGTATTTTTAGTTTTTTGAAAAAAATATTATGACTAAAGAAATATCACGTTCAGGTGAAAAGTTTTAAAAATTTCTTAAAAAAGATGAGGTGCCTGCCAACAAGGATGTCACATAGATAGTTTCGAGAGAAAAGGTTTCGATTATCTGAAACCCTTTCAGTTTAAAAATTACATACAAATTGAGTCGCATTTTAAAGTGACAAAGCAAAACAGTTTTGTCTGAAACTGTTTAGGGCGAAACTGTTTCACTCGAAACGGTTTAAGGCGAAATTGTTTAGCTCAAAACTATTTTGTTGGTCGAAAGTGTGACACATGTTTGTGCTTTTACCCTTATGATGTGTCAAAATATCCTTGAATGGAGATAATGAAGTAAAAATGGAATGCCCAAGTTGGTAAGTGGATTATGACGTGCTTATTATAGGTGGAAGGAATATGCTATTTTTAGCATTTGAACTTATTTTGGGATTTTGATGTTGGTTTTCTAACAAGGTATTTAGATGCCACTTTATTGGGTGGCTTCACGGCTTTGTAATTATTATTTGGTGATTACATGCGTTACTTCTATTAATAGGGTGATTGAGATGAAGGTATTAATAGTGAGTTTGTAGGTATTGTTATGCTACAAGAATTATTTTAGATATTTGGTTGGTGATACTCCTACAAAGGCTTCCTTTGTACGTGTATTGTAACCATGCTTAGATTACTAAATAATAAATTGGGTTACTTTGGAGTGTATATTTTTCTCTCAAAAGGGTTTTCTCCATGTAGACTTGTGTTGTGGTAGAATTTTATTTATGTTTATAAGTGTTTCTTTTTTGTAATTGTAAAGATCTAAATTTTTTACAGTACTATCCTCTAAGATTAGTTTAGGAAGTGTTTTCACATTCCTTGCTTCCTTTTAAGAGCATTTTGCATATACTCTTCCTTTAAGGTGGAGTAGGGAGTTTGCATAGTGAGAGTCCTCAAAACCTAAGCTATGTGGTTCTAGTATTCTACACACATGATAAAACGTCTAGTGTTGCAATGGGTACATCAATACACATGAACATGAACATTTTTTGCTAGCACATTTTGTAAGGGTATAAGAACTATGGATTTTTGATATCCATTAGGTATGACATAGAAGAATAAAAATGAGGGAGAATAGTAGGTAGAGTAGTTAAGGTATGATGTCTCTAAGATGATCGATAGTTAGTATGATGCCCCATTTGGTTGCTTGACTAGTGTCCATCAAGTTGTTGACCTTAGTATCTGTAGAGAAGGGGGGTTCACCACCCCCAAGACTCTCAAGTCACTGAAGAGCCTAAGGGAGTGAATTTCCCTAAACTACCTTAGACAACCTAATAAGCTAAAAAGGAAGGGCAAGCAGGGCTCTATTTCCCTTATGTTTTATGACAGGAGTTTTTTAGAACTAGGTGAGCAAACCATAGAGGTCTTAGACTATAGACCATACAAATCTCTACCAGAGGACGGTAGCATGCGAGTGCTAGACTTCAATGTCCCACATTGGAGTATTAGAGATGCATTGGCATCCTATACGAACAGAGGGTCAAGTATCAGCTAAAAATATAGAATCTAGTAACAACCTGAATGTTCTAGTTTTACAGTTTGATAGAAATATGCAAAAATACAAAGTACAACAAGAAGAATAATTTAACTAGGAAATATAAACTATTCTAATGGTGAAATAACGAAGAAAGAAGAAGAATGCAAACTTACTCAAGGTCTAGTTCTCCAACTAGCTCCAAGAAAATGAATAACACCTACACACATAGTAGCAAGAAAAATATTGGGGCTGTGTTTTGGAATTTACCTCAGTCAAGTCCCTGTTTTGGTGTTCCCACCTCCACAGACAACCAATAGACCACAAGATGTAGAAAAGCGATAAATGAGTAGATAGAATATACACAAAGATGTAGAGAGAAATGAAAATCTAAATGATACTCTACAAGTAAGATAATACAAATAAGCAAATAGAAACAATATCACCTCCCTTTCTATGAGCACTCAAGGCTAATAGAGAAAGGAGAAGAACAAGATCACCACAGAAATGGAGTAGAGCTTCGAAAACCTACAAAAACAATGGCGCTAGAGTTGCAAGAATGATGTGGAAGTGAAGAGAAAGAGCAAGGGAGTGAAGCACAAAGTGAGAATGAGCTAGAAAGTGAGAGAGAATGATCAAGAGAGTTGCTAGAACCCAAGAGAGAGCTTGAGAGAGTGAAATAATTTAGTTCAAATGACCAAATTGGAGGAAAATAGTCGTTCTTGACGGTCAAGATTCAAAGAGGGCGTTACACTTGCGGTTGGTAGAGAATCATAATGTCCCTAACATCTCCTGACACAAGAATCTTGCTAGGATGATAGCGTGATGCATAGACGTCCACGTGGCACACACACATCCATGGCATAAATTCTATGCATTGACGCTAAACGACAGGGACATGTGGGGAAAGAAAATCAAATGCGATAGGTTTTGCATTATTAGAGTTGTAAGGCTAAAATGAGGGTAAGTTAATGGTAAATTACATAGGGTGAAAATTTACACCATTACATTTTTCCCCCACTTTAGCGAGCATATGTGAGCTAAAATAGAAAGATATTGAAGAGAATATAATGATATCGCCAAGGAAGTAGACCTTCGATTCGACATACCTTGATGTGAAAGAGGGACCTCCACCAAGATGCGAAGATGACATGAGCCTTCGATCTTGCAAAGCTAGCTACAATCTCACCACAAACATGTTAGGCTACAAACAAACATTTTAGGTGAAAAAGCTAATCATAATAGACACAATTTCATAAGACACAAGGAGACACAATTTTGACACAAGATGACATGATAAGACACAAGACACACACTAATCAAATAGATAAGCTTGTGGCTACTGTAAAGTGCGTTGCAACACAATCACATAAAAGATGAGTCTAGTTAGGCTATCCCTAAGCTAGATGCCAAGATATAAGGTATCATACACCAAGACACACGATGTCGGATATCAAATAAAAGACACAAAGGAATCCTCCTCAAGACATCAAGACAATGAGGAATCCTTTTTTAGAAAACAATTTTCAAAAAGGGGTTCTTTCAATAGGGAACACTTCAAGACATCAAAACACCAAGGGGCTCTTTTGGAAGAACAAAACATTTGAAAGACACAATTTTTTGCAAGTTATTCTATCATCAAGGAATCCTTTTGAAATATCTTTTGTCAAGGAATCTATTGGAAATGTTGGTGTAAATAAAGTCTTGTACCTAGTTAATTCATTACTAGGGGACTTATTTACATGTTAACTTTACTTAGGTCCTAGGAATCTTTCTAGAAGGTGTTAGTTGTCATTAGTTGTTATCTTATCTTTTGACTTGCAACACATGTGATCCTAGGTAAGTGTGATAAGTTGTCTCATATCATATGATTAAGACACTTGTCATAATCTTATGACATCTTGTATCTCACCTTGGCTATATAACCAAGGGGTCTCTACTACATTGTACACACATTGAATCATAATTGATAAGAATACAGTTTATTCTTGTCATATTCAGATATTCTCTTTTTGTGCTTTTCATTTGGCCTCAAGATCTTGGGTGGCTATCTCCATAGCCAATTATAACATGGTATCATAGTAGGTTGGATGCCATTGGATAGCCATATTCTGAAGAGATCTTAGTAAATATTGAACAGTTGAGTATGCTCTTCTCTTGCATCGTATGATGATCTAGAGAATCAAAAAAACTTGAAAGAAATACCAGATTTAGGGGGTTCCTCTTTGTGGCTATTCATTATAGGTTCAAATCAGAGCTTGTTGATGCAAATTTGAGCTCACCATTGAGTTTGGAAGGTTCAAGAAAATTGATTTTTCCTTCTGTTTCGTCTAAATCGGACATATGAGGCCAAATCTACGAGGATTTGAAGTTGAAGAGTGGTTGCCATAACCAAAAGGTAGCTGCATTTTTGGTGCATTTTGGGTCAAATCCAACCTTGCCATCGAATCCAAAAGGGCCAAAAACCCTAAGATCGATTGTTGTCAAATTTGGAGCAGTTGTCTGTTAAGGCAAAAAAAAATTGCCTAGGGAGTTGTACAACCCCCCAGGTTGTCATAAATGGTCAATGCAATTTTTTTTAGAAAAAAAAATAAAAAATTTCGGCCTTTAAATTTTTGATTTTTTTTGGAAAAATTATATATTGGGTCGATAAAATTTTCAGAAAAGTTCATTGTAAAATTTTCAAAGAAATTTTTTTGTGTACCTTGCTTACATAGAGTACTGCAGACATTGTACTTTGCAACATACAGCTGGGTCCCACCTCGGCCACGTGGTGGCCAGGTATTAACTAAGCGAGCCCCCATTTCTATCGATCCAACTTTTTCATTAAAGAAATTTTTTTTGCCAGTCAAATCAAAACTACCAGCGAACAATATTTCAAACCGGTGGTAAACATTATTCAAGTATAAAATCAAAGATTCTACAAGATTTCATCAGCTAAAGAAGCATATTTCATCCGAATATTTTGTCCTTTTGTCGTTGAAGGAATATTCTAGCGCATCCAAAGATTTCGGTGAGGTAAAGAAATATTTTGACAGACAAGGGAATATTCTCTTTTGATGGGCCAGAGGCTATCAAATTCAAGCTCCTCTATTGCTGACATCAATGCCACTTCAAAATTTTATAAAAAAAATTGCCCCCCTCTCCAATGAGCTTTTTGATTTTGCAGTTCAACTTCGGAGGCCCATAACTTGAAGTAATTTTGACTCCTTTTTTTGAGCAATTTTTTTTTTTTATTATTATTTGGGCTAATTTTTCATGCTCTTCACAGTGGTGCAATCAAATTTTGGTTTTGGTGTCTAGTTTTTCAATAATTTTCATATTTTCACAGGTGTTGCTACTTCATCCTCATTTTGGGAACTTTAGGAGCTCATATCTTGCTCCTATGGTAACATTTTTGGGTGCAGTTTTTTTGAAAGTGCATAATTTTTGTATACTTTTTAGTGGTATGATAAGATTGATCTCATTTTGTACCAAAAATTGTACTTGATTCTATGGCCTATTTTGGCATTTGTAAGCACTAATATCAAGTCTAGCTTATTGTTTTTTCCATCTAGCAACTATAAACACACTAAATATAAAGTGCCAAATCATACACTGTTGGGGGGTTTTCTTGATTGAGTGATTTGGGGGGGTCTCTTGGTGCATTATTTTGATCCTTTTCCTTGTGCTCTCTCATTTTCATGGATCATTCTAAGGTTCCTTTGGTCACATCATATAATTATTCAACATGGCATCAAAATGCATGGAGTACTCTAATGACTGAAGGTCACTCTCTATATGTTGAAAATAAGGCACCTGAACCTACAAATGCAGATAAAAAGATAAAATGGATGATTAAACATACCAAAGCTCTTGGATGTATTCATAGACTAGTTTCTCAAGATTTTTTGTTTCAAATTGAATAATGTAAAAATTCTCATGAAGCTTGAGACAAATTGAAAACATAGTATGGTACTATAGATAAAGTAAGAGGCTATCAAATTGATAATGAACTGATGAGATTTGATCCTAAGAACTTTGACAACATCCAAGACTACATCACTAAGGTTAATGATCTAAGAGAGTAATGTAAAGCATGTGGAATTGATAAGGACATTCAATTGGTCTACAATACAATGAAAAAACTTAGTCTTGATTATGCTTCTTTTGTTTCTAGCTTTCATGCTCATAGATTGACTATGGGGTCTACATATACTACACCTTCATTTGCATCATTTTCTGAGATGTTGATACATGAGAAAAAAAAGCTTGTCTCAATGGGTCTCATCAAGACTTCTAAATATCAAGCATTGTTGGTTAGTCAGGTGAAAGAATCAAAATCATATAAGAAGCAGAAGAGAGCAAAGAATAATCCACATTTAGATCAAGTAAAGAAAAAATCATATTCTAAAGGGGAATCATCTAAGAAGGAGAGGCCTACTTGTGCATATTGCAAGAAGGATAGACATGAAGAACACTATTGTTATAAGAAGGATATTGACGAGTTGAAACATCTTCTCAAAAAGAATCACATTGATTTTCCTTCTAGAATATTTGAATCACCTCCTCTTCCTCCTTCAAATAGTCTAAAAAGGAAAAAGGTCAAGCTTCTACATCAGGAAATAAAGGAAAAGCTCTTTGTGCTTTTTTAGGTCATGGATCAAGGAGATGACTTCTAGATTTAGGAGCATCTCATCATATGGCATCTTCATAGTCTATATTCTCTCCTTTTGAGTCTTGTAATATGTCTCCTATCTTGATGGGAAACAATACATACATGAGTGTAATTGGGAAGGGATCCATTAGTTTTGGTGACAACACTTTTTAGGATATTTTTTGTGTTCTTCATTTGACGAACAATCTTCTTTCCATATATCAGATTACACATGGTGGAGATGGGAGGACTGTGGAGTTCATACCTAATTTAGTCATCATTCAAGACTTAGAAAGTTGAGAGATCATTGCTACTGGGATGGTTGATCATTCATCTCGATTGTATACCTTTGCAAATTTTGCTTCTAATGATGACATTGTTCCTTTGGTTGTTGATCACACTATGAACCATGATTCAAAGGATACATTTGGCTTTTTCAACTTGGGAGTACTCACATCAAATCCAGTTCTTGAGTCCCGCATTCATCTCCTCCATCTACTGTTGCTTTTGATGATGCTTGTGTTGCTACAAATATGGCTTCTTGTGATTCAGTGCATTAGGATCCTCATTGTCATTCAAATTTGGCTACTCGTGATGGCCTCTTGACAAGTATTTCAGACTTGTTTGTGGAGTCTCATATTGCATATTTGGTGGAAATCATTGATGACATTCATCTTCTCTTTGATGGAGAAGATCCTTCTTCAGTTGTTGCGAGGGAACACTTTGACCCTCTTGTTCAATCTCTACATGATCATTCTTTACAGTTTGACGTGACTGTGGATACTTTTGGACAACATTTGGAGGAGGCTTCTTTGTCTTCAAAGGGATATCTTTGTCTTTAGATCATGTCCTACATTCATCTCTACTAGATTCTGAATTGTCCTCTTCAACAGTGTGGCCTAGAATGCCTGTTTGGAGTGTGTTAGCATTCAACATCGACATGGAGACACTTGAGCATGCTTCAGAGACATCATCATCCATCATCTATATTCCTAACATCTTGCATACATTCTTGGTTTTGTTTCTTCCTAAGGGGAGGAACGTTGTTCGACGAGATTGGATCATCTTCAACATTCAATGTTGAGCTTATACCATCATTGTAGCAGACTCAACATTGAGGGGGGGATGCATTGTCTCTATTCTTCTTCTCTCTTATGGGGGGTATTTTTCCTCATAGGGGGTTTTGGACTTCTCATGCATCATTGAGAGAATTTCTTTATTGTGTTTTATCTCTCTTTTGGGGAGGAGTTTTTTCCCACTAGGTTTTCTTATTTTCTCCATTTGTGTGAGATTTCTTTTGAAGTTGTACATAGGTACCTAACTTGGCCTAGTAGCTAGGACCCATTCATCTTTCTATCATTTGCATAATAATCTGCTACTCCCTAAGTCGCACTTAATAGGGGGTGTTGGTGTAAATAAAGTCTTGTACCTAGTTAATTCATTACTAGGGGACTTATTTACATGTTAAGTTTACTTAGGTCATGTTATGCCTTGCATAACCACTCCATTTAGTTTTGGAACAAAATGGGTCCCCCTTTTTTATTTTGTTCATCTTTTGTTGTTTGGTTGGGTCTTAGGAGTTGTTTGTTTTGCTCCTAAGTCTTTCTTTCTTTTGCTTTGTCGGAAGCAAAGCGAAACCAAATTTGGATTCTAAATTTTTCACAAAGTTCCTAGTTCAATTTCTGTTATGACTTTGAGTATGCTTTCTCTTTCGTGTTTTCATTCGTTGTCTATTGGTTCATTTGGAACTCTTGGGTTGGTTTTACTTTTGAGTTGTTTTTCGTTTGCCTTGTGTTTTTTTTTGCCCGAGCGGAAGCGGAACCGGGATTGGAATTGAACTTGGAACTTTTAAAAATTCTAGATCCTGTTCTCATTCTGACTCCAACTCCACTTGTTTTCTTTATCTCTTTGTTGCTTTGGTGTTTGGGACGGGTTCAATTTTTGTTCCAGTCCTACTTCCCTTCATGCTTGTTGTTCTCGTTGTTTCTTGTTCTTTTTTTTGGGACCGGAGCTGGAATTGGAATTGCACCTGAAACTTTGTAAAAAGTTTATGGTTCAGTCTTGGTTCTGTCTCCACCTCCGATATCCATGCTTGCTTGTCCTTTCCGTGGAACCAGAATCAAAATGAAATTTGGGCAAGAGCTCTTTTCAAAGTTTTCTTGTTCCAGTTCATTCCCGACTCCGCATCCACCTTGCTTTTGGTGTTCTCTGGAGTTGACTATCTGTTCACTTTGTTCGCTCTACCTCTGACCAACCGCATTAATGGCATTAATTGCAGCATCTTCGCATGCACGAATTGATTTTAATTCTCTAATTATGTTTAACTGGCTCATTATCTTTGTTATTCGAGACACTTAAGCGCATTAGAGCTGAGAAGACCTCGAGACGAGCAATTTGATTGCAGAAGAAAGTCGCGGAGAAAATCTTGGTTGGATTTATGTCTTTCCTTGAGAGCATTTTGAGGTAGGGTTCTTTTCTTCTCTTTTCTATTTTCTTGTTTTTGCGTTGTTTCTTGTTTTTTCATCGTGTTTATGTGCATTTGTAGAAGGTTCCTTCTGAGAATTCTTCGCCCGTTGTTTGTTTGTTTTGTTTCTTTTTCTTTTCTTGTTCTTTCCCGTTCTATTTTTGTTTGTTTTCCTGTTCATCGTTTTCCGTTTGTTGTCGCTTTCGTGATATGTGGTTTTGTCGGGCCCTAGTTTCTTATTAGGGTTTCGATTTGAGAGGGTTTTCTGTGCTTGAATGATGGAGTTTGTGTTGAAACCCCCTTTCTCGTTTCAATCCTGTGTCGACTCTATGTTTTCCATGATGGGTTTTTGTGATGCCCTAATTTTCAAAGTCGGTGTGTCTAGCAAGCTAGGGTTTGCTCGACAACTTTTACAAAGTGGTCTTTCCTGGGGTTTAAATTGGCTTTAGTACAATTGACCTAGTTGAGGGATTAAGCCTTTCTATTCTTGATTTCCTCATAAGCCCATGTGACCTAGGTGTTAAAATTCATATGATTGTGCCTTTGGAAGGGGCCCTATGTTTTGCATATTGAATTTGTAGAGTCAGACTCGGGAATGGGCTCGTCCCAAAGTTGTTTTCCATTTTGACTAGTTCCTAAACTAGTTCCGCTTCTGGTCATTGAGGTTTTGAATCTTTATACTTATCCTTGAGCAGAATCGGAGCCAGGGTGGAAATTGAATTTGGAACTAGCATTAGCCTCTCATTTAGTTCCTATTTCGGTCTCGGTTCTGATCCTTTCTTGGTTCCCATTCCGATCTTGTTTTGATTTTGACCCTGCTAGTATTGAAATCTATTTTATGTGTCATGTTCTTGGTGTTTCTTTTGTTCTGTTTCCGACAGAGGTAGGTATGGGCTGATGTATTGTTTTCCATGTGTTGATCACCTAACATAGGAATTTATTACAAATATTAAGAAATTTATGGAGTGTCAGATGAGGCTTCTTAGAGGATCCAACCTGCAGAAACTTCAAGGTAGGGGGCTAGGCCGAAGAAGATTAAAGTGGAGCAGCTCCCCTACACTTTGAGGTGTAAACATAAGGAAGCTACCCTCACCACCAGTAAAGTTGATTCTGATTGGGCCGATATTACTGACACTAATTTGGTTCCTTTCAATTATGAGGAATTATATGAGGAGACATTCAGTCAGGATGAGGTCACAGGAAGAACTGAAAGGATTGTTCAATCAGGTTTGGCCCATGTTGCACTCTTGCCCTTGTTTGTCCAATGTTCAGAATTGATCCTTGTAGCAGCTGGAGCATATAATCCTACTACTAGGAAGTGTGTGGATGTGAAAGGAAATGTTGTCATTGATCTAACACCACACATATCAGTTTCATGTTTAATCTACCTACTCCCAAGAATTTGAGGTGACTAAATGAAGTAGAGGCATTGAAGCTCTACAGTGATAAGAAGGAAGCCAACAAAAATAATATGAATAAGACTTGGATGAGGGTAGAGAAGAAGTCTCTCACTAAGGTTCATGATCAGCCTAAAAGGGCAGACTTCTACAAGGAGGTTGGGGACATAATAATGATGCTCTCCAGGGTGTTTGGAAAGAGAGATGCCTTTCAATTTAAAGAATGGATGTTTCCATTTATCCAGACTATCTTGGATGGCAAACAACATTTTGACTAGTCTATGGTGGTGTTTGAAAGCATTCATAATCAAATGTTGAGAGTGAGAGAAACCAAGAGTTTCTTTATGACCTCTTATGTGGTCTATGCAGCTGCTAGAATGGGAATTTTTCTTGGATTGAATACAACGGGTATATTGGGAGAAGCTCAAGGGAAAAATAAGGTATGGAACCACTATGACGAGCTTACCTTGCAAAAATAAGAGTTACATTATAGGAGGGTTAATGATGCCTTCCTATATGTCATCATTAATAGACTCACTGGTGATGTTGGTTATAGACTGAGTAGGGAGGCCATGGCTTTTATTGCAGAATGGAGACATTGGTATATTTAGAACCCCAAATTTACCTATTTCAGATTATCTGGTTTTGATGGCCACCCTCACTGACTGCCTAGATGTTGTAGCAACATAATTATATTGATGGAATTCATATATCAAGATTTGAGGGTTAACTTTAAATTTGGCACTAAGCATAAGACCAGTTTTCATAAGTTTCCTATGAAATTAGGTGAATAAAGTTGTCCACACATTGTGTCGGCCAAAGCTGCTTGTGATGAATTAGTTTATTTAAAATTGGGTTTATACACTTCTAGGCTGCATTTTGATCCTGAGCATTTAAGATGCAAGCCCCGCTCCCTAGTGTCTTTGATAAGCATTTCAATCTATTAGAGGACTTCTGGTTAGATCTCCAGGATGAATATGATCTTAGGAAAAGGAATTATGAAAGATTTCCTATCCCACTCATGGTGAGTTTGGAATAAAGGAAGACATTCCAGATACATTGTCTGATGATGGGGTAACTTTGGATCCCCAGTATGATGCAGATAATATTGGCACCAAGGATCTTGATCCAGTGGATTGGAATGTTGAAGAATCAATTGATATAAAATAGGTTGTAAGACCAGTCTTGGATAGAATTCTACATTGGGTTAGCTTGAGGATTAATTAGCTGGAGGATCAACCATCTAAGAAAAGAAAGATTGTTGGAACCACTCAGTACAAAAGGAAAAAAATGAGAATGCCTCCTAAGGAACCCTTAGAGTTTATGACTTCTAATGTAGAAGAGGAGATGGTTTCCCAAGACCTCCCAGAGATGCAAGAAGGGGAAACTGTTGCAGAGGCTAATGCTTCTACATCTATTGCAAAGGAAGCATCCACTCAACCCCTTGTTGCAGACCAACCAGGTGAGGAAATGACTATGGGAGCTCTCCACAAAGAAGCTGAGTTATTAAAAGAGAAGGAGCCTGAGATGGTAATACATGATATTGCAACAGATTCAGAAGCCACCCCATCTGATAAAGAGGCTCATGTGGTTGTATCCCTTGATGTAACCGATGATGCAGGGAACGAGAATATATTGATAGAGGAGGACCAGTGGAAGCTCTTTGAGGAGGCCAAAAGGGAAGATGATGCTAAGCCACAAGCTGAGGCATTGGGTAAATAACAAGAAGAGGATGCAAGAGCACAATCTGACTTGGAAATAAAGCAACAAGAATTGGAGGATAAGGTTAAGGCTGATGAGTTGGCTCAACAACAACAATAAAAGGAACAAGAACTCAAGATGAAGGAAGAGAGGGACAAGTTGGTCTTGCAAAAATAGATTCATGAATTGGAAGAGGAAAAGGCTGCTCAGAGAAGAGAAAAGGAAGCTCTTGAAGCCAAACTCAAAGCATAAGAGGAGGCTCATAGGAAAAGGGAAGAGCATGAGCGTTTGAAAAGGGAGAAATAGCTTGCTAAGATTGCTCTGCATGAGAAGACGACGAAAGAGGCATGGGATTATGTTGAGGAGCTGAAGAAGCAAAGAGACAAAGTGTTGGAGGAGAGATAATTAGAAGAAGAACGTTTGAAGCAAGAGTTAGAGGCCAAGAAATTGCAAGAGCAGAAAGATAAGGAAGAGGCTGAGAAGTTGACACAGGAGAGGGCACAAAGTGAGCAACAAAATGTGTAGGAGGTTGACTCTCTTCCTTGAAATACAGTATTACAACCTTTGTCTTCCACTAATGTTGCTTCTTCTTTGGATCAAGTAGTTACTACTCCCATTGCTCCTACCTGGTTAAAGCTTGACTTAGAAAGGAAGCAAATAGTTCAACCACAACTGTTGAACTGGGATGAAATGATGAAAGAGATTCAGAAGGAAAGACCCAAGAAGAAGGCCAGGGTTCTCCACTCCACCAGGCTTACTGACATAGGATAGATCATTAATGAGTGTGCAATACCCACAGTGGATAAGAACCAAGAGGATATGCAAATGATTGATTATCAATTGGGCACGGTTAATTTGGGAAGGCCTACAAGAAATCAACAAATGAACTTAATAGATATTGTGGCTTCCTCTACGAAGTCCCAGATGATTAAGGATAAGCAAAAGAAGGATGAGCTTAAGGCTCAATTAGATCAATTGCATAGGTTTTCGAAGGAGGTTTCAACTCTAATCTCTCAACATGTTGCTGCCCTTGAATCACCAATCCTATTAACAAAGAAGGAGGCAGATGATTTGGTTCAGATGAAGAGCAAGGTGGGAATGCTAGAGAAATGGTTGGATAAGCTCAATCAAGAAGTTGATAATGTTCTTGCTGATGGTCTTAAGATTCACAAGGTAGCTCTTGAGTTGGCAGGGGATCTAGATCAACGTACCAAAGATCTAGATAAGCAAGATAAGGAATATAAGGAATGTATTAAAAGGCTTGAGGACATTGAGAAAGTACCTAAGTCAAATTTGTTTGAACATTCAATTCTTGAGGAGGATAGTGCAGATTTTGTTGAGAAAACTATGAGTATAATAAGGTATAAATCCAAGGCTATTCATGTGTATCAAGATGAAGTTCAAGAAATAAGCAAGGATTTGAACCAACATATTGATGAATGGGAGGCAATTGTAGCCATTCTAATCAATCTAGATACTTTAGTTGAAGAAGGCCTTTCTTTAGATAAGATGAGGGAGAGATGGAGGGGTAGATTTGAAGACATAATGCAAAAAGGAGATGATGGGGAAGATCTATTATTAGATTAGTTTATGGATGTCAGGGAAGAAGCAAAAGATGCTAAAAGAGAATTGATTAAGTTGAAGGAGGTACAAAATTTGGTTTTAGCCGAATTAGGGAGGATCAGATTTGAAGATGATTGGTTGGATGGACTTGATTCGGGTACTCTTCAACAAGTGTTTGACAGCTATGATGAATATGTCCTTGAGCATGCAACGCAAGGATAAGTTGGCAGCATAACACCTTCTCTTGACTAGAAATGTCTCCTTTTCTCCTCTTTTATAGGGTTTTGATATGGATTCAACTCCAGTTCTCTTTCTCAGTTCCACCTTCTGTTTTGAATGTCAGAATTTGTGCAACATTTTACTCCATTCCTCTAACTCAAAGTTCAACAGTTAGTTCTTCATTTTGTTCCGATTCCTTGACTTGTGGATCTGGATTCCAAATTGGGAGGAATTCGTGCATACTTGACCTATATGTATTATATGGTTCCATTTTGTAAAGCTCGACTAATTGAAGAAAGATCAACCACCTGATGATAGAAAATAGTGATTAGATATAGGATTTTGATGGTTTAGCAGAGATACTCTGGAAATATCAGTTGAACTTGGTTATTTTACAATTTACATACATTTTCATGTTATTGTTTGAAGTTTGGACCTATTTTGATAAGGTTAATGATACATAATCAATCCATATGCCAATGATTGTGTTGTGCTTAAGTGTTTCTTATTTGATGAAAGTCAATAGAAGGAACTGGATTCAAGATTATATCATTAGGTTATCTATGAGTGAAGTTGTTATTATGTTCATTTGATTTGTGTTAATTGATGAGTGAGTGATTTGTTTGAAGTAAGTTTAGTAAATGTTGATGGTATTGAATTAGCACTATGGATGTATGTAGTAGCATAGTTTATTCTGTGGATTGCATCTTGCTATGGTTTTGGTTAGGTGGAATAGACACTCATTATTGATATACATGTCTGGATATGTAAGAAATTTTATTCATATTCTTCTTATTTTAAAACTCTGATCTATCTTTTTCATTTATTTAAACCCTCAAACGTAGAATAGTCGACTCCATGCAGTTATATTCCTTATTACCAGCAAAGGCCCCTTGCACATTACAATTATATTGACCATTGAGTGACATTAGCATAATTGAGAACCAATTACCAGAACCTTGGGAGTTAGATTACCATGTGTTGTCTTTCTTTTTCAGGAGAAATAGAATAGTAATATTCTATTTAATGTTGTGCTATTTTGACCTTCAACAGGTCATAGGAATCTTTCTAGAAGGTGTTAGTTGTCATTAGTTGTTATCTTATCTTTTGAATTGTAACACATGTGAACCTAGGTAAGTGTGATAAGTTGTCTCATGTCATATGATTAAGGCACTTGTCATAAGCTTATGACATCTTGTATCTCACCTTGGCTATACAACCAAGGGGTCTCTACTACATTGTACACATGAAAAACACAACATTGAATCATAATTGATAAGAATACAGTTTATTCTTGTCATATTCAGATATTCCCTCTTTGTGCTTTCCATTTGGCCTCAAGATCTTGGGTGGCTATCTCTATAGCCAATTCTAACATGGTATCAGAGTGGGTTGGGTGCCATTGGATATCCATTTTCTGAAGAGATCTTGGTAAATCTTGAAAAGTTGAGTATGCTCTTCTCTTGCATCGTATGATGATCTAGAGAATCAAAAAAACTTGAAAGAAATACCAGATTTGGGGGGTTACTCTTTGTGGCTCTTTATTGTAGGTTCAAATTGGAGCTTGTTGGTGCAAATTTGAGCACATGATTGAGTTGGGAAGGTTTGCGAAAGTTAATTTTTCCTTTTGTTTCATCCAAATCGGACATATGAGGCCAAATCTATGAGGGTTTGAAGTTAAAGACTGGTTATCGAATCCAGAAGGTAGCTGCATTTTTTGATCATTTTGGGTTAAATTCAACCCTTCCATCATGTTGAGATGGGCCAAAAACCCTAACATCGAGTGTCAATTCATCAAATTTGGAGCAGTTGCCTGCTAAGTCAAAAAAAAAATTCCTATAGAGTTGTACGGTCACCCAGGTTGTCATAAATGGTTGGTACAATTTTTTTAGAAAAAATAAATAAATATTTTTCGGCCTTTAAATTTTTTATTTTTTTTGGAAAACTTATATACTCGGTTGATAAATTTTTTCTGAAAAGTTCATTGTAAAAAGTTTTAAAAAAATCAAAAGCAGAAAAAATTCTGCATACCCTGCTTATGCAGGGTTTTGTAGACATTGTACTTTGCAACATACAATTGGGTCCCGCCTCAACCAAGTGGCAGCTAGGTATTAGCTAAGCGGGCCCCCATTTCTATCGGTTTGACTTTTTTATTAAAGAATTTTTTTTGCTAGTCGAAATCAAAACTACTGGTGAACAATATTTCAAACCGGCAGTTAATATTATTTAAGCATAAAATCAAAGATTCAGCAAGATTCCTGGCTAATGAAGCATATTTTGTCTAAAGATTCTGTCCTTTTATCATTGAAGGAATATTCTAGTGCATCCAAATATTTTAGCGAGGCAGAGGAATATTCCAGCAGACAAGGGCATATTCTCTTTTGACAGGCTAGAGGCCATCAAATTTAAGCCCATGTATTGCTGATGTTAGCACCACGTCAGCATTTTCTAAAAAAAAATTCCCCCACTCCAATGAGCTTTTTGATTTTGCAGTTCAACTTCGAAGGCCTATAACTCAGTCATTTTGACTCCATTTTCGAGCAATTTTTTGTATTTAGGCTAATTTTTTGCGCTCTTCGCAGTGGTACAATCATATATTGGTTTTGGTTTTTGGTTTTTTTATAATTTTCATATTCTCATAGGTGTTATTTACTTCATCCTCATTTTGGGAACTTCAGGAGCTCATATCTTGCTCCTACGGTAAAATTTTTGTGTGCAGTTTTTTTAAAAATTGCATAATTTTTCGTGTACTTTTCAGTGGTATGATCATATTGATCTCATTTTGTACCAAAAATTATACTTGATTTTGTGGCCTATTTTGGAATCTATAAGCACTAAGATCAAGCCTAGCTTGGTATTTTTGGCATCTAGCAACTATAAACACACTAAATATAAAGTGCCAAATCATACATTGTTGGGGGGTTTCTTGATTGAGTGATTTGGGGGGGTCTCTTGGTGCATTCTTTTGATCGATTTTATTATGCTCTCTTGTTTTCATGAATCATTCTAAGGTTCCTTTGCTCACATCATATAATTATTCAGCATGGCATCAAAATGCATGGAGTATTCTAATGACTGAAGGTCACTCTCTATATGTTGAAAATAAGGTACCTAAACCTATAAATGTAGATAAAAAGATAAAATGGATGATTAAACATACCAAACCTCTTGGATGTCTTCATATTCTAGTTTCTCGAGATTTTTTTATTTCAAATTGAATCATGTAAATATTCTCATGAAGCTTGGGAGAAATTGAAAACATTGTATGGTACTACAGATAAAGTAAGAGGCTATGAAAATGATAATGAACTGATGAGCCTTGATCCTAATAACTTTGACAACATCCAAGACTACATCACTAAGGTTAATGATCTAAGAGAGCAATGTAAAGCATGTTGAATTGATAAGAAGGAAATTTAGTTGGTCTACAATACAATGAAAAAAATTGTTCCTGATTATGCTTCTTTTGTTTCTAGCTTTCATACAAATAAATTGACTATGGGGTCTGCATATACTACACCTTCATTTGCATCATTTTCTAAGATATTGATACATTAGCAACAAAAGCTTATCTCAATGGGTCTCATCAAGACTTCTAAATCTTGGGAATTGTTGGTTAGTCAGGGTAAAGATTCAAAATATGATAAGAAACAAAAGAAAGCAAAGAATAATCCACATTCAAATCAAGTAAAGAAAAAATCCTCTTCTAAAGAGGAATCATCTAAGAAGGAGAGGCCTACTTGTGTATATTGCAAGAAGGATGGACATGAAGAACACTATTGTTATAAGAAGGATATTGATGAATTAAAGCATCTTCTAAAAAATAATCACATTGATTTTCCTTCTAGAATGTCTGAATCACTTCCTCCTCCTTCTTCTTCAAAATAGTCTAGAAAGGACAAAGGTCAGGCTTCTACATAGGAAATAAAGGAAAGCTCTTTGTGCTTTTTCAGGTCATGGATTAGGGAGATGTCTTCTAGATTTAGGAGCATCTCATCATATAGCATCTTCACAATCTATATTCGCTTCTTTTGAGCCTTGTACTATGTCTCCTACCTTGATGGGAAATAGTACATACATAAGTGTAATTGGGAAGGGATCTATTAGTTTTGGGGACAACACTTTTCATGATTTTTTTGTGTTCCTCATTTGACGAACAATCTTATTTCCATATATTAGATCACACATGGTGGAGATGGGAGGACTGTGGAGTTCACACCTAATTCAGTCATCATTCGAGACTTGGAAAGTCGAGAGATCATTGCTACTAGGATGGTTGATCATTCATCTCGGTTGTATACCTTTGCAGATTTTTCTTCTAATGATTACATTGTTCCTTCAACTATTGATCACACTATGAACCATGATTCAAAGGATACATTTTTCTTTTTCAACTTGGGAGTACTCACACCGAATCCAGTTCTTGAGTTTTGCATTCTATCTCCTCCATCTACTGTTGTAGTTGATGATGCTTGTGTTGCTACAAATATGGCTTATCGTGATTTAGTGCAGCAGGATCCTCATTGTCTTTCAATTTTGGCTACTTGTGATGGCTTCTTGATAGGTATTTCAGACTTTTTGTGGAGTCGCATATTGCATATTTGGTGGACATCATTGATGACATTCATCTTCTCTTTGATGGAGAAGATCCTTCTTTAGTTGTTGTGAGGGAACACTTTGACCCTCTTGTTCAATCTCTACACAATCATTCTTTGCAGTTTGACATGACTGTGGATACTTTTTGACAACATTTGGAGGAGGCTTCTTTTTCTTAAAAGGGGATATCTTTGTCTTTGGATCATATCCTACATTCATCTCTACTAGATTTTGGATTGTCCTCTTCAATAGTGTGGCCTAGAACACTTGTTTGGAGTGTGTTAGCATTCGACATCGATATGGAGACACTTGAGCATGCTTCAGAGACATCATCACCCATTATCTATATTCCTAACATCTTGTATACATTCTTAGTTTTGTTTCTTCCTAAGGGGAGGAACGTTGTTCAACGAGATTGTATCATCTTCAACATTCAATGTCGAGCTTCTACCATCATTGCAGCAGACTCAAGATTGAGGGGGGGATGCATTGTCTCTCTTCTTCTTCTCTCTTATGGGGGGTCTTTTTACTCACATGGGGTTTTGGCCTTCTCATGAATCATTGAGAGTATTTCTTTATTGTGTTTTATCTCTCTTTTGGGGAGGAGTTTTGTCCCACTAGGTTTTCTCCTTTTCTTTGTTGGTGAGATATTTCTTTTGAGGTTGTGCATAGGTACCTAACTTGGCTTAGTAGCCAGGACCCATTCTTGCATCTTTTTGTCATTTGCATAATAATCTGCTATTCCCTAAGTTGTACTTAATTGGGGGTGTTAGTGTAAATAAAGTCTTGTACCTAGTTAATTCATTACTAGGGAACTTATTTACATGTCAAGTTTACTTAGGTCCTAGGAATCTTTCTAGAAGGTGTTAGTTGTCATTAGTTGTTATCTTATCTTTTGACTTGTAACACATGTGAACCTAGGTAAGTGTGATAAGTTGTCTCATGTAATATGATTAAGACACTTGTCATAATCTTATGACATCTTGTATCTCACCTTGGCTATATAACCAAGGGGCCTCTACTACATTGTACACACAACAAACAAAACATTGCATCATAATTGATAAGAGTATAGCTTAATCTTGTCATATTTAGATATTGTCTCTTTGTGCTTTCCATTTGGCCTCAAGATCTTGGGTGGCTATCTCCATATCCAATTCTAACATGGTATCAAAGCAGGTTGGGTGACATAGGATAGCCATTTTCTGAAGATATCTTGGTAAATGTTGAAAAGTTGATTATGCTCTTCTCTTGCATCATATGATGATCTAGAGAATAAAAAAATGAAAGAAATACTAGATTTGGGCGGTTCCTCTTTGTTCACTCTTTATTGCAAGTTCAAATCAAAGCTTGTTGGTGTAAATTTGAGCTCACCATTGAGTTCAAAAGGTTTGAGAAAGTTGATTTTTCCTTTTGTTTCGTCTAAATTGGACATATGAGGTCAAATCTATGAGGGTTTATAGCTGAAGAGTGGTTGCCGAATCTAGAAGGTAGTTGCATTTTTGGTGCATTTTGGGTCAAATCCAACCCTGCCATCGTATCCAAAAGAGCTAAAATCCCTAAGATTGACTATCAATTCGTTGAATTTGGAGTAGTTGTCCACCGAGGCAAGAAATTTTTTCCTAGGGAGTCGTACGACCCCCCAGGTCGTCATAAATGGTCGATACGATTTTTTTTAGAAAATATAAATAAATATTTTTCAGCCTTTTAATTTTTTCTTTTTGTTTGGAAAAATTATATGCTATGTCGATAATTTTTTTTGAAAAGTTCATTGTAATTTTTTTTAAAAATCAAAAGCAAAAAAATTTCTGCATACCCTGCTTATGCAAGGTTCTGAAGACATTGTACTCTGCAATGTACATTTGGGTCTTGTCTCGGCCATGTGGCGGCCAGGTATTGGTTAAGCGGGCCCCCATTTCTATTGGTCTGGCTTTTATATTAAAGACATTTTTTCCACTAGTTAAAATCAAAACTACTAGCGAACAATATTTCAAACTAGCGGTAAATATTACTTAGGCATAAAATCGAATATTCTGCAAGATTTTTCTGACTAACAAAGCATATTTCGTCTGAAGATTATGTCCTTTTGTCCTTTAAGGAATATTCTAGCGCATCCAAAGATTCTGGCAAGGCAGAGGAATATTCCAACAGACAAGGGCATATTCTCTTTTGACGGGACATAGGCCATCAAATTTAAGCCTGTGTATTATTGACATCAACACCATATCAACATTTTCTAAAAAAAATTCCCCCCCTCTCCAATGAGCTTTTTGATTTTGCAGTTCAACTTTAGAAGCCCATAACTTAGTCATTTTGACTCCATTTTTTGAGCAATTTTTTTTATTTGGGCTAATTTTTCATGCTCTTCGTAGTGGTGCAATCGGATTTTGGTTTTGGTGTCTGATTTTTAAATTTTTTTATAGATTCTCAGTGTAGACACACAAAATTATCTGTCATAACATTACCTAGTCGATACATGACCTTGTAAGACATCTGGTAATATTTTACCCTAGGTCATTACATTATCACACTTATCCCATTTATTCTACTTAATCACCTTCCCAATTAATTAAATAAATCTCATTTATTTAATTAATTCCCCTTCACATGTCTCAAAATAATTCAAATTAAATATTTGAATCAATCCCTCACTTATTACCACATTGCAACATGTGTCACATGCCTACAACTCTTCACATGCACAAATAATTTAAATAATTTTATTATTTAAATTATGAGATTCCCACTCACATCTTATTTTGAGCCCCACTTATTTGTGCGTCATAGGCATCTTTTCCTTCAAAATAAATCAAAGAATCCTACTTATTCCCTCACATCCTAATTTTAGCCTCATGTCATAACCCACTTAATGTGTGTCATAAGCACTAAAATCAACCTTTAATCCTAGCCACACACATCACACATTTGACTTTTAATCTTGGACATCGAATCAATAAGATTTTGCCTATAAATCTAGCCTTTTATAGGCCATTTAGATCTAATCTTCTTCTAGTATCCGCACTTTGCCAAAATTTCCTTTAATCTTCTCATCCATCTATCTATTTATCTTCTTCTATCATCTTTCATCTCAACATTATGCTGTGAAATTGAGCAATCAACAATCAAACTTTCAAAATCTTGCATTCTCATGCAGGTGGAGAAGAGCAATAGAGATAAATCAAATCTAGCTGGGAGATCAGTTTGCTTTGCTTTCTTGTTTTCATTTCAAGCTAGTTTGTGCTCTATTGTGCTTGTTAGGGTTTCATTATAATTTGTTTATGCATTTTCCCTAATATTTTTACCCTAACTAAATTGGTGAACCTGACATGAAGAACCCTTGCCTTTTGTAGATCTATGAGCTTGCTTTTTTGCAGGTTTCATTAACTTTTTGTTGCAGATCTGTTATTTTTGGACAAAATCCTAAGTTTTACAAATTTCTTCATATCTTATAAATGATAGTGAATTTTTCTACAATATTTTGACAAAATATTTTTCATCATCTCAAGAGGCTACAACAAAAAAATTTAGGGTTCATCACCAATTTTGTAGGAGTTATTGTTATTTTATTTTTTTTCATTAAATTGACTTTATGGATGCAAATCAGCAAGTTTTCTAGAAATTTTTACATTTCTAGAAAGATATTAAAATTCTAATTGGGGTCTTTTCTTTACAGATTTTATTTTGAGGTCATATAAGGTGCTAAATTATCCGATCTTTTTTTTGTATAGGTTTTTCATAAATCCACATTTTTGGGCACAAAACAGGGATTTTTTTTTACTTCTTTACATTTTTGGAAAGATCTCAAAAAATTAATAGGAGTCTCTTCTTTGATTTTGTATTTTTCAGATCAATAACATCTTCAAATAATCGAATCTAATTCGGCTATGCTAAAAACATGTATTTGAAATTGCAATTTTCTTATGAGCTTTTTTTTTTTTTTTATGGCTGCATTATAATATCATTTTTTGATTTTGTAGGTGATCATAAGGAGCTGTAGTAGCAGCAATATCAGTCATACACAATAGATTGGAAGCGAAAATACTTTCGGGTACACTCATTCTATTATCTTTATCTCATTTGATCAATCAATCTTGTTTGCAAAAAACTTGAATTTGGGGCTTTAAAACGAACATCTTGTTTGCAATCACACTTTGAAATTTGGATTAAAAAGAACTATTTTCTTCCATCATAAATTTTGGATTTGGGTTAAAAAGAACAAGTGCTTCCATTGTTCGCTTACACACATTTCATTTCTAAGGGTCAATTAACAACTGCAAGTGTGAATCAAGTGCATGTGTGATCAAAAACACCTCACTTGGTTCACTTTTTTCATACCCTTTTTAGGAGGCTTGCTTGGAGTACACACCACTCCAAGGGACGACCTCGATCGAGGTGTGAATCAAAAGACAGGCTCCTTTGGGAGTTGAAATCTTGTCACTCTTGGCTAAGCCCAAAATAACTTTATACCTTTGGGAAGTGAAGGTGAAGGGTGGGTTACCCCTTTCTCCCGACTGTGTGGCAGGATTTTGCTTTCAAATCATCCTTAGTCAACCTCATGCATCCTACCTTAAGACCTTATTGGCCAAACCCACTTGACTAACATTAAGTTTGTTGTTGTGTATTCAAGTGCTTGCTTAATCATAACATTTAATCTTGAAAGACAAATTTATCATTGTGTTTGGTGTATGTGTTCATGCATTTACATGTGAGATCTTGTGTTTGATATTTCCCAAGTCAAACTTGTAATAAACAATTTCCACATCATCCTAATCATCCAATCTTATCATATTAACATCATCATCAATCTAGTCCTAGTCACCACTTGTCAAAATGGTCCTAATCATAAGCCCAAAGTCATAATCCAAGGGGGCTATCCCTCTAGTCCAAATCATGAGACAAAAACTAAGCCCAATATCATAATTCAAGGAGGCCCTCTCCCTAATACTAATCATGAGAACAATCCAAGACTTAAAATCACACTTCGAAGGGCCCCTCTTCCTAATTCAAATGATGACAAGAAATATGTGGCATACTTGGAGGGACAAGATGACATACAATGATGTAAAGGCATATGTAACTCCATGCCAACATTAGAAAACAAGGTCCTAGCACCCTACCTACAAAAAATAATCCAAGCACTGTAACACCCAAACCAACCCCTAAACCAATCAACCATACAACACTTACAAGACAAGCTTCAACCATTTCAACAAATTCAATCACCTCACATACAACAACTCTTATCCCAAATCCAACACATCTTAGCCAACCACCAATCCCAAATCCAACAACTCAGCCACACACCAATCCCAAACCAAACAAACACAACTTCAAATTCCACATCAATCATCACACCAACATAGTCCATCCAGTTAGCAAGACGACCTTACACCAACATATCCTTTCCATGTCAATGCCACATCATCATATCAATTCACTTTGCAACAAGAACATGCAAGCCCAAGTCCACCTTGGCAACAAAATCAAGAGCCTTTCAATTCTCATGCTCCATATGACAAGGGAGAAACCAATCTAGCTCATGAATCCTATAAATATATTATACCATCATCTAATCAAAGGCCTATCCTAAAGCCACCATGTCCTAGTCTAAATCCATTGGTCCCTACACATTCCAACCCATCAAATCCTTCATTACCCACACCATCATCCAATCCTCCATCAATTCCACACCCTAAGTTCAAACATTACAAAATCAAACCCAAATTCACCCATCCACCTACAAAGGATATGACCCAAGGGCTACTAGCAAGGAGTCAACCATGTCAACCATTTCCCATCCTCGAGCTTACAAAATATTCTTCCAACACCACGCCTAGTCTTCGAATTCCATCATGTCACCCACAACCCCTTGAACCTATTCTAGAGTCTCCCCCTATGAGCCCAAGTCAACCTCCATCATGTCCTCATAAGATTGACCATCAAGAACATGTTGAGCCCATCCAAGAGCCTTCCTCATCCACTTCCATTCAAGCAAGCCAAGAGGTATGTAAAGAGCCTAATCCTAAGCACGTGGAAACATCAATCCCTAGTCCTAATCAAGATCAAATCACTTTCATCCAAACTATCCATAATCTATATCTTTTCTATGATCAAGATGATATCCATAATGACGAAGAGCCTATCCATGAGCAACTTGATCCTATACCCATCCATGAGAAAGATATCCCAAATACACCTCCACCTAATCCTATCCATGATCCAAAAACATTCACTTGTCATGATGAGACACATGCCTCCCAAGTCAACATAGAAGATCAAACAAATATCTTGGATCTTAGTGATCACAATGTTAATCAAAATCCCAATGATCCTTCCATATCCACCATCAACTCCATTTCAAATCCATCATATATACTTGGTCTTTCCACCTTCATTCATGAATGTTCCTCCTTAGAACCATAACCACCATTATCTTTCATTGCTTTATTTTCCCCATCCAATAAGAGACTCATGTCTAGTGTTCCACCTACACCTAGTCCCATTGTCCATCACATACTCCAAAACATGAACTACCAAGGTAAAGGTTTAGGCATTCATGTACAAGGTATTTTGGAGCCCATCCATGTCAAAGTCCCTCCATGCTCATTTAGCCTTGGATACTCACCCCAAGGAAAACAAGCTAAAGATGTTGGTACTTCCTCCATCCATCATAAGTCCTCTTTCCACCATAAATCCTATCATATGCCTAAAACATATGTTTCCAACCCTCCTCCATCATCCTACAAATGTCAAAAGCATGTGACCATACACTTTCCACCATCAACTTTTCCACTATTGCTTCCAACTCCTAATACCCTTCCATCTAATCTACCTCCATTACTCCCAACACCTAATATCACCATTATACAATCCCCTTATCCATCCATCCATAAATCTTCTAAAAATCCTAATCATTACCAATCAATGCAAAAATTGTCTAAACATTAAGCTTCCACTCATTCCACCATATCCATGGGATTCAAAAGCAAAAATTTCAATGCCTCTACTTGTAAAGTAAAAAATCCTAAGGGTCCTCATGCCTTAGGGCACAAAAGAAAAGAATCAAAGAAAAATCCATCTAAAAAGCTATATAAGCCCATACCTCCAAAAGAAAAGTCTAAAAACAAAATGGTTTGGGTACCTAAGCCAAAATAAATCAAGTCAAAAGAGGCATCCACATCACAAATATCCCAACCATCCACTTGCACCTCACACTCCCACTATATTCAAGAATCTCACATTCCATCCCACAAGTAAAATAAAACTCATAAAAATGTTAAGTCTATGTGGATACCTAAAGCACTTTTCCATCCATCTTCTAAGAAAACATCACCATTGCTTCCTACACCCTCTCAACATCAAAAGCTTCAACGTTTATCATAGTGTGTGCAGCCATTGGTCATGGTTCCCTTCCATTTCACAAAAATTCCACGTACCTCCATCTCCTCATCCTTCACTCATTATCCTACATATCTCCCCCATCACCTTCCTATGGTCCATGATTTTGGCTAAGCCTCCCCTTCATATTCCCTACATAATCCACATCATAATACATCATCTACCTACTCCATCTCCCTTTCATGTCATCTCTTACCAACATCTATGAGCATAATGACATTTGGCATGGTCCATGCGATGACGTCCATCTCTAGTGGGACTATCACCTTTCATGGAACTAGACACTTGAGTCCCTCCTATCCATATTCCTCTTCTCCTATCTAAAAATAAAAAATAAAAAATAAAGTAAAAAAAAAATTCAAAAAGTAAAAAAAAAAAGGGAAATCCCTTCGTCCAATGGTGAAAACCTGGTAAACAGGCGCCCTGGATAAGTACACTGATGAAAACCCGGCAAACATGCATCATGTGTAGGTTGATATTATATGTCACTTACACTTGGGGGCACGTTGTCTCATCCTATCATATTATTTTTTATCCTATCATATCCTATCTTACCATCTCCTATCTTATCATCCTTGGCCATCATACCTATATACTTATCATATTGAGTCCATTCATCCTCTCTTCCTCCTTTTGATCTTGATAAAAATAGGGGAAAAGTGTTGAAACATCCTTTCGATATCTTTTGATATACCTCATCCTTCCAAACAAGCTTATCATTATCCTATTGTCATAAGCATTGTCATAAAAATATTAAGTATTGTACCTAGAATGGGGCATGTTATTCCTATGTGATATAATCTTTGGAGATCACATCCTTGCTCTCTTATGATGCATACATCCATTGCATTCACTATGATCTATCCTTTTTATCCATCCATCTATCATGAGCCTTTTATCCTTTATCCTATCACCCACCCTTTCATCGATCAATCCCATCTATCTCCTTGCACTAGGCTTGGTTTTCCCTTATCATTGGTATCTAGCACAAAGGCTACCCAAATTGTCATCCATTGACATCTCAATTTTTTTTTTAAAAGTCTTGAAAAAATACAAAAAAATTGAAAAAAAGGTCCTAAAAATAATCCAAAAAAAATCAAAACATTTCAAAAATCAAAAATCAAACATTTCAAAATACAAAAATTGAAATATCCCCAAAAATCCAAAAAAATCAAAACATTTCCAAACATCCAAAAAAAAAATATTCATAAAAAAAATTAAAAAAAAAAATCAAATATCCATAAAAAACCCAAGCAATAAAATCAAATCACAAATCAATCCATCATCATCAAATCAAATCAAATCAAATCTTCAAATTCCACAAATCAATTCACCACTTCTTCAAATCAATTTCTTCATCGAATTATCCAATCAAATCCATTCTTCTAATCAATCATATCACTTCTAATCAAACCCATTCTTCTAATCAATCCAATCATTATGATCAAATTAAATCATTTCTTCATCAATCCAATCAATAAAAGTCATTCCAAGCAAATCAATTCCTCAATTCAATTCATCAATCATCATCCAAAACTTCAAATCAATCATCTTCAATCATTCCAAGCAATAATCCAAATGCAAATCAATCCTTAATCCATACCAACCAAGCTAATCAATCTTGCCAAATTATCCAATCACATCCTTTGGTCTCGATCATAATCTTGTTGTAAACCAATCAATCAATCAATCAATCATCCTTGTGTCGATCTAAGGATATATCATTCCCCGCAATGACAACACTATCATCATCATCATCAGTCAATCAATTAATCATTGGTTTACAACTTGACAGGGGCAATACCTTGTTTGTTTTTGTATCATTTGTGATTTCTTGCTTGCTTGTGTGTGTTATCATTTCAATTTTCATTTGCATCAAATCCGAATCACTCCCAACATATATTTGCATTAACATTGATTTTCCTTCTAAAATGTTTGAATCACCTCTTCCTTCTTCTTCAAAATAGTCTAAAAAGGAAAAATGTCAAGCTTCTACATTAAGAAATAAAGGACAAGCTCTTTGTGCTTTTTCAGGTCATGGATTAGGGAGATTGATTCTAGATTCAGGAGCATCTCATCATATGGAATCTTTGCAGTCATTAGTCTCTTCTTTTGAGCCTTGTACTATGTCTCCTATCTTGATGGGAAAAAATACATGCATGAGTGCAATTGGGAAGGGATCTATTAGTTTTGGAGACAACACTTTTTAGGATGTTTTGTGTGTTCCTCATTTGACGAAAAATTTTCTTTCCATATATTAGATTACACATGGTGGAGATGGGAGGACTGCGGAGTTTACACCTGATTCAATCATCATTCGAGACTTGGAAAGTCGAGATATCATTGCTACTAGGATGGTTGATCATTTATCTCAGTTGTATAACTTTGTAGATTTTGTTTCTGATGATGACATTGTTCCTTCAACTATTGATCACACTATGAACCATGAATCAAATGAGACATTTGGATTTTTGAACTTGGGAGTACTCACATCAGATCCAGTTATTGAGTCTTGCATTCTATCTCCTCCATCTATTGTTGCGTTTGATGATGTTTGTGTTGCTATAGATATGGGTTCTTGTGATTCAGTGTAGTAAGATCTTCATTGTCTTTCAGATTTGGCTACTTGTGATGGCTTCTTGACAGGTATTTCAGACTTGTTTGTGGAGTCTCATATTGCAGATTTGGGGGACATCATTGATGGCATTCATCTTCTCTTTGATGGAGAAGATCCTTCTTCAGTTGTTGTGAGGGAACACTTTGACCTTCTTGTTCAATCTCTACATGATCATGCTTTACAGTTTGACATGATTGTGGATACTATTGGACAACATTTGGAGGAGGCTTCTTTGACTTTAGAGGGGATATCTTTGTCTTTGGATCATGTTCAACATTCATCTCTACTAGATTTTAGATTGTCCTCTTCAACAGTGTGGTCTAGAATGCCTGTTTGGAGTGAGTCAGCTTTCAACATCGATATGGAGACACTTGAGAATGCTTCAAAGACATCATCATTCATCATCTATATTCTTGACATCCTACATACATTCTTGGTTTTGTTTCTTCCTAAGGGGAGGAACATTGTTCGATGAGATTGGATCATCTTCAGCATTCAATGCCAAGCTTCTACCAACATTGCAATAGACTCAACATTGAGGGGGGGTTGCATTTTCTCTCTTCTTCTTCTCTCTTATGGGGGGTGTTTTCCCTCACATGGGGTTTTGGCCTTCTCATGCATCATTGAGAACATTTCTTCATTGTATTTCATCTCTCTTTTGGGGAGGAGTTTTGTTCCACTAGGTTTTCTCCTTTTCTCCATTTGTGAGAGATTTCTTTTGCATTTGTACATGGGTAGCTAACATGGCCTAGTAGTTGGGACCCCATTCTTGCATCTTTGTGTCATTTGCATAATAATCTGCTACTCCCTAAGTTGCACTTAAGGGGGGATGTTGGTGTAAATAAAGTCTTGTACCCAGTTAATTCATTACTAGGGGACTTATTTACATGTCAAGTTTACTTAGGTCCTAGGAATTTTTCTAGAAGGTGTTAGTTGTCATTCATTGCTATCTTATCTTTTGAATTGTAACACATGTGAACCTAGGCAAGTGTGATAAGTTTTCTCATGTCATATGCTTAAGACACTTGTCATAATCTTATGACGTCTTGTATCTCACCTTGGCTATACAACCAAGGGGTCTCTACTACATTGTGTACACAATAAACACAATATTGAATCATAATTGATAAGAATATAGTTTATTCTTGTCATATTCAGATATTGTCTCTTTGTGCTTTCCATTTGGCCTCAAGATCTTCGATGGCTATCACCATAGCCAATTCTAAGAGGAAAGAATACTCCTTTTTCAAAGGATAGTTTTTAGACTCTTTCATTAGAAAATAATACTCCTTTTTTGAAAGGAAATTTGTTAGACTCTTTCGTTTATGGGATACTTTTTGAAATAAAATTCGTCAAGGAGTCCCTTTTTAGAGAATACATCCTTTTAGAAAATGACAGTTTTCAACAAGGTTTTTTTTGTTAAGGAATTCATTGTAAAGAAATTCGACACCAAGAGATCCTTTTGAAGAATTCATTTTATTGAAAATTAGAGAAGCTTGATAGCCCCCCCTTAGGATGATGTGTGTTGTGCGGAGGAGAACATGGCATTCTGAGGAGAGACTAGGAGAGGTAGAGATGTTGTGGCACATAACACATAGCGATATGTATTCATGGTATTTTGTAACACATGTGAGGGACAACACATTGAAACCATAACATCAAGAGGAAAATAGATAGAGATGAAGAAATTAAGAGACAAGGAGGTTTTCCAATTCATTCTCATTAAATCCTTCATGATATTCTATCAAATCAACAATGTTAAACACAGGTGAAACATGAATCTCACTCAACAACTCTACCTCATAAATTTTTTTGGAATCACGTTTCTTAGTATCTTGCATGGTCCAAACTTCTTCATCTTTAACTTATTGTATGTACCAATTGGAAACCTCTCCTTTCACAAATGAACCATGACTTCATCTCCTACCTGGAACTCCTTATACCTCATTTTTTGATCTGTCTTAGCCTTATACTGAGAGTTCATCTTAATTATATATTTATACACCTCTTCATGAAAATTCTTTAGGTGCTCAGCAAAATCTTCAGCCTTGGCACTAATCGTCTCTCCTTTATCCATATTTCTCAAGTCAGAAGCAACTCTTGGACTACTCCCATAAATAATCTAGAATAGTGATTTACCAATGCTCATGTTGACAGAATTGTTGTAAGAAAATTATGCTTGTGGTAAAAAAAAATCTCATCCCTTGGATTTATCTCCTACTAAGCATCTCAACTAGTTACCCAAACTCCTATTCACCACCTCTGTTTGTCCATCGGTCTATGGATGGTGTGTAGAACTAAACTTCAAATCAATCTTCAACTTCTTCCACATAGTCCTCTAGAAATACCTAACAAACTTGGTATCTCGGTCTGAAACTATGCTCTTGGGTAGACCATGTAGTCTCACCACCTCTCTGAAAAATAACTCTACACCATGAACAACATCACTAGTCTTATGACATGAAACGAAGTGTGCCATATTCAAAAATCTATCCACAACCACAAATATGGAATCATGCCCTCTCTATGTCCTCAGAAATCTAAGGAAAAAATCCATACTAATGTCCTCCCATGGCCTCTCAGGTATAGGTAATGGATGATACAATCCAATATTCTAACTTGCCCCCTTCACCATATGATATACTCTAAATTTTTTTCACAAAATTCTTCACATATTGTTGTAACTGTGGCCAATAGTAATTCTCACCAACAATAGCAACGGTCTTATTTCAACTGAAGTGTCCAACTAATCCTCCACTATGTTTCTCCTTGATTAGGTTATCTATCATGAAACTCCTTGGAATGCACAATTGATTCCCTCAAAATAACATACCATCTTGGATTGTAAAATCCAACCATCTCGTCCTATCCAAAGTGATAGGCTCCTTGCAAGCTCTCCATTCCTCTTCAAAATCAGGACCCTCAAGATACAAGCTCTTGAGTTCATTAAACCCAAAAATTCAATCTGTATTTTTGTTAACAAATTTTTCCTCCTACTTAAGGAATTTGCAACTCTATTAGATATTCTACTCCTATGCCTCAAAACAAATGTATAACTTTGCAAAAATTCAACCCATTTCAAATGTCTTTGATTCAACTTCCCTTGAATATTCAAATATTTTAAAGCTTGATGATCAGTAAATAGAACAATCTCTTTTGGCAACAAATATTGTCTCCATTTCTTCAAATCCTGAACTATAGCATAAAAATCTTGATCATAAACATAATACTTCCTCTTTGCATCATTAAAATTTTCACTAAAATAGGTAGTGGGTTTATCATCTTCACTCAAAACAAGTCCAATGGCATTACCATGACTAGCATCACAATCTACTTGAAATACCATGTTGAAATTTGGAACTGCCAAAATAGGTTGCTCTGTAACTTTCTTCTTCAACATATCAATTTTTTTTGCTGCTCATGTAGTCCACTTAAAATCTTTTCTATCCCCTCTCATTTTTTTAGTTAGAGGTGCACAAATACTACCGAAACCTTTAATAAACTTTCTATAAAAGGTGGCCAAACCATGAAAATATCTCACCTTAGTAGAATTCGTTGGTGTAGTCCATTCAATGATAGCTTTTACATTCTTTGGGTCCATCTTAAGACCTTCCGATGAGAAAAAAAATCCCAAGTATACCAACTCTCTTTTTGCAAAACTACACTTCTTCAAATTGATCAACAACTTCTCTCTTAGCTTCTCAAAAACTTTTATGATATGCATTAAATGCTCCTCCAATGTCTTGCTAAAAATTAAAATGTCATCGAAATAAAAAATGACAAATTTACCCAAAAACTATTTCAATACCTCGTTCATGAGCCACATGAAGTTTCTTGGTGCATTGGTTAACCCAAAGGGCATGACTAACCACTTGTACATGCCCTCTTTGGTCTTTAAGGCTATATTCCATTCATCTCCTTCTCTAATCAGAATCTGGTGATAACCACTCTTCAGATCTATCTTCGTGAAGTACTCAGCTCCACTCAAACAATCCATGATGTCATCCATCCTTGACAAGGGAAATCTATACTTGATGGTGATCTTGTTGATGGATCTAGAATTTGTACACATCCACCATTCCCCATCCTTCTTTGGTGCTAGTACTGTAGGTACTACACACAGACTCAAACTCTCTTTGATAAAATCCATTTTGCAACAACTCTTTCACTTGTTTGTTTAACTCTTCACTCTCCATTGGAGTCATATGATGAGCTTCCTTATTTTGTAAACTGGCTCCAAGAATCAAGTCCATCCGGTGGCCAATTTTCCTTACTAGAGGCAAACCTTCAAGCACATTATCAGAAACAATATCTTGAAACTCATTCAATAAATCTGAAAAATTCTATAGGTACCTCATTAGTATCTTGTTTATCAACTCTAGGGATCAATGCGGAACACATATGCTCATGTATCATACCTTCTAGGAACTTTCTTCCATCAACCAAACAGATCCTTGCATTACTACATACATTTTATTTTACCTCCTTCAAGGGTTTCAACATATGATGAATGACATCCTTTCTCAAGGAATAGGTGTTAGCATGTCTGTCATGCATTGCTCGTCTATCAAACTGCCATAGTTTTCCTAACAACATGTGACAAACATGCATAGGTATAATATCACACAAAACCTCATCCTAATAGTTTCCAATCTTAAACTTTACCAAACATTGCTCATTGACAAATGCTCATTGGTCCTTCTGCAACCATGCGATTCAGTATGGTTTTGGATGCCTTCTACTCTCCTACAGCAAATTAGTAACCATTTTCTCTTAAACAAGTTTAGCAGTGCTACCTCCATCAATGATAACATTATAAACTTTACCTTCACACTTGCATTGAGTGTGGAACATGTTCTTTCTTTGAACTAGTTCCTTCTCCTCATTCAACAAGGCTCTTCTAATAAAAAGGGCCTCTCCTCTTTCAACATCTTTAGAGTGTGAAGACTCTGCATCTTCATCTACATGTGTAACTTGTGCATTTCATTTAGGTCTTTTATTTGTCCTCCCTTGATGTTGAAGACACTTGTAGGCTCTATGTCCTTCGTATTGAGAATAGGTTCCACAAAAGCCTCTTCATCGTGGTCCTGATTCAAATCTTCCTCTTCCTCTTTGGTCTCTATTATTTTGATCTTGAGGACGGTAGGTATTATCTCCCTTCTAGTTTTGACTGCAATTGGATCCTTCAGTCTTCTTTTGATCTTCACTTCGACCTCTGTATGACTGCCCAATAGTCTTTCCACCTCGACCTCCACCCCTTTTCTTTCTCTCAAAGCTTCTATTAAGCTTCTCTTCCACCTTTAGGGAAAACTAATATGCATCTTCAATCGTGTTCATCCTCACCAAACTCAACTCTTCTTGAATACTCCACTTCAACCCATTTATGTAATGGGAAACTTTTTCCTTGTTGGCCTTAAAATGGCATAATCTAATAAGGACTCAGTAGAATTTTTCTGTATACTCCTTTACAAATTTCCTCGATTTTTTCAAACCTTGCATCTTCTTTAACAAATCTAGCTCATAATCAATAGGAATAAAATCTCTTCAATTTTTCCACCATCCGATCTCATCTTGTTATTTTAACTTTTCCTCTTCTATTTCTCCCCAACTAGACTTCTTTCCACCATATGCTAGCATGGCCTTTCAACATGGATTTTGCAAATTTGACCCTCTCAGGATCTCCTATTTCCTCATACTTAAAATACTATTCCATGTCATTGGCCCAATTGGTCAACTCCCCTGGATTCATGTTTCCAAAAAAATTAGAAACTTCTAACTTTGACCTCTTTCCAATCTTAGAAATGGCCCTAAGCAGTCTAACTTCTCTAGGATTTGTTACATCATGTGCTTCTTCTTTGAATGGCTCTTCATTTTTAGGCTCATCTTCACTTTCATCTCTATTTTTCACATCAGATCGTCTACACAACTCCTCTTGTAGTGCTTGAACTTGTATTTGGAGGGCTCTAAAACCCTCTACTGTTACCCAACATTTCTTCCACCACAATTTCTTCGTGGAAGCATCTTTTCTCATAGACCCACAACAACAATTCTTGGTGTAAACTGCCTCATGTTTGGTGATCTTTCTACACACTTAGGAAAGCCTACTCTAATACCACTTGATGAGGGTACTCCCCTTACAAAAACACACACACAACTAAACAAGAGAGATAAATAGAAAATCTAGAAAGAAACACTTGCTTTCTATTGTCTTGATGAAGTGAAATTACAATACTTAGAAAATAACAAACTACATCCACATGGGCCTTCTCATTACAAAAATCTGTAAGCCGAAAAACCACGATCTGCACTACCGAAGCTCCCTTTTGTAACCCTTGTTCTCCCTCTTTATCCAAGAAGAATAACTTCCTTAGAATATTCTAGAAGGTGTAACCCCATTTTGGCACCAAAAATTCCACCATCCATTTCCCACTCTAGAAGACTTTATTTTTTAATTTTATATTTATATATTTACAAGTTTTCACGGTCGTAACTTTTGATCCGATTGTTAGATTTTCAATTG
This sequence comes from Sequoia sempervirens, assembly GCA_007258455.2. Taxonomy (NCBI): domain Eukaryota; kingdom Viridiplantae; phylum Streptophyta; class Pinopsida; order Cupressales; family Cupressaceae; genus Sequoia; species Sequoia sempervirens. The sequence goes on from VDFB02000017.1 coordinate 380,535,415, forward strand.
TAATATATTGTTGAAATGCTTGTGAAGAGATCTACAACCATCTTTGGCCAAATCTAAAATATTAGAGATTCTACACCCTATTTTGAGGCTTTGAGCGACCTCAATTTTTAGTTGTAAAAATCATTGGAAAAATTCCTCAGGATGAAAATTTAATATCTTCCAAATGGTACAAGATTTTGAGACAATTCTTTCACCAAAAATCTTATTTTCCAATTTCACTCATTGGGGTCGATTTTTCGTGTCCATAGGAACCCGAATAGGTCAACTTATTAAAAATAGCAGGTGACTATTTTTGGATGTTTTAAACTTTTAACTTTCCCAAAGACTACATGAGTCATCATGGGCCCCAAAAAAACTAAGGAAACTACAAACAAAATGAAAATACAATATTTTTGGGTGATAAAAGATTTCCCGTACACCACTGGATGCTCCTGCATCAGACACCCAAGGTAATTTGAAAAGTGATCCTGTCACTTCTCAGGTGTTTGAGGGAAACCAAGACGGTTAACCTCAGCTTCATATAACCATGACGAATCTTCAACAACCCTTCCTCTCCATTTCACCAAGTACTCTGCATATTTCTTGTTTCTTATGCTTCTACCCACACGACTATCCAAAATTTCTTCTATCTCTTCCTTTTCTGACATAGGTGCTGAAATATTCCACCATTCCTCTATCAATTCATTATCCTTAACTCCATGATATTATGTCAAATCAACATGTTAATCGCAGGTGAAACATGAATCTCATTCGACAACTCTACCTCATAAGCATTTTTGGAATCTTGTTTCTTTAGGATCTTGCATGGTCCAAACTTCTTCATCTTTAAGTTATTGTATGTACCAACTGAAAATCTCTCCTTTCATAAATGAACCATGTTTTTATCTCCTACTTGGAACTCCTTATACCTCCTTTTCCAATCTACCTTAGCCTTATACTGAGAGTTCATCTTATTGATCCGTTTCTTCACCTTTCATGAAAATTCTTTAGGTGCTTAGCAAAATATTTAGCCTCGACACTACTCTTCTCTCCTTTATCCATATTTATTAGTTCATAAGTAGTTATTTGACTACTCCCATACACAATCTAGAATGGTGATTTACTAGTGCTCCTTTTGATAGAATTATTATAAGAAAATTATGCCTATGGTAAAATCAAATCCCATCCCTTGGGTTTATATCCTACTAAGCATATCATCAGGTTACCCATAATCCTATTCACCACCTTTGATGGTCCATCAGTCTTTAGATGGTGTGTAGAACTAAACTTCAAATCAATCTTCAACTTCTTGCACATAGTCCTCTAGAAATACCTAACAAACTTGGTATCTCGATCTAAAACTATGCTCTTGTGTAGACCATGTAGTCTCACCACCTCTCTAAAAAATAACTTTGCAACATGAAGAGCGTCACTAGTATTATGACACATAATAAAGTGTTTTATCTTCAAAAATCTATCCACCACCACAAATATTGAATCATGCCCTCTCTATGTCCTTAGAAATCCAAGGAAAAAATCCATAATAATGTCCTCCCATGGCCTCTCAGGTATAGGTAATGGCTGATATGATCCAATATTATGACTTTCCCCCTTTGCCATCTGACAAACTTTGCAACTTCGCACAAACTTCTTCACATATTGTTGTAATTGTGGCCAATAGTAATGCTCACCAACAATACCAATGGTATTATCTCAACCAAAGTATCTAGCTAATCCTCCACTATGTTTCTCCTTGATCAGGTTATCTCTCATGGAACTCCTTGAAATGCACAATTGATTCCCTCAAAACAACATACCATATTGGATTGTAAAATCCAACCATCTCGTTCTATCCAAAGTGATATGATCCTTGCAACCTCTCCAAGCCTCTGCAAAATCAGGGCCCTCAAGATACAAGCTCTTGAGTTCATTGAACCCAACAACTTGAATCTGCATTTATGTTAAAAAAAAATTTCCTCCTACTTAAGGCATCTACAACTCTATTAGATATTCTACTCCTATTGTTTAAAAAAAAAGTATAACTTTGTTAAAATTTAACCCATTTCAAATGTCTTTGATTCAACTTCCCTTGACTATTCAAATATTGTAAAGCTTGATGATCAGTAAATAAAACAAACTCTTTTAGCAACAAATAGTGTCTCCATTTCTTCAAAGTCTAAACTATAGCATAAAAATCCTGATCATAAATAGAATACTTCTTCTTTGCATCATTCAAATTTTCACTAAAATAGGCAATTGGTTTACCTTCTTGACTCAAAAAAACTCTAATAACATTACCACTAGCATTGCAATCTACTTGAAATACCTTGTTTAAATCTAGAAGTGCCAAAGTAGGTTGCTCTATAACTTTCTTCTTCAACATATCAAAACTTTTTCCTGCTCCTATAGTCGATTTAAACTCTTTTCTATCCCCTCTCATTTTTTCAGTTAGAGGTGCACAAATACTATTGAAACCTTTGATAAAATTTCTATAAAAGCTACCCAAACCATGAAAATATCTCACCTCAGTGAACTCCTTGGTGTAGGGAATTCAATGATAGCTTTTACCTTCTTTGGGTCCATCTTAAGACCTTCTGATGAGACAGTAAATCCTAAGTATACCAACTCTCTTTTCACAAAACTACACTTCTTCAAATTGATCAATAACGTCTTTCTTAGGTTCTCAAAAACTTTTCTAATATGTATCAAATTCTCTTGCAATGTCTTGCTAAAAATTAAAATTTTGTCTAAATAAACTATGGAAAATATACCCAAAAACTCTTTTAGTACCTCATTCATGAGCCACATGAAGGTGCTTGGTGCATTGTTTAACCCAAAGTGCATGAGTAATCACTCGTGCAATCCCTCTTTGGTCTTGAAGGTTGTCTTCCATTCATCTCCTTCTCTAATCCGAATCTGGTGACAACCACTCTTCAGATCTATCTTCGTGAAGTACTCAACTCCATTCAAACAATCCATGATGTCATCCATTCTTAGTAAGGGAAATCTATACTTGATGGTGATCTTGTTGATGGCTTTAGAATCTATACACATTCGCCATTCCCCATCCATCTTTGGTGCTAGTACTATAGATATTGCACTTGGACTCAAACTCTCTTTGATAAGTCTAATTCACAATTACAACTCTTGCACTTGTCTATTCAACTACTCACTCTCCACTGGAACCATATGATGAGCTACCTTATTCATTAAAATGGCTCTAGGAATCAAGTCAATCTGGTGATTAATATTCCTTACTAGAGGCAAACCTTCGGGCACATTATCAAAAATAATATCTTGAAACTCATTCAATAAATCTGAAACTTCTACAAGTACCTCATTAGTATCTTATTTATCAACTCTAAGGATCAATGTGAAAACATATGTTCATGTCTCATACCTTCTAGGAACTTTCTTCCATCAACCAAACAAATCCTTGCATCACTACATACCTTTTCTTCTGCCTCCTTCAAGGGTTTCAACATATGAGGAACACCATCCTTTTTCAAGGAATAGGTGTTAGCATGTCCATCATGCACCACTCACCAATCAAACTACCACGGTCTGTCTAACAAAATGTGACAAACATCCATAGGTATAATATCACACAAAACCTCACCCTGATAGTTACTAATCTTAAACTTTACCAAACATTTCTCATTGAGCAATGCTCTATGGTCCTACAAACATGCGATCCCGTATGCTTTTGGATGCCTTTTCCTCTCCAACTGCAACTTAGTAACCATTTCCTTTGAAACAAGATTATCAGTGCTACCTCCATCAACGATAACATTACAAGCTTTACCTTCACACTTGCATCATAGGTTCTTTCTTTGATTTGGTTCCTTCTCCTCTATCAGCAAGGGTCTTCTGACAACACAAGCCTCTCCTCTTTCAGTGTCTTCATAATGTGAAGACTCGACATCTTCATCTACATGAACAACTCGTGTATTTCCTTCAGGTCTTCTATTTTTCCTCCCTTGATGTTGAGGACACTTGTAGGCTCTATGTCCTTCTCTGTATTGAAAAAATGCTCCACAAAAGCCTTTTCTTCTAGATCCTCATTCAAATCTTCCTCTTCCTCTTTTTGGTGTAGGTTTTTATTTCCCTAGTGGGTTAATTTATTTTCCCTTAGTCCTAGGATTTTCCTACACTTAATTAAGCTTGCTTAGGATAATAAAGTGAGTTTATTACTAGGAGATAAGTATGTGGCATCACCTTCCTTAAATGGTGGAACACATTCCACTATTGGTCGCATCCTCCACTTTTGGTGCCCCATAATTTCCACTTTTGGTGGGCATCTCCACTTTTGGTGGTCTATCTCCACTTTTTGTTGTTGATTCCTATTGGTTGTATTTTCCACCTACCTCCTCTCCTAAGTTCTATATAAACTCACTACCTAGCCTGTATTTGAATCCATTCATTCTCTTGCATTGTTGCATATTTTGGAATGCATGCACCTTGATGCATGTAGTCATTATTCATGCATATTTGCATTGTATCTTTTCAACTTGGAAGCTCTTAATGCAATTATTTCACATCGACATTGCATAATCTCTTGGAGTCCTAGTTTGCATTCTTATGTTTTTCAAGTTTATGTAACTTTGATTTTCTCTTAAAAAGTTCCTTGGATTATTCAATCTATTTCAAATTTCTAACACCTCTTTGGTCTCTATTATTTTTATCTTGAGGATGGTAGGTATTATCTCCCTTCTAGTTCTGACTGCTACTAGATCCTTTAGTATTTTTTTGACCTTGACTTTGGCCTCCGTATGATTGTTGAGTAGTCTTTCCACCTTGACCTCCACCCCTTTGCTTTCTCTCGAACCTTATGTTAAGCTTCTCTTCCATATTTATGGAAAATTGATATGCATCTTCAATTGTGGTAATCCTCACCAAACTCAACTCTTCATGAATACTTGGCTTCAACCCATTTATGTAGTGGGAAAATTTCTCCTTGTTAGCCTTAGAATGGCTTGTTTTGATCAGGACTTAGTAGAATTATTTTGTATACTCCTTAATATACTTTCTCGTTTGTTTCAAACCTTGCATCTTCTTCAACAAATCTAGCTCATAGTCCATAACAATAAACTCTCTTCAATTTTTCCACCATCTCATCCTATCTCGTTAATTTATCTTTTCCTCTTTTATTTCTCTCCAATTGGACTTCTTTCCACCATATGCTAGCATGGCCTTTCAGCTTGGATTTTGCAAATTTGACATTCTTCGGATCTTCTATTTCCTCATACTTGAAATACTCTTCCATGTTATTGACCCAATCAATCAACTCCTTTAGATCACTACTGTATTTGACTACAAATTCTGATGAATTTTTGGTGACATATCGACAAAATATTGTCGACTTATCGACACAACACTGATTTAAATTTCGTCATTGTATTTTCATCGCTTTAACGACCAATTTTTATACGTCGAAACCATGACCCAACATCGTCGGTCAGTGCCATGGGAAATGTTGGCAGTGTCTATCACAAAATCAATGTAACTTCATCCATCTATTGACACAAAAAATACAAAACGTTGCAAAATTCCCATTTGAACTCGTTGAAAAAACACCAAACGCTTGTCCATTTTCTGATGAGGTCAAGCAAACCGTCGTTTCCATTACGACGAAAACTACGTCACGTGTACAACAACCTCGTCAAAAAAATTTGTAAAAGGCTATGTTCATCGAAATTGTGACGAAACTTTGCAATTTTTTTTTAAAATTATTCGTTCAAACATCTTCCCTCCCTAACATGGTTAAATGTATGTGTTTTGTTCCTTGCATGAATAATTTGGCCGATTTATCTTTTGGTATAAGTCACTCCGACAAGTATTTGTCTTTCCTTGCATCCTTTATCGGTGTAGCTTATCCGATGTAATCCTATCGAAGAGACTTTGTCTATCGAGCCCAAAGTTATTCATTACTTCCGATGGTGATACTCCCATTGATGAATTCCATCAGCAAAAATTTCACCGATGGTGCCTTATTTTATCAACTATGTCAGCATAACTTGAGATATGTTCTCCCGACTAAATGTTATCAGTGTAAGATGTGTCGTTAGGCAGTCCATTTTCTGTTGTTCTGATATCAATGTGTTCCTTCGATGAAATATATCGGTGTACCTCATGCTGAAATACTGAGTGAGTCTATCTTTTACTTTCTTGAATAACCCATCGGTAGAACAAAAAGAATGTGTCTACGATACGAGCCTTTTATCTTCATCGGAGTAGTATATGAGATCAGAATTGTCACTTGTTAGGCTTTCAATGGTTGATGAGTATTTTATTAGGGAAAATTTCATGAGTTATGCCAATATGCATTTCATGTGGTGCTACATTCTCTATTTGTTCCTTTTTAATCAAAATATACAACCCAATTTCTTCTGTTGATTGGTATGAATGCAATGTGCCTATGCCGATATTGTACAATGTGCTTCCTCATTCATGTAGGCCATTCCTGCAATGTTTTTATCAGTGAAGATTGCTATTTGTTGTGCCGATATATTGTATCATTCCAATATAAACATAAAACATGATCGGGGTGACATAGATACTGCTTGACTGATATGTTATATCTCCTCAATGTGAAATGTGTGAACAATGGGTCTTGGATACATATAATGAGTAAATAGCTTATAAGAACAATGGTAGAAAACCCAACAATGAAGACTTGGGCAAAATTGCCATAGAAATTGTTGGATACGTCTCACATGACCTGCAATAATGCAAGTCCCAAAGCATATGGGCATAGTGTTGAAAACCCACACATGGAAACTAGGGACCCAAATTTGTGTCTTAAGTTTGTGGAATCCCTACAAAAACCTTCATTAACCAATCAAAAAGTAAACAATTGTCTAGTAATTTGAAAGGATTAATCACAAAATCGATTTTAATAGTTGAGACAGGTGTGAATGAAAAAATGGAAGACTTATGGTAAAATTTCAAATATGTCAAGATCTCCTTGTGAAAAAATCTAATAGTCACCTTCTCTCATAGTGGAATAAAGTAAAATATGTTCTTAACATTTTGCAGGCAAAAGTTAGTGTAAAGACAACATACAAGTATGTTGATGCTATCATTGAACTGCACACCAAGCTCACGAATCAAAACAAGTATTGTTCCTGCAATATATGAAGCCCACCTAATTACAATTGAGCTCAAATAGAAATTAAATCCACAACTAATGATTTCCAAACAACACATTCTATTTTTCGTCAGTTGTTTGTGTGAGAGAGCAAGAAAGTGAGTGTGTGTGTGTGTGAGAGAGAGAGAGATAGAAGGTTACTTTTGTGATGGACCTCTAGCAAAATATGTGTGTGCTTTCTCATATGATACCTGAGCGAATTAAAATAACAATTAAACCCAAACAAAAAACCAAACCAGTAACACATAGTACATAACTATATTAATTCTATCCAATGAAATTATTTTATCATCAGTGCATGAAGCACATGACAGGCAATTACTAGGAGCAATCCATCCACTCACTTATTCCATTGGTCAATAAATAAGAGAATCATCTATAAAATTGCTACCCAGATTGAAAGGTGCCCCTCATATGGATCAAATGGCATGTAAGCAACTAGAGATGATTATTGGGAGCAACTGCAGAATCAATAACCTACTAAACAATGGCATGGCATCATCACTAACTACTCATCACATAGTGAATTGTGGATGATTTTAGCATTAACCACATAATTACAATATCTATATGTTTAATGATTTAATACTAGTTGTGTTACAGGGCTCTCTCCTAGACCCCTCATACCCAGACCTAGTTTGAACCACGTACCAGTCTCAAGCCAATTCTTGTGCTGAAATGGTTGGGCTCTTCTCTTTTTCTTTTGTGCTACATGAGTACATCCTAAGTTTGTCTAATCCAAACTCGTATATCCCCAGATGCGGGATCCATCCGTGGATAGCTTCCCCTGCAAAAGCTATCATCCAGGGTAACATATGAGATGTGTTAAAAAGTAAAATAAGTACAAAGGGTAACATATTGAAGCAAAGAGAACTAATGAAAATTGCATAAGCTTAAAAGTGCAGCATAATGAAATATTGAAAAGTGCATTAACTTATTGAGTTTCTCTTTGTTTCGAGAATAGTTTAATATTCTCTACTTAACAGGGCGAACCACGTGATGGTGGAAGCTCATTTTCCCCCCCTTCCCCCACCCCCCACATCACTCTCAATTCCCCATACCCGATCATCTAACATTAATCATTCATTCATCCATTAATAACATATAACATTCATTCATTCATCCATTAATAACATATAACATTCATTCATTAACATATAACATTCATTCATTAACATATTCACATTCATTCATTAACATATAACATTCATTCTTTCAATTTTACATATTATCAAAAATATGGTTGTCAAAAATATTAGTTTTTAACATTCATTAACATATTATCAAAAATATGGTTGTCATAATAAGATTACAATCACTTTTTTTTTGTTTCTTTTTTGCAGCTAAAAAAAGAAGTGGAGTATCGTTTTCTAAATCATCTATCCCCCCTTTATTTGTTCTACCCTCTGCTCATGATCTTAATGTATGCCTAGTCATGTACTCACAACGTGGAGGCCATTGCAAGGGGGGGTCTTTTGCAATAACAAAGATATGTTAAATTGATATGTTTTATTATTATTGTTACAAGTATTTCATTAATTAAAAGAACATTAGAGTCGTGCTCTTTACCTGATGGGGCCACATCATGTTCCTGATCTTGTCTTATAGCCTCATGATCAACATGTTGGACACCCTCTAAATCCTCTAGAGTTGAAACACGAAAGGTTAGATTAATTAATACACCAATTGCAATTAAATATGTTTAAAATAACATTAGATTGGTCCTTTTACCTGATGGGGCCACATCATGTTCCTGATCTTGTCTATCCTGATCATGCTCAACATATTGATCACACTCTACATGCTCTAAAGTTGAAACACGAAATGTTACATTAATTAATACACCAATTTCAATTAAAGATGTTTAATTGTATTAATCCATACTGTGTTTTGTATAGCACATGAATACATCCAGTACTGGGATGCACACCATGACCTTCATCTGCAGGTTGTGCTCCACCCTCACCAGGTTGCATTCCAATTTCATGTGTAGTATTATCATTGCTTGCTTGTTTAAAATAAATAGGCACATAATTACTTTATGGTGGAAATTAATATTGAATAGATTGCACAAGTATTCAATTTTAAATAAACTTCATTGCGTTTATTTACCTGTGTATCGGATGCAGTGGAAGGTTGTGTTTTCCCAGTCAAGAGTCTTAGGCGTTCAGCCATGTCTCCATAGCCTTGTTGGAAGACAATCTTCAGGTCCTCTTCTGTGGGAACTCTATTGAATTCAAAGCCCTACATTTTTGCATAAGATCATGAATTTTGTTTCTATGGTGTGATAAAACCAAAATTGTTTGCAATTTATTATTTGGATGCAATATTTCATTTATTGATACTTACAATTCGTGTGGCTGATTTCATATAACCACCAGAACCAAGTTTGTGTTGCCTGTGTTTTTCTAGTCTTTCCTTTGTTGTCTTCAATGTGTTAGGTAGCCTATGAAAAGTTTGAAATATGTTAGATTATGTAAAAATAAAGAGTAATCAGTATATAATTACATTGTTGATAGTATCACATACCCCGGTGGCCCTTTCCTTTTTTCTTTTCAACCTTCTCATTTCCATCCGACACCGGGTCCTTCCACTCCCTCTCCAGAATCATGGGGCGACACTCGTACTTTTTATTCTTCTTTAAATGTGACCTATAGTGGCCCCTCACATACTTTAGATAGGTACCACTTTCTTAAGGACCTTGGTTCGGTTGAATGTGTTATTACCGAACAACACAACTAAACGGTTAATGAGCTCATCTTTTAAATCTTGATTTTGGTCATTCCACTATGTACGTATGGCAGTCCCAAAGATCTCCAATGTAATATCATTTAGATGTTTATAAAAAACATCATTTCCTGCAAAATGATCATGGGATCATTAGTCTAAAAAGAGTGATCAATAAGTAAATTTCAATTGGATTATATATAATAATAATTAAAACATTTTAAAGTACCTGGGACCTTCTCTATCTTTATGGTAACGAAATCCTCGGTCACCACAAATGTGACTGGCAATGTTCTCGTACTAGTAATACAGGAATATCTCAGAAATGCTACTAAAACATCACCAGTACTAGTGGCCTCTGCATCCCCAGGTACATGTACTGACGCATGTTCTGGCATGTTTTTGCTACCAAAGGGTGCACTACTCGATGCTTGCATGTTATGTGTTGCCAAAATTTCAGTCGACAATATAGGCACGGATGATGGGGTCAGATGATGTGATGTATGTGCAGGAAGATCAGGATCGACACTTGTACCAAACCCTACTCCCTGGGCAACACCTGCAGTACCCTGATCATGGCCAGCAACATCATGAGGATGCAAAAAATCCTATAAAAACAACACATATTTTAGTTCATGACATAAAAGAGTAAAAAATATAAAACCATGAATGAACTTATGTTATAATTAAAGATCTCATGACAGCTTACTTGCAAGTTTCGTGCTCTCTCAGTTAATATTTAAACCCTTTCTCTTATCTCATCTGTTTGAGGCACTATGAATAACTGAAGGATTTCTTCATTGCATTTTTTTTGGGTCTTCCTTATCATATCTAGAGGGTTTTCGGAATATGAGATGTCATCATTGCATAATAGTGATTGCACCTCCTATGGATGCTCTCCTCTACTGCTGGTGCCTTTCCCCGATAATCCAACTGTGACAAGAATATTAAAAACATTATCAAAATTAACCCAATAAACTTATGAAAAAAACATAATAATAAAACATTTTGCTCGTATCTAATTTGTACAATTACAATGAGGTAAACCTGTCGAGTAGAAGCGCTTGAAGATGCATCACGATCTATGCTCTGGGTTGGAGCCTTCCCCCTACAATCAATGTCTCGTTGTGAAAAAAAATAAATATTAAAAAACATCACCGAAATGAAACCAATAGACTTACGGCAAAAAACATAATAATACAATGGTATATTGGAGTCATTAATTGGAGGTTGGATAAAATGTTATATAGTATGTACCACCCCCATAGTAACTATGTTTGTATCTATAAGATTCAAATTGTAATCGATTAGCAACTCTTCCCCTGTAGTTATTGATTTTATCGCACATACGAAAACATGGTTTCCCTCGTGCGCCTCGAATATTCAATTGGGTTGCTTATTTTTTGACCCAGGTCGTGTACTGTTTATAAACCCTACAATATTCCCTGATGCTTTTTGCCTTCTGTCAATGTACATAGCTACTCCTGTATTTTGATCATCATCTTTTAGCTATATATAATTTGTTGACAGTGCATACCTATGCATACTTTGTGTATATCGAACTAGTTGCATCCAATCTTTGTAACTGTAACAAGGTCATACATACTCCATCAATTCAGTAACTTTGTCATAACAAACCTTTATGCTGTCCATGCAAAATAGGCCCAAACCATGTAATGACGGTGGTGCTATGCGATATATCCTCTCGTTGACACAAAAATCAGTGTTTATTGGAGGAAGTTCCTTGGGTACCCATTGTTTCCGTAGATGTTTGTACCTCAAGGGCACCTCGATATTGCCTATGCTCTCATCATCATAAGAACATGACCCCCCTTCAGCAAGAAAAAATTCCATGCGTTTACAAAATTTTCTTCTAATATTTTGACCTCTAGTTGATTTCCCTCTTTTAGACCTACTACATGTCTCGCTTTCCACTTCTCTTCCTAAATTTCCCTCACTCGAGGAAGACAGATCTGAAAAATACCTATTTGGTGGTACCTGCACTCATATTGATGTTGGATGAAGTTCTTTCATGGTGATGTGGTCCCAAGGTATGGGGTTGGAGGATTAAGAACCAAGGTTGTCACTACTAGTCAAATGCATGTGGAGGTAACAATAGTTGTGAATGTATCAATAAACCTTGTAAGGGTCCGATGATCAAAGATCACCAACCTTGTGTTTTGAAGCCTTGGGTTTTGGGAACATCTAGAGGAGTCATTGTATTGTTTCTTGGAGGTTGATTGGGTTAGTTGGTGGAAGGTTGCTATTACTTTTTGTACCTTTCTATGAAATTTTTTGGACCACCTTCCTCGAAGATAATAGTCCCTCTGAGGTAGTACTAGTGTCTGGTTAGTTAGTCTGAAATTTTTTAGATCACCTTTGATGTGAAATAGTCCCTCGTGCAACCATCCTTTTAGTCTATTTCTAAATGGGAAAACCCCTTTCCTTTAATGATTAAGCTCCACAGGTTTCTACCCCTATGGTTTTTTGGGTCCCCCAAATAAAATAATAAAAGATGGTCCCTACTTAGAAGAACCCCAAAATGTATCAAAGTTTCTTTCTTTCTTAAGAATCTAGTTAAAGAGGCTAATTGTGCCCCTCCCTATCCAACATTCCTTCACCATTTTCTAGACACCCACAACATCTTCAAACCATTTATACTCTTCTGGAACTTGAAAAAAAAGTCCACTTTCGTTAGTGTTCTCTTTTGGGCTTTCCCTAGTGCTGGCATCTATACTGTTCTTTTGGAGGTTTGGTTGAGTCAGTGAAATATTCAGGAGTTTTTAATGGATCCTTGTCTCTTTTTTTATCTCTTGTACTGGTGTAGGAGCACCTTGGCATAATTAGGCCTCTATGAAGCAATGTTTTGAGATTTGATTCAATTTTATTGTTCCTACTTTGTAAATCATGTTATTAGAGTCATGTTTCATATATTTGAGGTCATGTTGAGGTCATTTGGTGTTTATTAAGTCCAAAAGTGCAAAAATGAAAACAATGTAAAAAGTTGTCAACTTAATCAAAAAGGAAATATTAAGAGATGAAGAGTCATTAGGGTCGGTTAGAGGCAGTTAGAAGGCTAAAAGTTTTTTTTCCTTTAAAAAGGCTCTTGTATCTTTTAGAACTTCAAGGGTGGTTGAATAAAGAATAAGTTCAAGGAAAATCTCTGATTTTTAATCATTTTTCTTCAGAAATCTTGCATTTCCAGGCATTGTACATAATCGTACGGCTTTGAAGGCATGGTAGAATGGTTGGATATGTATGGTAATAATCTCAATCACCTTCCTGTTACATCAAAGTTCATGCATTTTAGTTAAGATTTGTGTGAGTTATTATGGATTTACTTCAGACTGCTAAAACCCTCAGTTAGAGTAAGCAGAGACAAAAATAATTATGTTTCTCCTTTATTAATTGGTGGAATCTTCTAGTTTCTTGTGAGATTATCCTACTATGAATGTTCTTTCATGTTTCAGTGGATTTAGTGAAAAATCATAAAGATAAGATGCGAGGGAATGAAGTTTCTTGACTGAAAAACTGTGTGTACAGTCTATGAACAAAGTAATTATGAAGGTTTCCTCTCACCTCTAAGTACATTTGCACATTCCAACAAGGAAAATTCTATGTGAATCTTTTGAAGAGAATAGCATCAAGCACATGAGTGACCCCTATAGCACAAAAAGACCCCATTTCTTCTCCCAAGGTTGCACAAATAAGCTAAAGAAGATATTTTTCCAGATTATGATTATTCAAATCATGAATGATTGTACACCTAAAAACCCTTATCAACATTGTTTTGAGCCTAATTTTCAAGCAATCGGATCTAAAGATGAAAACCCTTGGATTTTGTATGATAATCTCATCCAGACATTGAGATTGTGCTTCAAGTGTTACAAATTCTAACCGCTATAAGTTTGTGTAATCTATAATTGTTTGTTGTGGTTTAAACAAAGTGTTTTTAGTTGATTGTTGCTACTGTTGCAACTGTTGCTTATGTTCACGTTGCAATATAATATGATTTATTTCAGATATCATTAGTAATACAAAAATATCTAGAGTCAATATTTCATGCGTTGTTTTCATTTGTTAAATCTGGGTTATCAATGTCATTGTTAAAATCGTGAAGAAATATGGATTTTACAATAGCTCATTTATGATGTGGAAGTCTAAATTTGATTTGGAAAAATAATTTGATGAGGTTATTATATATTAAAAACATGGTAGTCAGAGGAAAAATACTTCAACTAGAGTTTTTAAGGAGTTTACATTCTTTGATTTTTATTTTCACAATTGCTATAAGTTCTTGAATAAAGAACCTAGAGTTGTTCATGAATTAGCAATGTAGTCTTAGTAAGACCACTTGTATTAGGTAGTGGTCAAGATTGTGAATAATGATAGGAAACGAATCTCATGCATTTTGCAGATAATACCTTTAATCAGTAAGCTACAATTTGCATCATAAAAGAGGCATGTGCTCTACATGACAATTGGGTGTGTAATTTGTGAAAGGTTCACAACTATTGTCGATTGACAAGCAGATAGTGATAAATTTCTTACATTTGGATAATTGTTGCAAATTGTCAGGGGAGTGTCGTTAGGAACTTTTATCATTATATCATGATATAATTGTATGATCTTGTACCAAGAGTGTCATTAGGAACTTTATCATTATATCATGGAAGAATTGTATGTTCTTGTACCAAAGTTAGTATGAGAATTAGTTCAAGATCTGTTTTTTTTTCAGGAATTAATGAAGCAACCTCACATTTTTCATTTTTATTTTTGCAATACCCATAGGAGAGTTGAATAATGATTTCAAATATTTCATTGAGGGTAGTCTTGACAAGTAAATGGTGGGGTCAAGAAATCTCTTGACACTAAAACTAAAAGGTGGGGATGCATAGTTGTATGAGTAAGCATATCAACTACTGTGCCCTTGACAAACTAAAAATTATTAAAACTAAAAAATTGGAATGCATAGTTGCATGAATGGGAATAACAATGGTTGTTGGCAAAGCAAGGAAACTGATTGCACCAGGAAATGCTTTACCTCCCAACAGATCTACATACTTTACCACCCTGACATGGATTATATAGTTTAATTAGAAATTTGAACCCTAGTGAACTTCGTGTGCTGTTATGTGATGGGAATTCCTTTCAATCTTATAGTAGATAGAATATGCTAAGACATATACAAAAACTACAGCTCACAGGCCAAAAATGGCCACCCAACTGATTGAACATCTCAAAGCTTGGTTGTTCAAAATAACTAGACACCAGTACTAGGTAGTACTTGGGTTTGTCAATGGGACATTGGCTCAAATTAACCAGAATATAGCATGCAAAACCTCGATAGGAACAAACAGAGTCTAAATCATTGTACTTGCAACAATATTTCTAAATGTGGGGGAAAAATCACTTACAGTCATTGTCCCTTGGTCAATTTTCCCTTTATGAGTGCCCTCACCTCTCACTCTGGCTTTCCTCTTGCCAAATGGTTCCTAGTCTTCCTCCTCATCTCAATGGCCTTGCAACACTCGTCCAGTGAAGTCTCGTAACTCTCCATTCAGGGGTTGGATGCAGTGGTTCTCGGTGCAACTCTCCAGTTAGGGTCTTGATGCAGTATGCTATGTTGTGCTCCTACGCGCGTGAGGCCAAAATTAAAAATATATAGTTTATATATATTCTATGTCAACATATAGTTTATATACAAAATATATATGCTATGTCAACATATAGTTTATTTTATTTTCTACAAAATATAATTTTTGTATGGTGGCTTGCTAAGCTTATATAGTTGGTTTTCTCTTTCTTTATAATTTTTGATAATTTATTTCCTATGACTTGATTGAATATTATCTATATTCCTAGTGATTGTTAAAAAGGCTTATGATATGTGATGTTTAATCATGATGGATGTCTAAGAATCAATGATTGAAATACTACTTGACTAAAGATTGAGCTCTCTAATATTTTTTCATTTAAACATCATGGAAGAAATGCTTGCAATCAATGTCTTATTAATGTATCCTACAAGGTTTCTTTTCCTAGTTTTTTTTGGTCCTATTCTTGTTATGACTTGTTTTTTTACATTGGTCTATTATAGTAATGGGGAGCATATCTAGTGAATCGATTCTTTCAATTTCTTTGATTCTTATCCTTGTGTATAACAAGTTTTCTTCTATCCTATGATTCATTGATTGTTGGTTTAAAACACTCGTTACAACTAACATGGATATGAATTATGATGTGGGTGTGAGAAGGGATTGTTGAATATGAAGGAATGGTTTAGGAAAGTACTCCTTAATCCAAATGAGTCATTTTATTGTCATGGAATGTGTTAAGAGACTTTAAAATTAATATATTCAATCTAGTTAATATTGACACATCTAAAGCATGCCAAAGGCACTTCAGAGATATGCTATGACATAAAGAAGATTGTTAAGGTGATGTCAAGTCTTGATCCATTAGGGTAGGAAAACATAGATGCATTGGTACAAAAGGTTCCATTCAACTTGGAGGAAATGGATAATTACCTAAGGGGCTAATGTGAGATTGGACCAAGTTTATATTATGATGCAAATAGCTTGGGAAAAGGGATGATGAAATGGTTAAGTATGGGAAATTGTAGAGATAAATATAACACCAAGGGAAGAACACTAGAGCTAATTTTAGCACTATGGATTAATCCAAGACTCAAAATTCCACTAAGAGCCATCCCTTACCTCTTAAATTAATTCCATAGGTGGGTTTATCCTCCAATATAGTGCCATTGGTTAGCTTATCATGTTAACTTCTGCTATAAGTAGGAATACCATACACTTTCATAACATGCATGTGTGGTTTCAAAAGGTTTATACATTCTTGTGAATTTGAAAGAAAGGCATTTTTTGACTTTTCCAATAGGTGTTAGGGGTTAATTTGACTTGGTTTTAGCATTAGAGTGACAAACTTGTGGTTTAGGTTCCATAAACAAAATATACTCATTTTTTTAGCTTCCTATTATCATCTTTATATTCAATGAGCTTTTTAAAGATCATCTAAATATTCATTGCTAATGAAAATGCACAAACTGATGTGTAATAGATCCAATGTGAGGCTTAGAGAGCCTCATCTTTTGAAACCATTAACCAAAGAAATGCTAAGAACAATATATGAAAGATACGAAGAATAAGGCAACTTGTATTATTAGGAAGGACGAGATGCCTTTATATAGCATGATATCATGTTTGAGTCTCGAAACCCTCCCATATCATCAACGCATGCGTCTAGGCTAACCATGTCAAGTTTTACTCCATACAAGCACAAAAAAATTTCAATGTTGGACCCATTCACATGTCACTATGCAGGGTCAACATGAGGAAATGCTAATTTTTTGGAAATGAAATAACCAAAGATGTGATCAAATAATATCTAATCATAAATAGTCATAGAGTAATTAGGATTTGATCATATGGAAGTTTCTAGGAGAGCTACAATAGTTGTAACATCATGAATTAATTATGTAATGGCATAAAAATTAAAAACATCATGAATTAATTATGTAACCATATAAGTCAAATATAATTCTATCAAGAAATCAATATCAAATAGATAGTATAATCACATAACTCATACATTTCAATGTCATTGATCTTCTTCTTCATCCAACTCTTTGTCTATATCATTCAATCCAGATTCAACATTGTAAGGATTGGTCATATCATCATCATCATGATTGATATCAGTTTCGATAATGTCATCATCCACACAGATATCATCTTCATGAAAATTAACTCCTACATCATCATGATCTAGTTTCTTCTTCGACATCTTTGTCAGGCACATCATCAACTAACTATTGATCCTGATCATCATCTACATCATCTTCTAGTTCTTCGGTATCTTCTTCTTCCACCACAAATTATACTTTACTGGCCTTCCTCTTGGATCATGTCTAACAAAAATGACCAACCCGGTTTGGAACCTCTGAGTAAAATACCTGCTCACATTGGCTTGGAAGAACATAGGGCTCATTTCCAGCTCGCTCGATCGACCTTGTATTAACCATGGTAAATCCATTATCATTTTCAATAACAGTTCTCTCGGGATCATTTTCATTCAATTGTAGCATGCACCATTAGATGACAAACAAAACTGATTTGAAGGACTTAAAGTCACACTCAAGTATATCATCCAAAATCCCATAGTATCAATTTTCTGAGACTTCTAGATGTATGTTGCTTCTAGATGAAACATTAGTCACCTGAAAGATTGCAGTTATCCCAGAATCACAAGTTTTCTTCGTGTCATCCAACTTTTTGATTTGAAATTTACAAACATTGCACCACATAGCCTTGTGGTGTTTCACCTGCAATATGTCAAACATGTAAAAATTATTGCATCGTCAGTTGATAAACATATTTATTCTTGGCCGAATGTATGCAAAGAAAAAAAACTCAACATATATATACATCAATATAATTGAAAATAATTACATAATATGGGTGATTAATATATTTATATGTACCTTTTTATCTCTTAAACCATATGCTAAAACAATTTCCCTTGGTGTAACATTTGAATCTCCATTACGATGAGCTTCTTTAACCAATGAAGCCACACCTTCGAATGTTAATGCGCGACTAGATTGTTGACATCGTTCAATCCATACCATCATCCAATCAAGATTGTTTGTGACGTACAAATGTAGTACATCCCTCTTGACCAACTGTATAAAAAAAATGAAATTCACAAATGACGCATAATTAGTTAATTACCACGGTATGCGACCTTAATTTATAATTGATGTACCTGAAAACCTAACATCCCATTACCAATGATCTTATTATCTTTCATTGTTGGATGAATTTAAATTAAAGGAGTATGCAAAAAGAATGAATTATGACCATGAAGGGTACATACACTCTTGTAAGAAAAAGAAAAATCTTAGTGGATACACCCATGTTCCTATACCGGTGGAAGATGTGTTTAAGAACAAAGAAGACAAAGAAGCAGAGGAGGTTATAGAAAATTTCATGAAGGAGTTAGAGCAAAAAAAGAAAAGGTTGCAAGAAATGGATGATTCATCTAAAGAAGAATTTGCGGGAGAAAATGAAGCACAAACACAATAGAGAACAATCTCTCGGATGATGAATGATGAATATGAAGAACTCCCTGATAGGGACTTACAAGTAGCCAAGAAATTGCGTGTAGATGAAGATGATAGGCTTACAACCTATGAATAATATTTTTGATAATGAGTTTTTCAAGTCAAGATAATTTAAATATTTTTTATATAATTACAAAGAAAAAAGGTTGAGGGAATCCATCCCAAATATTACCCCTAAAAATGAACAACAATTGATGAAAAGGTTGAAAAATGATATAGACAGTGAAGTGCAGAACATGACCCCTGAAAGGGCTAGATAGTTGTTACTTGAAGTTGGTGTAATAGTATTTCCTAGTTGGGACCTCAGTGCCTCTTTAATTTTTGATAGTTTTTTGCATAACAAGGAAGGAGAATACAAGTTAAACATAGAGGGTGTGAAGGAAATTTACATAGGGTCAAGATTCAATCCTGATGAAAATTCAATGTTGATATGGGCACTATACCCACCTCACAAAAGGCCAAAGATCATCGATATTTAAAAATCCTTTGGACACATGATGGCCCTTAAAGTTGGGGAAACTGACCCTGTGGCTTCAATAGACATGGGCATAAGCATTGCCAAGTTCAACAAGGCACAAACAATACAGTTGATGAAAGAAAGAAATTATTACAAAATGAAAAGTGAAAAATCAGACTTGGAAATTACTGCCATGAAAGATGCCAAAATGAGGATCACCTCTGGAACTGATATAAAGTTGCAGAGTGAATATGAGCAGTTGCAAGAAGAACATCAAAAACTAGTAGAAAAGATGAAGGACCTTCAATTTGACACTGTGGCAACGATGTTGCACAAGAGATTTACAAACCTGAAGATATGCAACTACATGAGGGATCCGACACCAATTCCATCTCAGCCATTGACACAATCGTGAGAAAGCATGACAAATATGATGAAGACTTACACTCAGAAAACACAGGGTTTGATGATACTGTGAAGTTGGGATTACCCAAATTATGTGATAAGAATGGGTTTATGAAGGAACGAGATGATTAGATGGATGAATGCAATAGGATACTTCAAGAAGCATTGGATACAGTCAAAGCAGAAGGGCTATTGCTGGGTGGAGCATGCAAACATAT
Organism: Sequoia sempervirens; assembly: GCA_007258455.2. Taxonomy (NCBI): domain Eukaryota; kingdom Viridiplantae; phylum Streptophyta; class Pinopsida; order Cupressales; family Cupressaceae; genus Sequoia; species Sequoia sempervirens. The sequence goes on from VDFB02000017.1 coordinate 380,555,496, forward strand.
GGAATTGATGATAAAACTTGAATATGAAGCCCGAAATGCAGTGCATGATGCAGATACCCATACCTTGGAGGAGTATAAAATACATCTCTCAACAGCTAAGTCAATGTTAGGAGAAGATTAATTTGTTTTATAAGTATAATTAAGATCAGTAATTTAATTATTTGCAAAAAGACAATCCGAAGAGACACCTTTGTTGGGTCTACTTCTTATATATATGAAATTCGAATTGTAATATTTGATCATCAACACTTTTTAAGATTTTAATACTTTTCAGTAGTGAAAGACTTATTTTTTGGAGTAATACAATACCAATAATTTTCTATTTGTGTGTGGAAGATTCTTTATTTTGGACTAGTTCTTTGTTATTTCTTTTCAAGCAATTGAAGGCAATGTAAAATGTATTTTAATTAATCTCCATGACCATCTTATAATTACCTCTCACTTTCCTCACTCTACCTTTCCCCATCAGGTACTCCCCTTTGAATTTGTTAATGGAGTTGGGATCCCAAATGTGATCTACATGGATCTTTGCTGCGAACTTAGGAAGATATTCAATAATGTACACCATGGTCTGGTATACCATATATCCCTCCACCATAGAACCCTCAGGACGTGCTCTTTGTCTAACCAAAGCCTTGAAAAATTTCAAGTGCCTCTCAACCATCCACATTGACCTTGTGTGTATAGGTCCACACAATTCAATCTCCTCAACGTGGTGTATGAGGTAGTGTTCTTGTGCATTGAAAAATGTCGAAGGTAGACACTTTTGCATTTCACACATTAGACAAGGATTTTTTCTCCTCCAATAATTTATATCTTCTTTATGGATTTATTTAGATGACAACCATCTACAAGTGATTCAAGGCGCAAATATATTAACGAGATTTAACAAAAATATACAATATATTACATAACAAGTAAAAAAAATGACAAATATAAGATCTATACAACAAATTGAACAAATATCGCTACTTACCTCATGTATTTTCGAAGATCATATATAACTTGCTTGACATTATTGTCGAAGTTGTCTGGGAGAGATAAAGGTAGAACGTACTGCAACAATTATAAAATGATCTTTTCATTATTTTTCCAAAACTAGTAAACATAATACACTGAAAAGTACATGCAGTATACAAATATATATAAAATATACCAGAATAATTACCTTAATGAAGGTATGTCAATCATGCGTTTTCATCCTTGACCCAGATTCACCTTTCTTTGTTATGATATTGTTTATGTTCGCAGTAAATCCTGTGGAAATCAAAATTTTCGTATGACTTCTTTTATAGCATTGCTTTGTTGCTCCATTAATAACCAAGGAAGGGCACTTATATTAATTTAGTCTCCATCGCTATTTAATTGAATGAAATTTTTCATTGCATGATTGGCTTCCTGAATGTCACTACAAATTTTGACAATTTTTTCTTTATCATGCCCTCCATCCAATATTTTCCATAACATTTCTATTATATTCTTTCTTATATGCATTGTATCAAACAAATGCACAATTTGTAGCTGCTCATAGTAGGAAAACCTACTAAATTTTCTGGGATAACTTCCCCTTATGGAAGCGACCATTAATTCCTTGACGACCTTCATGAAGCATATAAGTTAAACAAATTAACAACGACAATCACTTGTCAATTACAAATAAAACAAAACACAATAATATAAATTCAAACATATCATATATGATAGATAAATAAATTTGATCTGATGTATAACCTTGACGATTAATTCTATTATATTCCAAATTCCATAGCCGAGATGTCATTCTTTGTGGTTTTGATGTAGTCTCTTCTTTCCCATTGAAAAGATGTTTTTTCAGTAGTTCGATACTTATGATTTCTATGGAGGAAGTGCCTATACTCATCAAACACCTACTTTCCTAAACTTGTTGAACGATGAGATTTCATCTTTGGACCACAAACTGGACATGCAAATTTTCCCTTTGTTTGAAGACTTGCAAGATCATATAAATTGGATTAAATATGTCAGTTTTTATAATTATATATAATGAATAGATTATTTAAAAAACATGCATGATATCTACTTCATAAAATTAAATATCATTAAAGTGCATTTGAAATTTATTACATACCACAAAAATTTGTTAGCCCTGGGGCATCATGAATTGTCCATTCAAGCATTGCATGGAATTGAAATTGTCTTTGTCCTATAGGTCTAGAGACGTCATACATAGTGACACCATAACATAACTTTAGTAACTCATCGATAAGAGGCTCGATATATACATTCATATCTATAACTTGGTACTTACCTAGTTGAATGAACATAAACATTACATAATTATTATAACCATTTTATTGCAATATATATATATAGATTAATGTACATGACTATTAAAAGAAAAAAATATAAGTCATTATGCAACAAATAAGACAAATGAGATTCTACTACGTTAAAGAAAATTGATGTAAACAAATAACTGGAACAATCATTGCCAACATTATGTGCTCCACCTTTATTGACATCCATGGAGGAATGTTATTGTTGATAACAAAAAAAGGCCACACCAAGTAAATAGATATCAACTCTCCAAATGGATTGACATCATCTGCTACCAATGAAAGTCTAAGATTACAAGGTTCTTCTTTAAAGTGTGGCCATTTTTCCTCCATCTCCCTAAATGCAGAACCATCTGCGAGCATTCAAAGAATTTCATCTCCACTTCTATTCTGTGCATGGTAATCCATAAATTGCGCTAAGCTTTCACACCTAAATAATCATTGCATATGTGGAATAATGGGAGTATAACGAAGAACCTTGCGAGGCACCTTTTTTATTAGTTGATCTGTTTGATATCTACCGATATGACATTCTGGGCATTCTGTTGCAAATTTATGTTGTTTATGATATATAATATGATCATTGGGACATGCATGTATTGCTTGATACTCCATTCCAATATCTTTCATAATGGCAGATAAATCTCAGTATGAGCGAGGTAAAATATTTGATGGTGGTAACAAAAATTCACCTATCAATCTACAACAAAAAAATAATTTGTTAATATAAAGAATATTAATGGTACATATTTCATCCTTTATTTACTAGTGATGAACTAAAAAAAAATAGATGAAAAAAGATGACATATATGACATACCTTAACATCCGTGAGATTGCTATGTTGGATAAACTATTCATAACCTTCAAGTTCACTAGCAACAATACAACAGAGAGAAGAGTTGTTTGGGAGCCTTCATAAAGGGGCTCATATGCCTTCTCAAGTATAGGTAAATCATGAACATCATCAAATTCATCTCGATCATCATGATCAGCTGTGCCACTAAATGTGTCATGGATCAATGTATTTGTACCATCATCTTCAACTGTGTTTTTGACGCATGATCATCTTCTTCCATAGGATCATTAACTTCATCTTTGACATTCACAACTCCATGTTCCTCCGTTTGCAAAACCACATTCTCCGGCCATGATAATCCATATCATGTGCCCTAGGGCGCCCCACCTTTATAATAATGGTTGACACAAATAAACCATGATCATGATCAAGTGATTTTTTATATATATATAAAATGTTAAAACGATATAAACATTTACAAATTCAATCAATATAAAGACATATAATGAACAACTTACCAATGGATGATAATCATGCCCCCTTGAACGTGACCATGATGCCTACAATGTTTCTCAGCTATTGTGATTAAAAGTCTTCTCATCTTTAAGCCCTTGCAATTATTGCAAGGACAATAACATTTCCCATCACCCTTTCTTTTCAATCTATCCCACAATCTAGCAAGTGTCTCTTCATTTTGTTCTGCACTAATATTATCTGACATGATTTTTCTATACCAAGCTTGAATATTTAGATCTTCAAAAAATATCAAATTCACACTCCAATAATTTTTAATCATAGACAGGTAACAAAATCTAATAATTCTGATATTTTGCACCAAAAAAATTTGGCCTATAACCTCCACAAACTGTCACAAGTATAGAAAATTAGTAAGTATAGCAAAACACTATCACAAGTATAGATAAATTGTCGAACTCACTTTTATTTATTAAAAAACATTCGTCGGAACCCTAACAAACGCTAACCATATACCCGTCGGCCCAAAAATTAAGGAGGCTAACCATATGTCGACCCACAAATTGATGGAAGGGGATGGTTGACTTTAATTGTATGTCGAAATAGCGATGAAAATCACGGAGCGTTGCAATTTCAACAAACATCAAGCATAAATTTTTTTAAAAAATGAAAATTTCACATTAAATACATAGGTACCCGGCGATACATCTAATTATACATCTTTTTTTGGAAAATTTCATCGTATTTTGCAGTCAAATGAGTTAGTGGATTCAAGTTTCTAGAAAAATTAAAAACTCCTATCTTTGGCCTCTTTCCAATCTTGGAAATGTCCCTAACTAGTTCGACTTCTCTAGGATCTATTACATCCCGTGCTTCTTCTTTGAATGGATCTTCATTTTCAGCCTCATCTTCACTTTCATCTCTTCCTCTAACATCAACTCCTCTTGTAGTGGTTGCACTTGTCTCTGAAGGGCTCTAAAACCCTCTTTTGTTACCTCAATATTTCTTGCACCATGGTTTCTTTGTGGAGGCATATTTTCTCATAGACCCACAACCACAACTACTAGTGTAAACTACCTCATGTTCGGCAATCTATCTACACACTCAGGAAAACCTGCTCCGATACTGCTCAATGAGGGTACTCCCCTTACAAAACCACAAACACACAACTAAACAAGAGAGATAAACAAAAAATGCAAAAAAAAACACTTTCTTTCTATTAACTTGATAATGTGAAATTACAATACTCAGAAAATAAAATACTACAACCATATGGGCCTTCTCATTATAGAAATCTACAAGCGAAAAAACCATGATCTGCACTACCAGAGCTCCCTTTTGTAACCTTTGTTCTCCCTCTTTATCCAAGAAGTATAACTGCCTTAGAATATTCTAGAAGGTGTAACACCATTTTTGCGCCAGAAATTCCACCATTTATTTCCCGCTCTAGAAGACTTTTTATTTTTTTATTTTATATTATATATTTACAACTTTTGAGATCGTAAATTTTTTATCCGACCGATAAATTTTTAATTGCAATATATTGTTGGAAATCTTGTGAAGACATCTACGACCATCTTTTGCCAAATTTGAAATATCAAAGATTTTCCACCTTGTTTTGGGGCTTCGAACGACCTCAATTTTTAGTTTTAAACATCATTGGAGAACTTCCTTGGGATGAAAATTTAATATCTTCCAAAGGGCACAAGATTTTTGAGATGATTCTTTCACCAAAAACCTTATTTTTCAATTTCACTCCTTGGGGCCAATTTTTGTGTCCATAGGAACCCAAATAGGTCAACTTACTAAAAATAGCAAGTGACTATTTTTGGTTGTTTTATACTTCTAACTATCCCAAAGACTACATGAGTCGTCAATGGCCCTAAAAAAACTAAGGAAACTATAAATAAAATGAAGATACAATATTTTTGGGTGATGCAAGATTTCCCTTACACCACTGGATGCTCCTGCATCAGATATCCAAGGTAATTTGAAAAGTGACCATGTCACTTCTCAGGTGTTAGAGGAAAACCGAGATGATTAACCTCAACTTCAAATAACCATGATGAATCTTCAATGGGCCTTCCTCTCCATTTCATCAAGTACTCTGCATATTTCCCATTTGTTGTGCTTCTACCCACACGACTATCTAGAATTTCTTCTTTCTCTTCCTTTTCTGACATAGGTGCCAGAATGTTCCACTATGCCTCTATCAATTCATTCTCCTTAACTCCTTCATGATATTATGTCAAATCAACAATGTTAAACATAGGTGAAACATGAGTCTCACTCGGTAACTCTACCTCATAAGCATTTTTGGAATCATGTTTCTTTAGGATCTTGCATGGTCCAAACTTCTTCATCTTTAACTTATTGTATGTACCAACTGGAAACCTCTCCTTTCACAAATGAACCATGACTTCATCTCCTACTTGGAACTCCTTATACACCATTTTTTAATCTTCCTTAGCCTTATACTAGGAGTTCATCTTATTGATATGTTTCTTCACCTCTTCATGCAAATTCTTCAGGTGCTCAACAAAATCTTCAACCTCGACACTACTCTTGTCTCTTTTATCCATCTTTCTTAGTTCAGAAGTAGTTCTTGGACTACTCCCATACATAATCTGAAATGGTTATTTACTAGTGCTCCTGTTGACAAAATTATTATAAGAAAATTTTGCCTGTGGTAAAATCAAATCCTTGTTGGTATGTGGTGATTGATCATCAAATACTGTACACTTATAATTTTTTTCATTAACACATCAATTTTTTCCCATTGACACATTAAGGTTCTTTTTCTTGTTGACACGTCAAGGTTTTCTCATTAACACATGAAAAATGACCTTATCAAACCCTAATTCTAGAAGGTTAAAAAAAAATTGTTATAAGTGGTTGGGATGTATGTTGCGGTATGGTGTTCACGAGATTGTAATCTATTTTGCACTGGATAATAAAATCATTGGGTGGCTGATTTTTTGTGGATGTAGCCCATATTGGGTGAACCACATTAAATTTTTGTGTTATTCTTCATTGTTATTTTTGGGTTATTTAATCTGCATATAATTGTTAATGTTTATTGCTTCAATCTACTTGAACCTTAACAATCCCATCCCTTGGGTTTATCTCCTACTAAGCATCTCAGTAGGTTACCCAAACTCCTATTCACCACCTTTGTTTTTCCATCAATTCATGGATGGTGTGTAGAACTAAACATCAAATCAGTCTTCAACTTCTTCCATAGTGTCCTCCAAAAATACCCAACAAACATGTTATCTTGGTCTAAAACTATGCTCTTGGGTAGACCATGGAGTCTCACCACCTCTTTAAAAAATAACTCTGCAACATGAACAACATCACTAGTCTTATGACATGAAATGAAGTGTTCCATATTCGAAAATCTATCCACCACCACAAATATGGAATCATGCCCTCTCTGTGTCCTCGACAATCCAAGGACAAAATTCATACTAATGTCCTCCCATGGCCTCTTAGGTACAGGTAGTGGCTGATATAATCTAGTATTATGACTTTCCCCCTTTGCCATCTGACATACTCTACAACCTTGCACAAACTTATTCACATCTTGCTATAACTGTGGCCAATAGTAACACTCACCAACAACAACAATAGTCTTATCTCGACTAAAGTGTCCAACTAATCATCCACTGTATTTCTCCTTGATCAAGTTATCTCTCATGAAACTCCTTGGAATGCACAATTGATTCCCTTGAAACAACATACCATCTTGGATTGTAAAATCCAACCATCTTGTCCTATCCAAAGTGATAGGATCCTTGCAAGATCTCCAATCCTTTGCAAAATTAGGGCCCTCAGGATACAAGCTCTTGAGTTCATTGAACCCAACAACTTCAATCTACATTTTTGTTAACAAATTTTTCCTCTTAGTTAAGGCATATGCAACTCTATTATATCTTCCACTTCTATGCTTCAAAATAATGTATAAATTTGCAAAAACTCAACCCATTTCAAATGTCTTAGATCCAACTTCCCTTGACTATTCAAATATTGTAAAGCCTGATGATCAATAAATAAAACAAACTCTTTTGGCAACAAATAGTGTCCATTTATTCAAATCCTGAACTATAGCATAAAACTCTTGATCATAAATAGAATGCTTATTTGCATCATTCAAATTTTCACTAAAATAGGCAACAGTTTTACCTTCTTGACTCAAAACAACTCCAATTGCTTTACCACTAGCATCGCAATCTACTTGAAATACCTTGTTGAAATCTGGAAGTGCCAAAACAGGTTGCTTTGTAACTTTCTTCTCCAACATATCAAAACCTTTTGCTGCTCCTGTAGTCCACTTAAACTCTTTTCTATCCCCTCTCATTGTTTTAGTTAGAGGTACACAAATACTACTGAAACCTTTGATAAAATTTCTTTAAAAACTAGCCAAACCATGAAATAATCTCACCTCAATAGAACTCCTTGGTGTAGGTCATTCAATGATAGCTTTTACCTTCTCTGGGTCCATCGTAATACCTTTTGATCAAACAACAAATCCCAAGCATACCAACTCTCTTTTCATAAACTGCACTTCTTCAAATTGAACAACTTCTCCTCTCTTAGCTTCTCAAAAAAATTTCTGATATGCATCAAACACTCCTCCAATGTCTTGCTAAAAATTAAAATTCCATCCAAATAAACAATGACAAATTTACCCAAAAACTCTTTCAGTACCTTGTTCATGAGTTGCATGAAGTTTCTTGGTGCATTGGTTAGCCTAGAGGGAATGACTAACCACTTGTACAATCCCTCTTTGGTCTTGAAGGTTGTCTTCCATTCATCTCCTTCTCTAATCCGAATCTAGTGATAACCAATCTTCAGATCTATCTTCATGAAGTACTCAGCTCCACTCAAACAATCCATGATGTCATCCATTCTTGGCAATGGAAATCTATACTTGATGGTGATCTTGTTGATGGCTTTAGATTCTATACACATTTGCCATTCCCCATCCTTCTTTGGTGCTAGAACTATAGGTACTACACACGAACTCAAACTCTCTTTGATGAGTTTGATTTGTAACTTTTTCTCTTTTTTGTTCAACTCTTCGCTCTCCGCTAGAGTCATATGATTTTCTTCCTTATTGAACAGATTGGCTCCAAAAATCAAGTCCATCGAGTGGCTAATCTTCCTTACTAGAGACAAACCTTCAAGAACATTATCAGAAATAATATCCTAAAACTCATTCAATAAATTTGAAACTTCGACATGTACCTCATTGTTATCTTCTTTATCAACTCTAGGGATCAATGTGAAACACATATGCTCATGTCTCATACCTTCTAGGAACTTTCTTCCATAAACCAAAAAAATCCTTGCATTACTACATACCTTTTTTTCTGCCTCCTTCAAGGGTTTCAACATATTATGAACACCCTCCTTTGTTAAGGAATAGGTGTTAGCATTTCCATCATGCATCTCTTGTCAATCAAACTACCATGGTTGGCCTAACAACATGTGACAAACATCCATAGGTATAATATCATACAAAACCTCTTCCTAATAGTTACCAATCTTAAACTTTACCAAACATTACTTATTGACCAATGCTTTATGGTTCTTCTACAACCATGTGATCCAGTATGGTTTTGGATGCCTTCTCCTCTCCAACTGTAACTTAGTAACCATTTCCTCTTAAACAAGATTAGCAGTGCTAGCTCCATCAATGATAACATTACAAACTTTACCTTCACTCTTGCATCAAGTGTGGAACATGTTCTTTCTTTGATTTGTTCCCTTCTCCTCTATCAACAAGGCTCTTCTGACAAGGGCCTCTCCTCTTTCAGTGTCTTTAGAATGTGAATACTTAGCATCTTCATCTACATGAGCAACTTGTGCATTTCCTTCAGGTCTTGTATTTATCCTCCCTTGATGTTGAGGACACTTGTAAGCTCTATGTCCTTCTTCTCTATATTGAAAATAGGTTCCAAAAAAGCCTCCTCTTCCCGATGCTCATTTAGATCTTCCTCTTCCTCTTTGGTCTCTATTATTTTGATTTGGAGGACAGTAGGTATTATCTCCCTTCTGGTTCTAACTACTACTAGATCCATCAATCTTCTTTTGATCTTCACTTCGGCCTCCATATGACTATCCAGTAGTCTTTCCACCTTGACCACCACCCCTTTGCTTGCTCTCGAACCTTTTGTTAAGCTTTTCTTCCACCTTTAGGTAAAACTGATATGCATCTTCAATTGTGGTCATCCTCATTGATCTCAACTCTTCTTCAATACTCGGCTTCAACCCATTTATGTAATGGGAAAATTTCTCCTTGTTAGCCTCAAAATGGCTTGTTCTAATCAAGACTCGATAGAATTCTTTTGTATACTCCTTAACAATTTTTCCCGCTTCTTTCAAACCTTGCATCTTCTTCAACAAATATAGCCCATAGTCCACAGGTTTAAACTCTCTTCAATTTTTCCATCATCTAATCCCATCTCGTTATTTTATCTTTTCCTCTTCTATTTCTCTCCAATTGGACTTCTTTCCACCATATGTTAGCATGGCCTTTTAGCTTGGATTTTGCAAATTTGACCCTCTCCAAATCTTCTATTTCCTCATACTCAAAATACTCTTTCATTTTATTGACCCAATCAATCAACTCCTCTGGATTCAAGTTTCCAAAAAAATTAAAAACTTCTATCTTCAACCTCTTTCCAATCTTGGAAATGGCCCTAAGTAGTCTGACTTCTCCAATATATATTATATCCTATGCTTCTTCTTTGAATGACTCTTCATTTTCAGCTTCATCTTCACTTTCATCTCTTCTTTTGACATCAACTCCTCTTGTAGTGCTTGAACTTGTGTCTGGAGGGCTCTAAAACCCTCTTCTATTACCCCAACATTTCTTCCACCATGGTTTCTTCATGGAGGCATCTTTTCTCACAAACCCACAACCACAACTCCTGGTGTAAACTGCCTCATGTTCAATGATCTATCTACACATTCAGGAAAACCTACTTTGATACCACTTGATGAGGGTACTCCCCTTACAAAACCACACACACACACAACTAAACAAGAGAGAAACAAAAAAATGTAGAAACAGACCCTTGCTTCCTGTTATCTTGTTGAATTGAAATTACAATACTGAGAAAATAACATACTACAACCACATGGGCCTTCTCATTGCAGAAATTTGCAAGGCAAAAAATCACGATCTACACTACCAGAGCTCCCTTCTGTAACCCTTGTTCTCCCTCTTTATCCAAGAAGTATAACTTCCTTAGAATATTCTAGAAGGTGTAACCCCATTTTGGAACTAGAAATTCCACCATCTATTTCTTGCTCTAGAAGACTCTTTATTTTATATTTATATATTTACAAATTTTATGGGTCATAACTTTTGATCCGACTGCCAAATTTTCTATTATAATATATCATTGGAAAGCTTGTGAAGAGATCTACAAATATTTATTTCCAAATCCAAAAGATCAGAAATTTTGCACCCTGTTTTGGGGCTGCAAACTACCTCAATTTTCAATTTGAAACTTCACTGGAGAAATTCCTTGAAATGAAAATTTAATATCTTCCAAACAGTACAGGATTTTGAGATGATTCTTTCACCAAAAATCTTATTTTCCAATTTCACTCATTGGGGTATATTTTTGTGTCCACAAGAATCTGAATAGGTCAACTTACTAAAAATAACAGGTGACTATTTTGGTTGTTTTAAACTTATAATTATCCCAAAAACTACATGAGTCGTCATGGGCCCCAAAACATGTATATGACTAAAATTAAACAAGACATAATTTGGCTAACTGTCAGACCGAATAAACCAACATATGCATATGACTAAAATGAAGAAAAAAATAAATTAAGAGATGATTATATATCTATCTACATATCTATCTAGATCTATATCTATCCATATATCTATCTATCTATCTATATCTATCTATCTATATCTATATCTATCTATCTATCTATCTATCTATCTATCTATATATATATATATATATATATATGAAAAATTAAACAAGACAAAATTCGGCTATCAGACTAAATATACTAACATATGTATATGACTAAAATGAAGAACAAATTAAAACAAAGAGATGACTATATATATGTATAGACACTTTGTTTGGTCTATCTATCTATATAACTATGTATATATATTATGTCTGGTCTATCTATCTATATTATTATACTGGAATGTATAACAAATTATAACAAAGGGATGAAAGAAAATAATTCTAGATTACGTACATTTTCCATATATATATGACCTGAAAACATAATTTGGTTAACTAGCAAACCAAAAAAACCAACATATTAAATATTACTGAAAACACATAAAGTAGGTACAATAATGTTTGAACATAATTGAATTTTCCTTATAAAATTAACTATGTTTATGAACACAAAATTTGTAAGCATTCACATACAACATATATCCCATAAAATTTATGGAAGACAACATCAAAGCACTCACTAAGAAACAAAACCTTTGAACTATGAAAATCCCGAGAAACCATTTAAAATATTAATTTCATAAGCACACACAAAATAACATAACCTTCAAGTTACATAATATAGAGTATATGAAAAGGAAATCAAACAAATATGTCAAAGAAAGAAGAAACAACAAACACGTGTCAATGGTGTTGCCTTAGTGAAGTTAAAATGCCTCACTTGGGTCAAACAGAGCTCGTTGAGGATGTGGCTTGTTGTATTCAACTCCATTATCCATTTTTCCAGCACAAACTTGCCAAAAAAAGTGATATGACGTAGCATGCACGTCAAGTAGCAATGTTTACTTACAAGAGAAAGTCAAGTAGTAGTAGTTACCTTACAAGAGTAAGTCACCATCACCGAGTGGTCGAAAGAACATGTGGAGCCAAACATGTATAGGTGCCAAATTTTGTTGCAAAGAGAAGAGTCAAACATGTATCAGTGCCTAAGGAAAAAAAGACTCTAGAAGATGTGTGTAGGAAAGGGGTGAAAGTGAGAAACATGTGTGAGGTTTTGGATCATTAACTGATCTAAGGCTTTGAAATTACAGGCCAGAAAATATGAGTAAACAAGACAAAATTTGGCTAATTGTCAAATCGAATATACCAACATATCTATATGATTGAAATGAAGAACAAATTAAAACAAAGAGATGACTATATATTTATATATCTATCTATATATATATTGTTCGGTCTATCTACCTATATACATGACTTCAAAAATTAAACAGGAAAATTTTTGCTAACTATTAAATTGAATCTACCAACATTTCTATATGACTAAAGCGAAGAACAAATTAAAACAAAGAGATGACTATATATCTATCTAAATATCTATCTATCTATCTATCTATATATCTATCAATCTCTATATCTATGTATATTATATATATATCTCTATGTGTGTGACTTAAAAAAAACAAGACAAAATTCGGTTAATTGTTAGACCAAATATACCAACATATCTATATGATTGAAATGTAGAACAAATTATAACAAAGGGATGAAAGAAAAATAAGTCATACTTGTGTAAATTTGTCATATATATTTAGAAATGTCAAATTAATTTCATATTTGGATTGTAAGATTTAATTTGTAGTGGATTTGGGTTTATTAATTTTTTTGTAGTTGATTTTAGTTTATAATATTGGATCTATTATTGAATTTTGTTTGTGTAATTTTTTTAGGTTTTCAATTGGGTTTTTTTTGGATTCGTTCTGCGAACCAACATAGTTTTATCCATAAAATCCTATATAAAATACCCAAAAAAAATGCGAACATAACAAAATCCTTCGACATAAACAAGATAATCGTCAATGTTATAATTTATTGAGTTCATCTATTCTTCATTTTAAATTATCCATTTTATTCCCATTTGCTTCAAGAACTTTATTATAGGAGTTGTTTGTGGAGAGAAATTTAGTTTGTTACAAATGATAGATTTTAGTCCCAAGCCAAAAGATTTATTAACCGAACTTATTTAGCCTATCACAGATAGCCAAAAAGCTACTATGCATTATATACTTTAAAATGAAGAACAACTGAAAATAGAGGCATGAAAGAAAATAATTCAAACTTAACTATATTTGAAGCATTCAAACCCTCTTCGCTTACCCTAACATTCAAACCAATAATAAACCAATTTGGAGTTTGAAAACACATAAAGTAAGTCATAGTGATGCTTGAATAGGACCATGTTTTCCTAAACACCCTACAACATATAAACTTCATGGAAGACAACATTGAAGCACCCAAAAAGCAACAAAACCTTCAAACTACGAAAAATTAGAGAAACCATTTAAATATTCATTTCAGAAGAACCCACAAAATAACATAACCTTCAAGTTATGGAATACAAAGTTTATGAAATGGAGATCAAAAAAGTTCATCAAAGAATGAAGAAACAACAAACAAAGGTCAATGGTACAACTTTAGTGAGGTTAAAAACATCACCTAGGTTGAACATAGGTCGCCAAGGATGCAACTTCTTGTAGTCAGCTCAACTATTTAGACATCCAGTAGATACCCACCAAAACAAGTGAGACAAGTAGCATGCAAGTAGCAGTGTTTACCTTACAAGAGTGAGGCTGCAAAGTAGCAGTGTTTACCTTAAAATGGAAGTCACCATCTCCAAGTGGTCAAAGGAACAATGGGTGGAGCTAAACATGTATTGGTGTAGAATTTTGTTGTAGAAAGTGGCGTCAGACATGTATCGATGCCTAAGGTGGCGAAGACTTTGAAGATTCATGTAGGAAAGGGGTGAAAGTGAGTGGGATGTGCGAGGCTTTGGAGCATTGAATGATCTAAGGCTTTGGAATTGTGCCCCATTAAAGTTGAGTAAATGGGAAGTGATGTGTACATAATGTTGTTGGATGGAAGGGAATGAGCATGTGATGTGTGATAAATGTGAGTAAGTGGATGTTTAGGGTGGAAAATTGTTTGGTTCCCACATGACACTTGGATACAATACCAATTCTCTGCCACATAGCCTTTGAGGGTGGACCCAACCGATGATCGATTAGCCATCCAAATGTGCAACTATTGAGCATGTTGAACCAATTGGATAGGTACACATGGTAGATTTAATCCACATTGGCTAAAACTAAAATATGTGGGTCGACCAAATGTTCTGTGATGTGGCCATGTTTTTATTTTTATTTTAGGTCCATGTGGCACTCCACGTGAACCTCTAAAGGTATCCTGCTCCACTATGGGACTGTCTCCCCTAGTTGATTATTTTTTATTACTTGGGTATAGTTTTTTTGTTAGGGTGTGGGTATCTTTTGTTGGTTTTACAATTAAGGGATTTGTTAAAATTCTAGAATCGTAGTAGGGAGGCAATTTTTTACATTGAGATTGAGGGAGGAACAAATAGTAAAAATGGCTTCGTTACCCAATATCATGTTGGAAGGAATCTTGATATTTTCTCATAAAAAATTATAATGTGGAAGTAGCATATGTTAATTTTTTTTAGTACAAATGCATCACACATATTGTCCTTATTCAAGATCTTTGTCCAACTACTATGAATAAATTCCATGATAAATTTGATGCATGTGACTATGAAGCAATAATGTTGATCAAGCTATCTATGATAGATAAAATACTCCCTCAAATCCAAATAAGGATGACATCAACTAAAATTTAAAAATATCTACGAAATTTGCATGAGACTTTAGACAAGGGCAGTCTTATTCCTAAAAATATGTTATTTTTTATTATGATGGATGAAAAAGCTTCATTGCAAGAGCATTTACTCAAGGTCAAAGACATTAAAGATCAATTGATAGTCATTGGTTAAAAAATGGAAGAGGACATTGTGATAATTACACTAAAAACATTACCATGTGCTTATGAACACTTTTTTGAGACCTTAAACATTGCCTCTATGAATTTCCACTTGAAGTTTCAAGAGTTATGTAATAAGCTCTCACAACATAAAAAATGGAAGAGACATTTGGTAGTGGCAGTGAGATAGAGGGTGTAGAACAAGCATTTGCAACCAAAAACAAAGGAAAAGATAAATAGTCACAAAAGAAAGGGCAATACAATTGTGATGACACAACAAAGAATTTGAAGAAAATCACATGTCATTATTGTGGTAACATGGGTCATGTTGGCCTCCTCTAATGGTTCAATAACTAAGCCCTTAAAGCTATAACTTAGAGATTAAATATCTGCACTAAGTAGTTATCTTGCTCATCATGAAGGTTCATTTCATTGTCAACCCAGGGATGCGAACTTGAAATGGGTCAGCATTGTCTATGCACTAGGATTCAACTGTAGTCATCCTTATCCTATAACTAGAAAGGAAATAGTACTGAAAGTAAAATGCTTGAAAGGAATTAGCATAAGTACTAAGCATGAATCAACAACTAAACTGAACTGGAATGAATGATAGAAACATAAATCTTAGCAAACAAACAAGAAGTTACTCTGTTTTCCTTGGCTGTAGGAACAGACACAGAACAAAGTTCCAATGGCTGTAGGAATAGATAACTGCTAAAACATGGTGGAACTAGAAGGTTCATATAATGAATTTAAGGCGCTGTGCAAGGAAAGATTGCAGACCCTTGAGGCCAAGGTTGTCGGTATAAATGGTGATATCAAAAAATTGTTGCAGGTGAGCCACATGTCGGTCAAGAATAATGCAGAAGCATTTGAAATTCTCTTTAAGAAAATTGGTCAGCTCAGGGAAGATTAGGTTTTCTTCTCAGATATAATGGAGAAAGAGCAAATGGATAAGGGAAAGGGAAAAAAAATTGTGAAGGATGATGACAAGGTACCTATTGCTAGAGGGTCAACTGAATGGAAGAAAGTGTTTGATGCTGAGAAAAAGGAACTACTAGATATGGTTGAAAAACATAAGAACCAACAGATTGAGGTGGCCAAAACTCTAAGTGGCCTTAACTAGTTTCTTGTTTCTTTCTATTTCTATTGGGTGTTAGTCTCTTGTAGGTTGTTTTGCTGGTGGGTGCTGCTGGTTGTTGTTTGTCTCTTTTTAATTTGGCACCTGTGGTGGTTGGTTTTTTGGTTGTTGGGTTGTTGCTGGTAGGCTCTTGAATTTTTGTTGGAGCAACATTTTGTTTCTTTTGATGTAAAGGGTTTCGGGTCCCTTCAAAACCTATTTATCCCATATAATCAAAATAGAGAGTTGCTAAGACCATAACTAATTACTGAACAAAAAAGTAACTACTAAACTGAATGGGTGGAATTCTCACCAAGTGGGCCCCCTTGAATGAGTCTTCCCTAATATAACTCAGATGAAACAAATCAAAGTATCATTTTATTCATTGAAAACATTGGTACATCATAATATCAACATGACTATATTCTTTGAAACTAAAAATGGAACTACAATATCAAAACATCTAACCTTGTGAAGAGGGACATCTGATCATTATTTATAGAAGAAAAGATTCTAACTAACCCTAACTAATTGGGCAGTTGACTCCATCAGAATAGGAGGATGCCATTTATTGAAAGCATGAAAAAGATGAAGGAAATTATGCATGCACAAGACTTTAGTCAAATCAGTCTTGCCTCAATGAGGATCCAACATAACAACACCTCCTAAATCTACTCAACTAATAGACATGGTCATTTAAAGGTAAGTTACAACCTCCACACGAGTTGGGAATTTCCCTCCATTGACCTCTTAAATGTCCATCTCTTTGACTTCTTTAGCAACTGACCAGCTGGCATGAAATTCTTCCACCTTGCAAGCTTCATTTATATCTGCATCTTAATGTGAACCTTGATAATGACATTAACGTGCACAAAATAATTGTATAACCATAATCACCTTAGAATAACATTCATTCAATCACATGTAAAATTAATATAGATATATCATATAGAAGATTAATACTATCAAAAGTCACAGGGATAAGTGTTATCTCCTAGAAATGCACCCTATGCAAAGTTATGAAAAAATGAGCTTTCTAGAGAAACATGGGATCATTTCAAGGCTGTGGGTCACCTAAAGTTGAAATGAACCTCAAGATAAGGTCGGCTCTTGACTGGTAGTATCACCTAAACTACTGATTTTTGAAAGGAAAAGGGAGGAGTGCATGAAAATGAAAATTAAATCCTATGGTGATACACCAAATTTGTTCAAACATGTACAACTGCCTAACACACAATTTTCAATCAACTAATAAAAGTTGATATGCGCAACTCAATACTCATATGATACTGCATAAATGTTTCATAAGAAAGCTACGATACATACAGTCCTAGAAGGATGATAGATTCTCCTCACAACTATAATCTATTTTGCATCACCAACATAACCTATAACCTGCAATATACATATCTCCTCTGCTTAAAAGTGCTATTAATGAGACATATTAACAAGGAATAAGAAAAATCACATGTAAATTTATCAATCATTCAACACACTCAATGAAACAGATAACTGAGAAGGCAGAAATTGCTTTCTTTATTGATCTCCAAAGGTGAAACTCTACCATACAATGTTTGTAAATGAGTTACAAAACTCAGTATTCTCCTCCAAGGACTCATAGAAGTCACAAAGCAAAAAAAATGCAAGTAAGAACTATCCTGCAAAAATGAGGCAAAAATGCCACATATACCAAAACTAAAAGTGTCGACCCCTTGTTTTAGGGTTTACAAAATATCAGTTTTTAAGGGTTGACCCTCAGATCTTGGAAATAAAGCTAATGCATTCAATGTGCATCCGCCGTGTCCATGTCGGTGAAAGATCGCTCCAGGGATGGCCCTTCAGATCTTTTGCAACCATCGCATTAACTTTTGGCCCCCGTTTCCACCTTCGAACCTCCATCAGAGCCGCCTTGAATGCCCTGAAGCATTATCATAAATGTCGCCCTACCTTTGCCAGCAGACATCCTAGCTATCCTTGAGACTCACGGCTTCTTCCCCTTTGGATTTCCTCCTATTTCAGATCTTTCTTCAAGTTGATCCCCTTGAGAAATAGCATCAAATGTTCCTTGTTGTCAGGCCTCCATAGAGACAACACTACTGCCTTCGAACCGATTCATCATCCTTGATCACAGAGCAGATCCATACTACTTACATTTCGTTGATCTTCCCCACAATAATAGTCACAATAGTCAAACTTCCCATGGTTCGTCTTTAGCTCCTTCTAATTGGTTGAACTCGTGCCACGTAGATTCCCAGACGGTCAAAGGTTGTTCAAACCGAATCGCATGTCGGTGAGACACTAGTCGTGTCTCCCCGATGCGATTATTCCCTTCAGCAGTTATCAGCATAGCTTACAATCATCGGCAAGACCTCATAGCGAGCTGCAAGAGTCATATCGATATCCCCTTTGTCATTGCCCAGACTATCGGCAAGATATATCACTTTCAGCAAGAGGTCTTACCGAAATCTCCTGACAATAGATAACACTCCAACCAGACCATCGGCAAGACAAAAAAGTCAGGATAAGGTCTTAGCGAGCTCCTATCAGTTACACCGAAGAGTTAAAACCATTGGCGAGACATCACGAATCAGCAAGACATCATACTAATCCCCCAAAATTTATACCGCTGTGCTCCTCCGTCGGCGAGACATCTGTATTCGACAGGACATTACAGCGAGCCCTCAAGAGTCAAACCGATATCACCTTTTCATTGCCCATACATTCGCATTCGGCAAGAGTTCTCGCCGAAGTTTGCAGTAGACCCATCATTATTGGAAAAACAAGCATTAGTCGGGAAGACTTCATACCGAGCTATTTCATTCATTCCAAGCTCGACCCCTTTCATTTCAGCGAGACCTCACCCTTTCGGCAAGATATCTCCCCGATGACATCCTTCTTCGGCAGGACCTTCTTTATTCAGCTAGACCTTATGCTGAACTCATTCCACTCTCCCCGACGCAAGCTCCTTTCGGGGAGACCACCTTGTCGTCCAAAACTTATGCCAAACGTCATACTTTACACCGAATTCAATACCTTCGGTGAGACCACCAGCAGTCGGCAAGAAATCACATCGAGCGCAAACCTTCATTTGCTGAAA
Source organism: Sequoia sempervirens (assembly GCA_007258455.2). Lineage (NCBI taxonomy): Eukaryota > Viridiplantae > Streptophyta > Pinopsida > Cupressales > Cupressaceae > Sequoia > Sequoia sempervirens. The sequence continues at coordinate 380,575,082 of VDFB02000017.1, forward strand.
CCTCCCCTTGGTGAGACTTATGTTAGTTGGAGAGACATCTCCCCGAAGAAAATATCTTTGCTGAGACTTCCACCATTCGGCCAGACATTACGGCAAACCCAAACCTTTCGCCGAGACCCTTCATCGGTCAGAAGGACCTCTCTCTGAGCGCAAACCTTCTCCCTGACACCAACTCCTTTTGGCGAGACCCCCCCTGTGTCAGCAGGACATCTCCCCGAACCCAAATTCTTTCGACGATGCTAGCCTTGTGCACAACGGTCGGCAAGACTTCATCATGTCGAGGAGACATAAAAACCCATGGCGATTAAAATGTCTGGCCAACCGGTATATTTCAAATGAATAGAACTACACTGCTAGTCGGCAAGACAATAGGAGGGTCTCAACGACTTTCTTCATCAGGAGCTTTATGCCAAATCTGATTGAGGAATGCCTTCTAACATATTTCCCTAAGAAATATCATCGGGTGTATGATTTAATCCTTCACAACAATGTCCCCATTTGGCCTTTATGAACACCTGAAACATAGATTGCCCTGCCTGATTGAGCCCGCAGGTGAAAATCAGGTAACATTTCTGGCGACCTTAGCTGGATGTTTGCCTACTAAACATGAAAACCAGTAACCTAAACTTGTCCATTGGGCATTGAGTCACTTTATAACTCAGACGTTGACTTAAAACACTAGCTTTGTACATGGCTCAAACGCATTTGTAACTCAAGAAACAGATCACTTAGACATCTATGAAAATAGGAAACTACATAAGTGAAACTATTTACTGTGCTGGAACAACACTTAGGGAATGAAACAACAAAACAAAAGCATAATAGCACTTATTGAAAGCATAAAAACTAACCTAATATGTACAATGATAAATCATACCTCATAACAATGTTTGAGGTGAATCCCATTAATTAGGATTGGTAAATTTTCTCCATCCATGTTTGATAACTGGAATGCATTATGCTCTTTGCATTCAGTAATAGTAAACAAACCTACCCAAAAATGATCAAACTTTGTGTGCTTGCCTAGTCCACTCTTTAGCACATCCCACTTGAGAACAATATCACCTTCTTTAAAAATTTTGGCTGTAGCTTTCTTATCAAATGTTCTTTTTGTTTGGAGCTGATGATACTCCAAAGCTTTCATTGCTTTATCTCTTGATTCTTCGAGCTCCATGAGCTCTGCATATCTCACAGACATTGTGTCCAGTTCTTCGAACATCTTTAATTGATGAATAATGTCTAGAGCTGGAAGCTCTACAGATAGAGGTAATCTAGCCTCTTTACCATAAACAAGTACATATGGTGAATTACCAACTGATCTCTTAGGGGTTATCCTATCTACCCAAAGTGTAGATTTCAATGTGGTATGCCAAACCCTTTGATTCTCTTCCATAGTCCTCTTAATGATTCTGATCAGATTTTTATTTGTACTTTCAGCTAATCCATTACCCTGCGGGTAATAATTGGAGGAAGTATTCAAATGAATTCCGAGTTTAATAGCCCAATCTGTGACTCTTAATCCAACAAATGCAAGAGCATTATCTGAAATGATGGAGTCGGGAACTCCAAATCTGGTGATTATATCTTCATAAAAACTCAAAACTGAAGATTCATTTTCTTCTTTCAAAGTTGTTGCCTCTGTCTACCGTGTGAAATAGTCTATAACAGTAAGCACCCACTTGTGACCAGCACTGGATGGTGGATTAATTGGACCAATAAAGTCAATGCCCCATCTCATAAAGGGCTGCTCTACCTGAATTGGATGTAAAGGCATGGCAGGGAGCTTTTCCTTTCCTGCAAATAAAGTACATTTAATACACTTCCTTGACCATGTATATGCATCTTTAAACAAGTTGGGCCAGTAGTAACCATCTCTCATAATTTTCCAAGCAGTTGTCCTTGGAGCAAAGTGACCTCCTGAAACTCCATCATGAAACTCATGAAGTACCTTTTCTATTTGATCAGCATCAATGCACCTTAATAAAACACCATTCAAATCTTTCCTGAAAAGAATATTATCAATGAGGACATAAGGAAATGATTGCAATCTAAAGTATCTTCATTTTTCTCTGTCTAGACCTGGTGGACATTCACCAGTACGAAGAAAGTGGGTCATTTATTGAACCCAACTTGTTGTTAATGCAGGTGCAACACCTTGAACATTTTGAGGTTCATTCGTATTAGCTAAAACAACACCAATTTCTAATTTTTGTACATCTTCAGGGGTTGAGGCAAGTTGCTCAAAAAGTCCTCTACCTCTGACAAGTTTTGTGATGTTGATGTCAACATCAAATTCCATTACTTTTGTGATCCACCCTGCTCTTTTCTCACTTAGATCTTTGTTTAACAGAAATTCCTTCACACTTGGGTGTGCAACCAAAATATGAATTTTGTTGTTTGAAACCAAAGGTTTAAACTTCTTTAGGCTTCTGATCACAGCGAGAACATGTTTCTTGACAAATGTACATTTCTCTTCATAATCAACAAGTCCTTGACTAAAGAAATCTATTGGCTGCTCTAAATTATCACTTTTTTCTGAACCAGCATAGCAGAAATTGAACTAATGTTGCCAAAAGCATATAAGAAGAAGTCTTTAGAGAAATATGGATTTATCAGTGTTGGAGCTGATGCTAAAGCTTCCTTGATTTCTTCAAAATTATGTCTCGCGTCTCTAGTCCAACTGAAAACTGCATTCTTTTTAAGCATGGTAGTCAAAGGCTGTAGTAAATTTGCAACATCAGGAATGAATCTTCTTAAAAATTTGATTCTCCCTAAAAAGATCTACAATCCTTTCTTGTGATTAGGTAATGGCAGTTCAAGTATAGCTTTAACTCTCTTAGGATCAATGGTAACTCCGTCTTTTGACACTATGTGACCTAACAGTTTACCTTCATGAACTGCAAAAATACTCTTTGTCGGATTGAGAGATATTCCATATTCCCTACATTTTTTAAAAACTTTCTTGAGATGTGACAAGTGATCATCTGCATTCTTTGAATATACAGTTATGTCATCTAATTAAACCAGTAGAAATTTCTGAATTAAACTCTGAAATGCCATATCCATGGCATGCTGAAAGGTGGCACCAGTGTTAGATAAACCAAAAGGCATTCTCTTGTAAGCCATTGTGCCCCATTTTGTTGTAAAAGATGTTTTATACTGATCCTCCTCTTTGACTAGAATCTGGTTGTAACCAGAATATCCATCCAGAAGAGAAAATCTCTCTGAACCAGCAATAGCTTGGAGAATTTGTTCCATAGACGGTAAGGGATAATGATCTTTCAAAGACGCTTTGTTAAGGTCTCTAAAATCTACACATAATCTTACCTCACCATTCTTTTTTCTAACCAGAACAAGGTTAGAAACCCAGGATGTGTGTTTAATTGGAAACACAATACCCCCCTTAACTAACTTGGTCAGCTCTTTGATCATTAAAGGTTCAAGCTTGGGGTTCAATGGTCTCTATTTTTGTCTAACAGGCTTGGCACTAGGTTCTAACTCAATTGTATGTTGTGCAATATGAGGATCAAACCCTTTCAAATCAGAATATTGCCAAGGAAAAACATCATGATACTCTTGGCATAAAACAATGAAAGCTCTCTTATCTTCAACTGAACAGATTTTGCCTAATTTGAGAAGCTTACCTTTAAAGATTTCCACTTCTTCATAATGATTTTCTTTCACTTGAATGCCGACTTTGTTCTTCTTAAACTGATCATCAGAATTGAATATGGATTCCAAGGTAACCAGCCCTTTGGGAAGTTTATTTATCTTCAACTATATCACTTGATCATCATACTGTTGTTTAATCTTTTCCTGGTTCCCTACAGAAAATTGATCTTCTTGGAGCAAAAAGGTTAAAATCTATTCATCACTTTCAAATACCTACCAGTTAATGTTGTTATCAGGAATTGATGGTCTGATAACCATCTTAACATACTAATGTATTTTGTCTTTTTTAATATCGCCTGGGATATTAAACTGTGCTCCAATTGCTGCAAGTCTATCAACATACTTATTATGATTTCTTGGAATAGAAATCAGATTGAAAGCGTTAAACTCTTCATCTATGTTCCATATTTTGTTTCTGTAAGACTTCAAAGCATCATTCTTGGCAACATTCAGCCCTCTAACTTGATTAGCTATCAATTCACTGTCTCCATAGACTTTCAAACAGTCAATTCCTCTTGCCCACTCAAGGCCTTGAATGAGTCCTTCATACTCAGCATTGTTGTTAGAACATGCAAAAGCAAAACGAAAAGCTGAAAAGTACTTATCACCCTGTGGACAAATCAACATTGCACCTCCACCCACTCCATTCTTGCTTCTGGAACCATCAAAAACATTTCCCAGAGTTCACTTTGTTGTTGCAACAAATGATCTATACTTTTTTCAAGGTTTGGAACCTCTGCATCAAGTTCCAACATCACATAATTACCCATACCGACATCTTGAATAAAATCTACAGGATTGTCCAACACATTTTCAGCTGCCCATTCATGTAGCAACACATCAGGAACAACTTCTGCTTGAATTTCTTGAGTGGCAGCTAGTTTACTGTCAATAAAAATGACACAATTTGTGTCTGCAGCAGTAGGAACAGCATTGATAGGACTTGGGTTATATGACTCAAAATGATCTTTAGCCAACTTTTCAAATTTAATGGTAACTTTAGTTCCGTATCTTGTTCTAAACAACATATGTGACCAATTAGCTGACACATAACCACCTATCTTAGCTGTAAAGTTTCTTGAGAGGCACAAAGAAAAGAAAGGTGGGAGATCTATGACACATATGTCTTGAGGAACTGAAAAATTCAGACAAGCATGAAGGGTAAGACTCAAATCTTTAATAACACCCAATGTATTAATAGAAGTACCATCCAATTGAATCACTCCTTTCTCTAAAGGCTGATACTTTAGTCCAAGCTTGTCAGCAATTTGCTTTGGCATTACCGAGATACTAACTCCACTGTCTACCATACAGTTATAAACTAACTTATCACCTATGATTACAAACACGTAAAATGGAGGTGGTTTAACTTCTTTTCCTGCCTCTTTGCTGGGCTGTCTATCAGTTTCTTGAGGATTATTTTTCAACACAGTTATGACTTGACCTATTGGAGACTTAGATTCATCAGACACTTTAAAATTTGACAAGGCTGAGTGTAACATATCTTTTTGACTTGGGATAGCCAATGAATCCCACATAGACATCGTTACGTTCATCTTTTTCATACTATCAAGAATATTATAAGGTACAGCTGGGTTCACTTTATGATGTACCTTTATGCCAACATGATCAACTTGCAAGTGTGGCTGCTCCTTATATGGGAGTTGTTGGTTTCTTTGCAAACCACGAGTCACTTGAGATGTAGATGGTTCTACAGATGTTGCTTTTCCTTTATCAACCTTGATCAAGCTCGAAAGCTCTTTTCTTTGCCCTTGTGTTAGCTACAACCGGAGAATTATCTACATTCAATCCACAGAATTCTTCGCCTTGCCAGTTAAGTAGGGTAGTTTCATTGGTAAGCTAGTCTTGGTGTTGTGGAGGTGCATCATTGAGTGCATTATGTTGTGAACTTGAGACATTCTGTACCATAAGTGTCTGATTAATGAGTTTGTTTGAGCAAGTGGCTTGATTGTGAGGTTGGTTGCAAGGGTAACACCACTCATAATCTGTTGTTAAGTTGTTTTGAATAGGGAAAAGATCCTTAACTGCACTAACAAGTGCTAGAGCATAAACCTGAAAAGGTCTAGTATTTACACTCTATCTTGGGCTCTGGTAGTTGTCTTGATAAGCCTGTCTATTACCTTGATATTACTATTGCTGACTTGAATTTTACTATTCATAAGGCCTACTATATGATTGTTGCTTTTCCAAGCTCACAAGCTTATTACCAAAAGTCTGTAATAAACTTTTGATCTCCTGTAACTCATTTGAAGAACTTGAAACAACAGTTTTGTGTGTTACAGCAGCTGGAACAGCAGTTGATACTGTTGGAACAGGTGACAAAGGTGCAAAAGGTGGTATTTGCAAAGGGATATTCAAATGAATATCTGGAAATATAGGAATTGGTAGCCTAGGAGAAAGTTTACTAGCCTGTATTAGGTTGTTTTCAGCTTTGATTGCTACTTCATAAGCATCCGACAAAGACACTCCTCCCATTGATTGTATTAAAACTGAAATATCGCTATTTATAGCTCTAAGATAATACAAGAAGGCATATTCAGGTGAAGGCCTCACCGTAGTAGGAATCCTATCCCAAGTTCTTTGAAATATGAAATTGAAATCATTCATTTTCTCTTGAGGAGCCCTCTTAATCGTAGTTAATTGCTCTGGACAATAAAGACAAATTATCAGACTTGTCCTGAAACTACCTGTGCAACTTGTCACCCAACTAATCCCAGGTGGCAATTGAACCTACTCCAAGACTCCTGAACTAGTATAATTCTCTTCCTTTGAATGATGTTGCAAGTATTCTTACAGCTACATCTTCTTGTGTGATATAGTACACACCACATAAGGAAGCAATATCTCGTATATGTTCAATCGGGGTAGTCTGATCTTCCCCAGTGAAAATTGGCAAGCTTTTCAAAACTGCCATTGGAATGTCATTGTGCTATGCCAAATTTAATGGACTACCTCCATTAAATGGCACAAAAGGCTGATTTCTGGGAGCAACCATTTGTATAGCAAAAGGTGGATTTACTTGCACTCTAGGTGAAACAAAAAATGGGATGGCAATATGAGATCTCATAGATGGAGGAGTAGATTTAGTTCTTCTAGAATAGAAAAATGTTGTCCCTATCCTTTTTGTTACCCTACCTTTTCTCCTTGGTGGGGAAAGCTGTAAATATTCAAAAGGAATTGAGCTACTCCTTGTCTAAACTCTTCTCATAAGCTATAAAAGCACTGATTTTGAAGTTCTTTCTCCCTAGTGGAGTCGCCAAGTATGCAAAAATGACTTCTATAAAGTCTGAAACTTGCTGGTTGCATACCAAACCAACAAAAAATGGTGAGGAACTTGTCCCACCGGGCGTGCCAGAAACTGTTATCTCCTAGAAATGCACCCTATGCAAAGTTATGAAAAATTGAGCTTTCTAAAGAAACATGGGATCATTTCAAGGCTGTGGGTCACTTAAAGTTGAAATGAACCTCCGGATAAGGCCAGCTCCTGACTGGTAGTATCACCTAAACTACTGATTTTTGTAAGGAAAAGGGAGGAGTGCCTAAAAATGAAAATTAAATCCTATGGTGATACACCAAATTTGTTCAAACATGTAGAGCTGCTTAACACACAATTTTCAATCAACTAATAAAAGCTGATATGCGCAACTCAATACTCATATGATAATGCATAAATGTTTCATAAGAAAGCTATGATACATGCAGTCCTAGAAGGATGATAAATTCTCCTCACAACTAAAATCTATTTTGCATCACTAGCATAACCTATAACCTGCAATATACATATCTCCTCTGCTTAAAAGTGCTATTAATGAGACATATTAACAAGGAATAAAAAGACTCACATGTAAATTTATCAATCATTCAACACACTCAATGAAACAGATAACCGAGAAGGAAAAAATTGCTTTCTTTATTGATCTCCAAAGGTGAAACTCTACCATACAATGTCTGTAAATGAGTTACAAAACTCAGTATTCTCCTCCAAGGACTCATAGAAGTCACAAAGTAGAAAATATGCAAGTAAGAACTGTCCTACAAAAATGAGGCAAAAATGCCACATATACCAAAACTAAAAGTGTCGGCCCCTTGTTTTAGGGTTTACAAAATATCAGTTTTTAAGGGTTGACCCTCAGATCTTGGAAATAAAGCTAATGCATTCAATGTGCATCCACCGTGTCCATGTCAGTGAAAGATCGCTCCAGGGATGGCCCTTCAGATCTTTTGCAACCATCGCATTAACTTTTGGCCCCCGTGTCCACCTTTGAACCTCCATCAGAGTTGGCTTGAATGCCCTGAAGCATTATCATAAATGTCGCTCTACCTTTGCCAATAGACATCCCAGCTATCCTTGAGACTCACGGCTTCTTCCCCTTCGGCTTTCCTCCTATTTCAGATCTTTCTTCAAGTTGATCCCCCTGAGAGACAACATCAAATGTTCCCTGTTGTTAGGCCTCCATAGAGACAACACTACTGCCTTCGAACAGATTCATCATCCTTGATCACATAGCAGATCCATACTGCTCACATTTCGTTGATCTTCCCCACAAGAATAGTCATAATAGTCAAACTGCCCATGGTTCATCTTTAGCTCCTTCTGATTGGTTGAACTCATGCCACGTAGATTCCCAGACGGTCAAATGTTGTTCAAACTGAATCATATATTGGTGAGACACTAGTCATGTCTCCCCGATGCGATTATTCCCTTCAGTAGTTATCGACATAGCTTACAACCGTCGGCAAGACCTTATAGCAAGCTGTAAGAGTCATACCGATATCCCCTTTGTCATCGCCCAGACTATTGGCAAGATATATTGCTTTCGGCAAGAGGTCTTGCCGAAAACTCCTAACAGTAGATAACACTCTAACTAGACCATTGACAAGACAAACAAGTTGGGATAAGGTCTTAGCGATCTCCTATCGGTTACACCAAAGAGTTAAAACCATCGGTGAGACATCACGAATCAGCAAGACATCATACTGATCCCCCAAAAGTTATACCGCTTTTCTCCTCCGTCGGCGAGACATCCGTATTCAGTAGGACATTACAGTGAGCCCTCAGGAGTCAAACCAATATCACGTTTTCATCGCCCAGACATCCGCATTCGGCAAGAGTTCTCGCCAAAGTCTACAGCAGACCCATCGCTATCGGCAAAACAAGCATCAGTTGGGAAGACTTCATACCTAGCCATTCCATTCATTCCGAGTTCGGCCCCTTTCATTTTGGCGAGACCCCACCCTTTCGGCAAGATATCTCCCTGATGACATCCTTCTTCGGTGGGACCTTCTTCATTCGGCTAGACCTTATGCCGAACTCATTCCACTCTCCCTGATGCAAGCTCCTTTCGAGAAGACCTCCACCCTGTTGGCCAGACCTTATGTTGAGCGTCAGGCTTTACACCGAAGTCCATACCTTCGGTGAGACCACTAGCGGTCGTCAAGACATCACATTGAGTGCAAATATTCATTTGCTGAGACCTCCCCTCGGCGAGACTTATGTTAGTCAGAGAGACATCTCCCAGAAGCAAATCTCTTCGCTGAGACTTCCACCATTTGGCCAGACATTACGACGAACCCAAACCTTTTTTCGAGACCCTTCATTGGTCGACAAGACCTCTCTTTGAGCGAAAACCTTCTCCCTGACACCAACTCCTTTTGGCGAGACCCCCCCGTGTCGGCAGGACATCTCCCCGAACCCAAATTCTTTCGGTGACGCTAGCCTTGTGCACAACAGTCAACGAAACTTTAGCATGTCGGGGAGACATATAAAAACCCATGGCGATTAAAATGTCTAGCTGGCCGGTATATTTCAAATGAATAGAACCACACTGCTAGTCAGCAAGACAATAGGAGGGTCTCAACGACTTGCTTCATCAAGAGCTTTATACCAAATCTGATTGAGGCATGCCTTCTAATAGACTTCCTTGAGAAATATCATCGGGTGTATGATTTAATCCTTCACAACAATGTCCCCATTTGGCCTTCATGAACACCTGAAACATAGATTGCCCTGCCTGATTGAGGCCACAGGTGAAAATCAGGTAACAATAAGCTCATGCCCAAATTTCATAAATTTAGAGAAATAACATAGAGAGTATCAATAACCAGGTGCTAAAATCTCATGGTAACAACAACAAATATATGATAAACCGTATAAAACATGAGTCATTATTTGGACTCATCATCTCCCCCAACCTAATTATCCACTGGTCCTCTAGCAGAGGGAACTCAATTCCTTTTCCTTATCAAAGCCCTGAAATCACCAATTGTTGTCTGCCCTTGATCAGTCTTTGCAGTATTTGAATTTGGATCCCAATAGAACTCCTGGTTGCTTTCTAGTCTGCACCACCTTGGCCTCTTTGTATCTACATCATACTGATAGGTTTTGTAGTCTGGTATTGGCAACAATAGAATAGGTGGTTGAAATATCAACGAGAGCCAATAGTGTTGTATCATCCTTCCAAGATGTATATACTTGATGCTTCATTTGTAAGTTGCATAATAATTTTGCAGGGAATGGGGTTTAGCCTATTTTAACCGATCTAGCAAGTCAGTCCATCTCTGTGACAAATATCCCAATACCGTCCTTCCTATAGTGACAACTACCTATTCATATTCTAGGTATGCTTCCTCCCTAGAAGGAATGATCCTCTTTTTGTACTCTGGATTATAAATAATTTTGTGCCATGTGTAGTAGATATCTACAGGATTGCTTGATTCAGCTCTTAGAGATAGGGGGTATGGAGTTCTCTTTCTCTATATATTTTGAATTGTTGCCCCCAACAAATTTCATTCTAAATCCATGATATTAATTCCCTCAAGTGAATATCCCTAATGTACAACAATGGATTCCATTCACAGTCATTGGGAACAACATAGTTATGCAAATACAATTCAAACAACAAATTTTTAACTTCAAGAGGGGAGGATTGGTAAGCTTGAAAAAATTCTTGTGGGGTTTTAATGGAAGGGTTTAAACCAGAAATGACCCTTGACAACTTAAAATAAAGATGATGCTCCTTTAAATGCAATGCATATACCCGTGGGGGAATTCTACATGCCATAATTTGTGGTACTAGAGCCACCACATTGTCTACCTTATCCTTTAATGCAGTAATCTCTTCATTATTCTCCTCAATTTCTTCATTTTTATTATTAATTTCTTCATTTTTATTATTGATTTCTTCATGTAGCTTGAGTTTTTCTTTATTCCATTCTTCCTCTTTCTTCTGCATTTATTTCCATAAATCCAGGGCTACTGATGCCCATGAAAAATTAGGAGGTTTTTTCTTTCCTACTAGGATCTTTCCTTGCACTGGTTTGTGATGTTCAACTTGCTTTGTTTACACTAGTTCTTGATTTTCAACTTGCTCTGCAACAACAACAAGTTCTACCAATCCTATATTTTCCTGCTACTCATGAGCTTCTGCCTCCTTCCTAGGTTTCTCTTTGAGTCTATGGATCCTTTTTGGAGGCACATCAGTAGAAGACTCAGTCATTTTGATTTCTTTGGAGGTCTTTTATTTTTTCCAGCGGCTACAGGATGATCAGTGTCTTCAGTTTTCCGCTTCCTAGGGCTAGGTTTTATCTTTCTTGGTTTTTGCTTCTTGGCCTTCCCTTTGCTAATTTCTGATTTTCTCATTTTTTCTTCCTCCTTTCAAATGGAATCCCTAGTGCGAATAGTAGTTTTAGGAGGAATATCGACATCAGGGTTTGAAGATGAACTATCTTCATCTATATGCTCTGATTCAGAGGAACCAATTTCTATTGCAGGTTCTGCTATAGGAGGGTTTGTGCTAGGGTTTTCCCTAGAAGTTGAAGCTCCAGGAGTGATTTTAATAACCCCCTCATCCCTACTAACCTTATGAGTTAGGGGTTGACCTCTAAGACCCACATTTTCTAATTTGAATTTCTTAATGTTAAAAAATTCATCCCATGGCATATTGGACACATCTTGCAAAGACTTTTCTACCAACAATTTAGTCAAACAATGATGGGAAACATATTTTTCCCTACCTTTCTGTGTCTTAGCAACCATGATTGCAAGAAGATTGTACAAGACGTTTGGCACATTCATCCTCCTGCATGTCTCATGTGATTCAAAAGCTTGAAATGTACAAAATGAAGATAGGATTGGTGACCCTTGCAGGTAATGTATTTGATAATGTAAACAACACCTTGTTTCCATTTTTCTGGCAAATAAGTTCTTCTTCCTTGTTTGTCTATAACAAGTGGAGGATGACTAGGCTCAGTGAATTCTGCTCTAGCTGATCTAGAATCCCTAGAAGTAGGGCAGGGTTCTCCTTAAGTGGGAAAACCTATCACTTCAGCAATCCTTTCATCAGTGGCTATGAATTTTAGCCCTTTCACCATTTCCTTACCATCATAAAAATTTTATGCAAATTCTAAGGCAATGTCATTATTGAAACTATTTAGCTTCATAAAGTAATCTAACCATCCACAATTTTTGAATTCGGTCTGATAGAGTGCATTTTGTAGAATTACCTGGTGAACTATTGGCTCATTTTTTATTAACTAACCTCCCATTGCTTCTACTCACACTATGGAAAACACCTCTGTAAAGAATTCTTCCCTGCAATCCTTCTTCTGAAAACCCAATTTCTCTTTTGCTTCCTACAACTCCTCACCATTACTAATGCTAATGTTGTATGACTTAACAATTTACCTTTTTAGTGGCATTATGATTCTAACTAAGGCAATAAAGAAGACATAAATGAGGGGTATCATCAAATAAAATGGCGGTGGCTTAGTGTCATATCATGCATGTAGGATGTCACTTCAACTACATCATTTCAATTTTTTTGCCATGCTAGCACATTAAATATGATTAATGACATGCATGACACATGGGTTCACACTCCCACCCTATCCTAAATAAAAGCATGTGTCTGAACAAGATGGGATGTAATTATGATGTAAGAAGGCATAGTAATGGGATGTGATATGTGAAATATCAATATTAAAGTACAATAATTAAACAAATGCATGTAAGGTAATTACGATATGTCAAGTTGTTATGCACGTACCTAAAAATTTGGAGTGTCTTTTCCAAAATAATGTGGAAGGAAGTACCGGTCCCCAAAAAAGTACAGTTGAGCTAGTAAATGAAGTGATGGTGGAGTGAAGTGATGGTGGAATGATGGAAGAGAGAGAAGGGATGGTGATGAATGGGCGGGTAGGTTTATTGATGGAGAAGTTAATTCCCAAAAAAAGTGGAAATCTTTATTATGATTGCATGTCTACCTTTGACTAGTTAGAAGGATGGACACTAGGCTCACTTCCTTCGGTTGCAGGAACTTTGGAGTTCTGGTATTCAATAGATTGTTGCATAAACTCTTGTTTTGAGGCCAGTTTATGGTATAACTTGAGACAATGACCATTGACCAAGAGCTTGAACCTGATAGGATCAATTTTTGTAAGTTGAACAGAACCATTGGGGGAGACCTCTGCAATCTCATATGGTCCCAACCACCTGGTTTGAAGTTTTCCTATGTTTTCTTTATACCTAGAATCATAAAGAAGTGCCCAGTCACCTGGCTGAAACTTCTTTTCCTTGATGTACTTATCATGCCATCTAACTCTCTGGTTCTGCACCATCTCAACATGGTGGAGAGTTGATTTCCTCATCTCATTTAAGGAATTTATTTGCATAACCTTGTCCTTTTGTGGCTTAGATATATCCATTCCAAGGTCTAGTGTTGTTCTAAGAGTTTTGTGTTCAAATTCTATAGGCATCATTGCTATTTTTCCATATAATAGTTCAAAGGGAGTAAAACCAGTGGTGGTTTTCCAAGTGGTTCTATAGGCCCAAACAACTTTTGACAACCTATTTTTCCAATCTTTTCTGTGGATTACTACTATTTTGGTTAGAATAGATTCTATTTCCCTATTTGTTACCCCAAACTGGCCATTGGCTTGAGGGTGATAGGGTGTGGATTTTCTATGCATGACATTATACTCATTCACCAATGCTATGACAAGAGTGGATGTGAACTGGGCCCCTTGATCTGTGACTTTCTCTAGGAACTCCATATCGTGTGAAGATTTCTTCATAGAGGAATTCTGCAACTTTATTGTCCCTAGCATGTTTCATGGCTTTGACCTCAACCCACTTAGTCACATAGTCAGTACAAACCAAGATGTAATATTTTCCATTTGATGGTGGATCAATTGGACCTACAAAATCAAGTCTCCATTTATCAAATGGTGTGACAACTAATTGAGGGTATAGAGGCATCTCATCTAATTTAGTTTATTGGCCCATCCTTTGACATCTATCACACTTCCTAGTGTACTTGCTTGCATCCTTATGAAGTGTAGGTTAGTAATACCCTATATCGAGAATATTCATGGTTGTTCTCTTAGCTACAAAGTTCCCCCACAGGGTTTATTATGGCATGCATGTAATATCATAGGTTTCATCCTCTCTTACACATCTTCTCATCACATGATTTGGTCCAGTAAAGAATAAACAACCTACAATCCATGAGAATGGAAAAATTTTCTCAATAAGAACCCTTCGCTCTTTTGGAGAGAAATGAGGGGGAACTCTCCCTGTAACCAGATAATTGGCTATATCTACATACCAAGGTGTGTGCACATTGATGGAGAGAAAATTTTCATTAGGAAAGGAGTCATAAATGGCTTGAGTGTCCTCTAATGTAGTCAATCTGGAGAGAAAATATGCCACAACATTTGCCTTACCTGGCTTGTCTATAATGGTGATATCAAATTCCTACATTAACAACAACCACCTTGCTAACCTACCTGAAATCAATGGCTTGTTCATAAGGTATCTTATGGCTGCATGTTCTGTATGGACAAAGGTTTGATATCATATGATATAAGTCCTAAACTTGTTGAGAGCATAAATGACTACCAATATCTTCTTCTCTATCACTGTGTAGTTAAACTCAGCTCCTTGTAGGTTCTTGCTGATAAAGTAGATTGCATTCTCTATTGCTCCCTCTTTTTGTCCCAAGACATCCCCTATAGCATAATCAGATGCATCTATGTGAATATGGAAAGGGAGTCCCCAATTCCTTTGAGTACAGGAGCATGGGTTAATGTTTTTTTAAATTAGAAAATGCTTTATCACAATCCTCTGTCCACTGGAACTCAACATCCTTAGTTAGAAGATTATAAAGTGGTGTTTCCATCTTACTAAAATATTTTATGAAGCGCCTATAGTATCTTTCATGTCCCAAGAAACTTCTAACATCTTTTTTCTTGACAGGAATACAAAGATTGGTAATTACCTCAATTTTGGTTGGGTCCACTTGAATTCCGTTCTGAGAGATATAATGGCCAAGGACTACTCCTTCCTGCATCATCATAAATCATTTCTCACTGTTCAAAGACAAATTATGGCCTCACATCTTTTCAAAACCTATCTTAGGTTCTCTAATGCTTCAACAAAATCAGCGTCATAAGTATTAAAATCATCCATGTAGATCTCCATACAATCATGTGAGATGTTTCAGAATATACTAATAACTACTCTTTGGAAGGTGGCAGGTGCATTGCATAAACCAAATGGGAGTACATAATAGGCATAAGTCCCCCAAGGACAGGTGAAATTTGTCTTCTTCTAATCTTTAGGTGCAATCTGTATCTGATTATAACCACTAAATCCATCTAGAAAGGAAAAATATTCCTTATCTGCAAGTGAATCCAATACTTAGTTTATAAAAGGAAGGGGAAAGTGATCTTTTTTGGTGGAAGAGTTTATTTCTCTATAGTCAACACAAACTCTCCATTTACCTCCCTTTCTAAGCACAATTACCAAAGGGGACACCCATTGGCTGTCTGAGATAGGGTAGATAAATCCTGCATCCAATAGCTTTTGTAGTTCCCCTTTCACAATCTCCCTCAATGCGTAATTGATTCTCCTTTGTGGTTGCCTTACTGGTGTGTAGTAATCTCTAATGTAGATCCTATGAGTACAGATTTTGGGATCTAATTCTTTCATGTCATGGTAATCCCATTCAAATGCATGCTGATGCAACTTTAACATATTTGTCAGGGACAACTGTTGCTCTTGACTAAGCTTGTTATTAATATTCAAAATTTTCCCCTCTGAAACTTGTACTTGTGTGGTTAACTCAATCATGGTTGTTTCACTGATGCTTGGCATTTTTAGTTCATACGGTAACAATGTATGAAGCATATTTGTTGCTGCAGGAGATCTAGGTGCAGGAGAAGTTGGAAAAAGTGTTTGCAATGGACATGCAGAACTAGATTCATGAGTGGGTGATTCTTCATTCACTTCACAATGGCTCTAAATTATATGGGATAATATTTAATCTTCTTCTTGAAGCTGCATGAAAGGACTTTTTCCTATCATGAGTTGTGCCACTGAATTTACCTCCTCGGCCTCTTCTCCAACATGCGGCCATATGGGGCATATCATGGGATGGTTGAGTAGGAGGATAGAGGACAATCTTTTTAGTGCTTCTCCCATCAGAAATAGTCATGTCCCCTAACTAACATCCAATGTAAGCATCTATTGTAGCTAACTATGACCTTCCCAGAATAATAGGATACCCTCCTAATGTAGCTTTAGGGGAAAGGATCATGAAGTCTGCTGGATATACCCAAGAGTCTAGAGTAACAACAAGGTCTTGTACTATACCATATGGTTTGACAGTGGAACTATCAGCAAGCTTTAGGACAGTAGGAGTAGGTCTCATATTTGCAACATTCAGTTACTGCAGGATGTCCTTAGTCATCACATTGATAGCTGCTCCCAAGTCTATTAGAGCATTCTATACTTGGATTCCATTTATAACGACTCCAACTACAGGACTACCTGGGTTAGTATATTTAGGAATAGTGACTTTCCCAAGCATGATATCTTCCAACTTCCCCACCACATGAACAATAGTGGGGTCCTTCTTTTTCCTCCCTGGATTTTTGATACATGCTTCCTTAATTGCCTTACTATATATGGGGACATCTTTTATGCCCTGGAACAAAGGTATCTTGACACATATGTGTTTCAATTGATCCAGAATATCAAAGGTTGTTTCTTCCTTCTCTTCCTTTTGTCTAACAACTTCTAACCTTTGAGGAAATGGTGGGTCTTGATCAGACTGCTGAACTAGTTCAGGATTCTTGGGCACACTTGACTGAGCAGGGATATCAGATAGATTCTAATGCTCCTCTTCTTCCATAGGAAGCTCTATGATAATAGTAGTGGAAGGAGTTGGCAAAGTGGTTTGTGAACGCAAATGAATATCACTCACACTAAAAACATATGCAGGAAATTGATTGGGATCTGCAGAGTAGACTGGTTGTTGTTGTGGTTTGTTATTTGGGTTAGGTGTGGGTTGAGTTGGTAACTGAGTAGGTCTAGGTGTGCTAGATTTTGAGTTAGTAGGAGGAGGCATTATAGTAGGCTATGGAGGTGGTTGCATGTAACTAGTTGCTTGGTTTGGCCATTATTGTCCTCCCCTCCATTGGGATGTTTGTTGCCAGTTTCCTGGAGGTTGTTGCCAATTCCCTTGGAATTGCTACCACTTAAGTGGAGAATTTTGGTAAGTGGGCCAAGTATTTGGAGGTTTGTTACAAAGTTGAGGTGGATAGCCTCCAAATTTTGATGGGTATGGGGGTTGCCATTGATTACCAAATGCATAAGAATTCAAATAAGGTCCACTAAAAGATAATGGATCTGGTGGCATACCTTGTCTTGGAGCCCATGGCCTTCTTTATGCAATGTAGAAAACCTTATCATCATCACCTTGAATTGGCCTAAATTACGGTGGAATTTGCTTGCTGTCAATATTGGCTACCATTTTGCATCTTCAATCATTCTTCTTTTTCCTGCAATGAGGACAATATTCTTCCAACATTTCCTTTGCCTCCTCATGTTTCTTCTTTGCTTGAAGTGCATCTAGTTGAGTGGCCATATTGTTTATGATATACTGCTTGAAATCAGCTAGCAAATGTGTAATTTCCATCCTTGAAACTCCATTGGTGGAGGATTTACCCATAGAAAATTGGTAACCTCTTCCTCTCTTCATAGCTACCCTGGAGTAATTCTGGCATATCTTCTCAATATCATCCCAAGGAACTTGGGTGATATCTCCTCCTCCTATCAAGTCTAGGGCATCAGTGCAATTTTCATTGATCCCCCTAAGGAAGAGCAACTTTTGAGACTCTTCATTGAGTGCATGATGTGGGGATTTCTACAGACAAAACAAGAACCTTGAAATATAGTCCTCCAAACTTTCATCCTCCTTTTGTTGCATCCAGAAGATATCATCCCCTCTCATATCACTGCCTCTATAGTATTCTTTATATTTCTCAAGAAACTTTGTTTTCATATCATCCCAAGTCTCTATTGTATTCCTACCTAAGCTCATAAACCATCTTAACGTAACTTCCTTCAAGGTAATAGGAAACAATTTAAGCCTATGAGCATCAGTAGTGTAATCATAGCTTCTGTAGAGGATATCAAATTCAAACAAGAAAGTGTTAGGGTCCTCTGTTACAAGCCCATATAATTTAGGAAGAAATGAAGTAGGGATGTTTTTGAGGTTATTAACTTCATTCTGGTGGGTGATAGGAAATGGAAAAGATGGTTGGTTAGGTTTATTTGGGTTTTGATCAGCCATAATTGCTTGATGGATTGTCAAAGCAAATGGATTCTCAATCAAGTTTTGGGCAACTTACTCTTCAGAGGAAGTTTCAAAATTGGTCAAATTGGGAAATGCATCAACAAAAGAATTTTCCTCCTCTTCTTCTTTGTCTCTTGGAAAATTTTGAAACTCAACTAGTTGGTTATCAGGATTAGGGTCATTATGAAGGAATCTCCCATGAGCATCTCTTCTCCTACCCCTGTGCATGTGGTATTAACTCAGTATCAACCAACTCACACAAAGAATTGGTGAAATAATAGCAAATCATTACTTTTCTCAAATGAAGGCTATGCTAAGAACAAACTTGAGAGATACTAAAACAAGAAAGAAACTGGAAATGACTCCAAAGAACTTCCTAGTTTGACACCATCCCCGACAACAACACCAAAAAACATTGGCCTCCTCTAATGGTTCTGTTATCACCTGAAATTGCACCCTTGTTGAACCTGATGCTCAACACCTCAGTGTAACATGGGAAGACCTCTAAAGATGTGGGTTTCTTGTAAACAGAGGTCAACCTTCGGAGAAGGCCGACTTCCTATGGTGTCACCTAACTACTGATCTTGTAAGGAAAAGGGAGAAGGAGAATGCAAAAAAAAAAGAAAATTAAATCCTATGGTGATACACCAAAATGACAAGAACAATGAGACACCCGAGTTACACTTGAGTACTAATGATGGATATGGTACTGCACAACAAGTTTCTGTAGATTATGCATAAGTATTTCACAAACAGGTTTGACATGCACACACTTTCAAGAAGGAAAAGCAGATTTTCACAAATTAAAAGCTCATGTGCAATTAAGTAAAGACAGTTTGTAACCTACATAATACTACTTTTGCAAAGAAAGGCATGCTAACATAAGACAAATTTATAAGGAAAAGAAAGATTTCACGAAGTAACTTGATCAATCACCTAAAATGCACAATATTTTGCAAAGAACTAGAAGGAAAATTGAACCATCAATGGTAGCCAAGGTAAATTTTATGTATCATGCTCCAAAATGAGTTACAGAAGTTTGCTAATCTGAGAAAGGACTGCAAAAGTCACGAACTTCAGAAAAGCATAAGGAGAACTCCTTTACAAAGAGGCAAAAATGCCTTATATACAAAAAGATGTCGGCCCCTAAGGCTTACAAAAATATCCACCTTCAGAAAAATCTGCCCCTAGATCTTTTAATGAAGTTAATTTTGCATTCGATTGCATCCCTGTGTCCATGTCGGTGAAGAGTCACTCCTAGGAGAAGCTTTTAGATCTTATGGAATACTTGCATTTACTTCTGGCCTCCATGTCTATCCTCGAACTTCCTTGAAGGGCTGCTTTGAATGCTTTAAAGCATTATCATTAATGTCGATCCCCCTCTTCTGCCAGCATATATTCCAGCTGTTACGGAGACTCATGGCATCTTCTTATTTTTTGCCTGATCTCGCTCCAGATCTTTCCTCAAGTTGATCCCCCTCTAGAAGAAGCATTAGATACTCCCTGTAGTTGGCCTCCATAGAGACAACACTATTTCCTTCGAACCGATTCATCACCCTTGATCACAGAGCAGATCCATGTTGGTTTGATTCAGTTGATCCTCCTCACAAGGATAG
>VDFB02000017.1:380595129-380649273 GCA_007258455.2 Sequoia sempervirens
AAGTTAGGGGTTGGTTTGATAGATGTTTAAGTCACAAAGTGTTGGGGTATTTGAAATTCTTGCAAAGTTTGGTGAGATGAAGGATGAATTTTGATGAAGGGGTGAGTGAGATGTTTGACCCAATGTTGACCTAGAATGAACCTTTTTTTTCCAAAACCAATGTGGTGAGAAACATGTTATACCTCTAAAGTGATAATACTCCAAGAACTCAATGAATTTGGTAAAATAGGACTCAAATGATTTTGGAAATAGGACCCAATGATTTTGACAAAGTGAGACTCAATGATTTTGGATAATGGAACTCAATGATTTTGGACTCAATGTTTGCAATGTTTTCCTTTTATGATAGCGGGTGTAAGGTCAGGTGTAAGGTCAGGTTTTTCAACTGGCGTGATTAGTCGCCAAATGGTCATGTGTGGTTCAATTTGTCAATTTATCTTACTTAATGAGTTTCTTTTACCACAAACACTTGTCTTGATAAACCTTTCAAATTAAATGTTTATGTCAAAAACGTCATAACTTTCATAATGTTCATTTTGTGAGAATCATGAGGTTGAAGCCATAAATGCCTATGTTGTCTTTGGAAAATATGGAGTTTGATATAAATCAAGATATTTAGAAATCTCTAAGGATAAATCCTTAGGACAAGTAGCAATATCAAGGCTTTTTCAAGAGGTATCCATATTTAGGCCAAAGTGTTTGAAATTTTGAGAAAGATAGTGAATGTTTGTTTTTGCATCGTTTTGGAACCAAGAAAATTATTAAACCGACTCACAATCATTACAACCCTAGGTTTGAAATGGTTATATTTGTTGAGTCCCCACTCGGATTTCTCCAAACACTAAACAATGCGAACAGATAGAGATTTGGCAACACTGGCTCCCCTCCACGACACACACTTCTCGGGACCACCAAATCTCAAAATCCTTAAAATTCAGAGATCAAAAGGATTTTTTTTGTTTCTAAAATTAAATAGTAAAAATGTGGGGCAGCTTCAAAATGACCATTCTTGCACCAACAAATATTAAGGATTTTCGGCTTCTAAACAAGGGTTCATAGTAAGGGCTTCCATTTTAGGGGGTACTATGATAAACTCCCTCAAGAGGTCTCCCAACCCTTAGAAAAGGGCTTTACGGATCATAAATATATTGGGGGAGAGTTATCACGTACCACTTCCCATTGATCACAATTTTCATTGCAACCACAAATTTATACCGTGGTATGGAAGAGCTTAGATTTAGCTCATTACTGTTTGGTTTGTTCCCTCCTTTCAAAGCGGGGAGGCAAGCCCTCTAAAGATAAACAATAGCGAGGAAGTACATTCATAGTTCGATCATCTTCATTCATATGAACAAAGAGAGAACACACACTATGCCTTTTTTCTCACACTCGCAAGGGGGTTCAGTTTTAATCCAAATGAAAGATGTAGGTGATTTCGCAAAGTGTTAAGAAATGTTTCTATTTCTCAAGATCACCAAGTGGCATGAGAGAATTGCATACACCTCCAATAACAACGTTGTAGATCAAAACACAACAAACACTCATAAATTTTAACACCTCAAAGTAGTGATGAGTTCGTTTTAAGCACCAAATCAAATGTTAAGTTGTCTTGTTCAATTTGAGACCCAAAAAACAATAATGAAATGAGGGTTCAATTTTAACCAACTTTGAAAATGAATTTTAAGCCCAATTGAAAGCTAGTTGGTCCTAAGATTGTAAGTTTTAAAACCCAATGGAAATTTAGTGGTCCTAAAACATAAACCAAAGCAACATATGATGGGTTATAATTGCCCAAGTGTCAAAGCACTATTACAATAATTAAAACCAAGAAAAACTGAAAATTAAAATTTTCAATTTTTTTTATTTTTTTCTATGTTGTAGTAAATCACATTTTTTGTAATGTCCCTTCCTTAGGCAGCTCAGACTAACTGAGGTTGGCCTACTATTAGGGTTCCCGTAGGTCAGCAGTATGGTTAGGGGACCCAACTGAGGGATGCAGAGCCTAGCTGGGAGCTTTATGAGCCTTTCAGTTTGGAGTTTAGTTGTTGAATCCAAGGATAAATTGAAAATATTAAAGTTTGCTTTAATGGAATAGTAAAAGTGAATAGTAAAAGAGAATTATAAAGTGAATAGTGAAAAGTTCCCCCATCCTAGTGAAACTAAGTTGTTTTTAAAAGTGGCCATTTCTTTTGATGAGGAAAAGACCCTTGAGGAGGAATATTTTATTATCTTTTATAAAAAGCTCATGGGAGGTTATAAAGTGAATTTTGAGCTTCTATTTTGGCATTCATTTGTCATTTTTCATATCAACACTTGTAGGTTTGAGCTCTGGAGAAGGGTTTCAGCTTGGTTTTAGTCTTCTGGGAACGAAAACTCCCAAGGGCTATCGTGAATTGGATGAGAGCCCAATTGACCTTTGAGGAGGACCTACCTTGGGTCTTCGTTTGGGCTTCATTTGAGGAGTTTTAGGTGTTTAATTTTCAAGCCTAAGTTTTCAGCAATGTTATATCGACATATTTCTTCAGATCAAGTGTAGTCATTGATAGATCGAGTCTCAACCAGGCCAATACTATCACATGTTTGCATTTTATTTGTTGGATGTACAATTTTTGGCCAAGTGCACCTAGGGTTTGTGGCACAATCATCATTGCAGATTTATTCGAACCATTTGACAAGTTTACATTAACGATTTGATATCTTCCATACTAGTCATACCATTTCTAATTGGTGCACCATCATTTGGAAGGAGTTTCGTGGGCATTGAAGTTGATTTTGGAAACCAATATCATATCAGCACTTCCATAACAATGATCAGACCTGTAGCTACATATTTCACATTCTATTTCAATCTTCTACCATTGGTATCATGCTCATATCAGCCTTTATACATTGCATTTTCATGTTGGCATAAAACGGGTATGTTATTAGCATATTTGGTATTCAAATCTTTCATTTGTATTGGGTTTAATAGAGATTATATAGTCTGATAATTTTCATATTAGAAATAATTATCATTTTAATCAGACCTTATATCTTTAATTTAATGGCATAAATGGAAGTGGGTTTATCAATTTATGTTGTGTAATCATTTATATATCAGTTCTATGCATTTCCTTTATGTTATTGGCATTGAAAACAATCAACCAAACATCAAAAGCAATCAAACAAAACTAAAAAAAATTAGAATAGTAGTCAGAAAATCAGAATTCATGAGTTTGCACAACAACTGTTTGACGAAATGTCAACACTCTAAAAAATGAATTTTTGGGGTTAGATTTAGTAAGGATATCTCATTTTTGAAGGCCCTCGAAGCAGAATTTGGGGTCAAAACTTGCATCAATCCCTAAAAATGGACTATCATAGGCACTAGATTTTTAAGGATTGAATTAGTACTCTTGGAGAGCTTTCCAATGGTGCAAACGAATTCGAATTCCGAGCAACGAGTAGAAAGTTATGACCCCAACAAGTTGGAGTAAATTTTTTCCTAGTTTTTTCTTCTCCAAATCTGCAAAACCAATTAGTCTAAATTGAAAAAAGGAGAAGTCAGTGACATGTTAGCATTCAGATAAAGTTAAGAAATTAAAGCACATGTTGAAAATTGATTGTAAAACTTCTTACCTGAGTTAGGTGTCACTGCACACGTTAGTGTTGCGATTTGTCATTTGGGCGTCGCTCTGTAGTAGAAATAGAGAGCACGATAGCATCGGGATTTGATTAGGCTTTGCTGCACACAATAGCCTCACAATTTGAAATTTTGGGGCATCGCTGTTTGTGATTTGGGTGTCATTGTACCCTACAAAAAAGCACAAAAATAGAATTCAAGCTAAAAACTAGTTAAATCAATGATTTTCCCTCCTTCTTGCGCCAAAATGTGAGATGAGGATTGTCAGGGTGGGTCGATTATGCTTGATCCATGATGAATTGAAACACAATTTATCCACTAAACCTTAATCTACCAAACAAGATCATTCAAATTGAAAAGTTAAACTAAGCATTTATTGAAACTGAAAGTTACAAACTATGAAAACAATTAAATTCCTACTCTAACCCATTTGAAACTTATCATGTTTTGGAATTGGTGTCGTGTTGATGTGGAACAATGACCCTTTCCCAATCCTATGATTAGTGAGCCTATTTCAATTGATTCTATGGAAGAGAATCGATGAAACCATTGTGATAAATTGATAATAAAAAAAAACTTGAATTATGCTAAATTAAACATGATGCAAGCTAAATTAACATGATTTTATGCTAAAATTGATCTAATTATGCAATTGCTAAGCTAATCTAAGCTAATTCTAAGCTAAAAGATGAAAACCCTAATTCATATACAAACTAAGATGGATGCATGGAAGCCATTAATGGATGCTTTAAGCTATTATGCAATTAGAAATAAACTAAAACAAGCTAAAAGTGAGTAAATTGAGAGTATTGATGCAAGTGAATTCAACAACATGACTTTGCAATTGAAAGATGGATCCATTTGTCTCCAAATAGTGTTCTATTTATAGGAGAGCAAATGAGAAATGGAGGGTTGAGATCGAAAAGATTAATCAACGGTCCAAGATGAAGGAGATGAGAGGCATGGATCATGGATTCTCATCAACGAATGAGAATGCATGATGGGATTTAATCAAGGGCTCACACTTGCTTAAAACAAACACACTTTTGACCTGTTCACACAAGTCAAAGGTGACTTGTTCAAAATGTTAAAGGTTAAAACTTGCATTAGAAGCCAAGTGAAAATATCCCTTTTTCAAATGATGGAGAAATAAGAATATTCCTTGGAATATTCATTTGGGTGAGGATAAAAGGCGTTTTTCAAATTAAAAGAAATTCTTAATTGTGCAAAAAGGGGATAAGGAATATTCCATGGGAATATTCCCCTTTTAGAGGAAAATTAGTTTAATTGTTGATTAAACCAAGTTTAATTGCTAATTAAACCAAGTTTAATTGCTAATTAAACCAAGTTTAATCATGCAATTAGGGAATTTGGAGGAATTAAAGTGACATTTATTAAATTAAATAATTTAATAAATGGGGGAGAGATGAAACGATATTTAATTAATTAACTTAGGGTTATTTAATTAAATAAGATGACTTAGGGAATTAAATTAAATGTTTTGATTTATTTAATTTAATGAGATGAAATGTTAGCATGAAGAATTAACCCGATTTAAATTGACTAGGTTAAATGAAAATGATGCAAATTAATTATATATCTAGGCTAATTTAATTAATTAAGCGAAAAGAGGATGGATTTCAAGATGAAATGATGTTAGTTAGCCAATGTGATCCATCGAGACATTTTTAAGTGTCTACAGTACCTTTCAACCCATACAGCCTAGTCAGTTGAAAACATGTCAGAGGATGCAACTAATGTCAGGATAAATCATACATTATCATCTTTTGAGCAAATCATACAAAATAGGATAGTCCATATCAAAATACCAAATCAACAGGCATTCATAACTGGAGTAGCAAAATACTGGAAATCAATAAAATTCCATTATTTGTTGACATCAATGACAACCTATCAATTTCCAAAAATCTCCCCCTTTGTCATTGATGGCAACACACGATGTAAAAACCATCAAAAATATCTCTTCCCAACTTATACACAAAACCTTTCAACTTCCTCTTTGTTTTCACATGATACTTCTCCCTCTCCCCCTTTCACATCAATGGCAAAGGAAAAAGAATTTTAGTGCTTTAACCATTCCTTTGCATACCTGAATACTCCCCTTGAGGAGTACATTCCAAAATAATGGTGATGAATGACTAACTGGAGGTGGTAGATGATTGAAGTTGGCTAAGAATCCTCGTCCATGAGGATCTCCCTTCATTCCAAAGCCTTGTTGCCTCTGTTGGCGCACTGCATAGATAATTGAGATCAATTAAAGTATATTTTTCTTCAACCATAGTTTCGACAGAAGCATAAGAGTTCAAAATCTTGTCATCACCCAAAAGAACATAGTAGATAGGAGCACACTTAATCTTGATTAAATCTATGAGCTTCCCATACAACTCAATCAACTCTCCTAATTCTTTGTGTGATGCAAGGTATTCCTCATGTAGTCTTGTCAAACCATACCAAGTCTGATCATCTAAAATAAGAGCAAGATCAAATGTGCTAGATGTTGGAATTGTGTGCCTTCATCTCACAGGCTGAAACCTCTGAAAGAGCAAAGTCGGTGTGACATCCTTATTGTTTGGCCGACTAGCAGTTGTGCAACCTTATGGAATGCTCAGGTCGCCGAGACCTTGTTACTGTCATGCCGACTGAAGCTATCGTTGTGACTTGTGGTGTTCGATGTAACCCTCTGCCGAGTGGGTTGGTCTGGCTGACGGTTTGATTCCTAGCGGATGTCGGGGAGACTCATGGCGACTGTAGTTATCAGGGAGACTCTTGGCTGAAAGGTTTGCTTTCAGTATGAAGTCTTAGCGATGTGAGATGTCTCAGCGATAGTTATTCACTTGGAGTCATCGGTGTAACATGTGGCTTTGGTATGAAGTCTTAGCGACAGATGTTTGTCTTGTCAACATTGCTACGTGTGTTTATTATCGGATGTCTTCGATGAGACTCCTAGCGAAAGGTAGTCTTGGGGTAACTTGGAGGCTTCGGTAAGAACTCTTAGCGACGGATGAATTCTCACCGACAGTAGGACATTTCAATGTAACATGAAGGCTTCGATATGATCTCTTGGAAAATAGCGATAGTCTCGCCGATGGGAATGATGGTGTCTATGTGACCTTTGAACATCGGTATGACCTCTCACCGAATAGCGATTGTCTTGGCGATAGCACTACATGTGATGATCATTGGTATGATGTATCAGTGATATGGTTTGTCTCGCCGACCGCTTTTGAACTTGGTGTAACCTCTTGTTGAAGGTGATGAGTTTGGCCGATATCGACAGTTGGGTCTTGTGGCATCGGGGAGACATGGTTAGTGTCTCACCGACATGAGAACACAGGTTGAACGTTTTAACCGATTGGAAGACTATCCTACGTGGTGTGACTTCGACCAATGAAAGGAGCAGAATGGGAACCACTAGCAGTTGGACTATTGCGGCCATTGTTGTGAGGAAGATCGATAGACAGGAGCGACATGGATATACTCAAGAAGTGAAGATGATGATTGGTTTGGTAACAGTTGGATGAATAGTTCGATGTGTGATCAGTGAGAATTCAATTTTGAGAGCATTGTAACTTGAATGTTTTGTAAAAGGTTGATCAAGGATTTATGTTGTTGTAATTTGTCATCAGAGAGTGAAGCCCATACTCTGTATGTAATTTGTTTACTGTAATATAAAGGGGTTTTTCTTGGTGTGGTGGGTTTTTCTCCCGTAAGGGTTTTCCCACGTAAATCTGGTGTTTATGTGTGTATGCTTATTTCTCTGTTTCTGTTATTTCTTTCAAGTGCATCTTAATTGGACTGTAAATTGAAAATTTAAAGTCACCTCTGCATTCTTCCCTGAGGTTTTGACATTAGGAGAGTTGTTCCGCACCTTAGCTTTCCTCACAAGTGGTATCAAAGCCTAGCCAGTTGTCTTATCCTTGTGGGTACATTGGGTTTTTTTTGTCAATTATGTTCAGCGGGAGTCTTGTGAAAGTTTTGGTAATTCGAATTATAGGTTAAGATGGCAAGCACGTCAGGAAAGATTGAAATTGAGAAATTCAATGGCAGCAATTTTGAGTTGTGGAAACTTAAAATGGAAGATCTATTGGTTGATCGTAATCTTTGGATTGTTGTGTTTGGAACAAAGCCTACAGGCATGAAGCAAGAGGATTGGGACCTTGTAGATAGAAAATCTAAGGGGCTGATAAGGCTCTGTTTAGCAGACTCTATTCTTCTGAATGTTCATGAAGAAAAGACTGCATCTTCCTTGTGGAAAAGACTGGCAGTTATTTATCAGGGCAAGTCCTTAGTGAATAAATTATTCTTGAGGAAGAATTTGTACTCTTTGAGAATGCAGGAAGGAGGATCTATTGCTGATCATTTGAATGCTTTCAACATGTTGATTGCACAGTTAACATCTGGGTGTGAAGATTGATGAAGAAGATCATTGTATGTTGTTATTATGTTCTTTGCCAGATTCTTGGGATCACCTAGTGATGGCTATTGTGAGTACGACATCCAATTTTAAGATGGAAGATTTTGTTGCTTCTTTGTTATCAAAAGAGATGAGAAGGAAATATTCTGAGATGGAGAAGGAGGCTCTTGTTGTTAGAGGCAGATCGAAAGAAAAAGGCAAGAAGAAGGACAAGAATTCCAAATCCAAATCGAGGGGAGATCAAAGTCTCCGGCAAGAAGTCCAAGGTGAAGTGTTGGAATTGTGGGAAACCCGGTCATGTCTAAAAGGATTGTAAAGAGGAGAAAAGAAGAAGAAGAATTTCTTCCAACAATGATTCTTCTCAAAGTGATGCAGACGCTTTCATTGCAGCCTTGGCTACTCGTGCATCGATGATGTCCGGCTGATTGATTATGGAGCATCTTTCCACATGACATCTCATAGAGACCTGGTTCACGGCATGAAAAATACGATGGTGGAAAGGTGTATTTGGCAAGTGATTCATCTTTGAAAATAGTTGGTCATGGAAGAGTCAGAATTCAATTCCCTGATGGAAGAGTGAAGGGAATCAATGATGTAATGCATATACCAGGTCCGGCTCAAAATCTACTTTCTAGTAAGTCAATGATATTGGAGTGCAAGTCACGGTCTTTGGAAATGGCTGCAAGATGACTAGAGGCTCTATGGTGCTAGCAAGGGGTGCTCGTATTGGTACCTTGTATAAGCTGGATGCACATGTTATACAATGCAATAGTGTCTCTGCAAAGTCACAGAAAGCTACTCATGGAGGAAAAGAGGAAAAAGTTCCTGATAGTGTAAAATCTATGGAAGTTAAACTTCCAACAGAAAAGACTATGCTCTAGCATCATAGGCCAGGCCACATTAGAGAGAAAGGTTTAAAAACCTTGAAGAATAAAAACTTGGTTGAAGGGCTTGATGATTGTAACCTTGAATTTGAGTTTTGTGAACATTGTATATATGGAAAACAACACCGTGTTTCATTTTACTCCAGTCCTCACAAATCTTTTGGTTTGCTTGATTACATTCATTCTGATGTTTTTGGTCCAGTGAATGTTCCTTCTTTGTCTAAGTCAAGGTATTATGTATCGTTTATTGATGATTATTCAGGAAGGTCATTTGTTTATTTTTTGAAAAGTAAATCAACAGTATTCAGTTGGTTTAAGAAATTTAAGAACCTTGTAGAAAATCAGACTGGAAGAAAAATAGAATGTTTAAGGACTGACAATGGCGGTGAGTTCTATTCTGGCGATTTCAAGAGATACTATAAAGATCATGGGATTAAAAGACATAAAAATATACCTTATACTCCATAGCAAAATGGAGTTGTAGAAAGGTTCAACAGGATAGTGATGGAAAGAGCACGAAGTATGCTAAGCAGTGCTAGCTTGGAGAAGAATTTTTGTGTTGAGGCAGTTGCTACAACATGTTACTTGATAAACCATTCTCCGAATTCCAATCTTGTTGAGAAAACACCTTTGGAAGCATGGTCTGGTAAGAAGCCCTCTCTAAGACACATTCATGTTTTTGGCTGTGAGGCATATGCACATGTGTCGTATGAGAAAATATCTAAATTGGAAAACAAGGCTATCAAATATATTTTTATTGGTTATAGTGCTGGCATAAAAGGATACAAGCTTTGGAATCTTGATACGGAGAAGGTTCTATATAGCAGAAGTGTTATCTTTCATGAGTTGAAGCCTTCTACCTTGGATCTGCAGTCAGAGACAAAATCAGAAAACAAAAAGGATGTAGTTGAAGTTCCTCCGACACCAAATAAAGAGGAATTGAAAATTCAAAATGTACCTGAAACTGAGGAGAGCTCAAGTAGTTTTGAGAGTTCTGAAGAAGAATAACAACCTCAACCTCAGCAATTGAGGAGGTCAACTTGTGAAAGAAAGCAACTTGATATGTATGGGTTTTCTTTGATAGATTCTACTTGTGCCTATGCTTTAATTTCTAGCAATGATGAGCCTAAGACTGTAAAGAGGCATTTAGAATGTTTGATTCAAACTCTTGGTTGGAAGCCATGAATAAAGAAATGGCATCATTAGAAAAGAATGATACTTGGAGTTTGGTGCCCTTGCTTAAAGGCAAAAAAGTTGTGGGATGTAAATAGGTATTTTAAAAGAAAATAGGTCTAGATGGCAGTGTGGAAAATTACAAGGTGAGGTTGGTTGCGAAGGGTTATTCCCAGATTGAGGGAATTGATTATGGAGATATTGTTTCTCCTATAGCTAAGCTGATATCTATCAGATTTCTCTTATCACTTGTAGCAGTGTATGACTTAGAGGTTGAACAGATGGATGTGAAGACAACGTTTCTTCATGGTGATCTTGAAGAAGAAATTTATATGTCCCAGCCTGAGCACTTTTATGGAGAAAGGTAAAGAGAAACTGGTTTGCAAGTTAAGAAAATCTCTGTATGGATTAAAGTAGTCTCCTAGAATGTGGTACCAGAAGTTTGACACTTTTGTTGTCATTGGGATTTGTAAGATAAAAATCTGATCATTGTGTGTATTACAAAGTTGAAGGTGATCAAGTTCTTATTATTGCTCTCTATGTTGATGATATGTTGTTCATAAGCAATAGTAAGTTAATGATTTCAGATCTTAAGTCTCAGTTGTCTACAAAGTTTGAAATGAAAGATCTTGGTGCAGCAAGGTATATTCTGGGAATGGAAATAACTAGGGAAAACAAGAGTAGAAAAATTTGGCTCTGTCAAAGTAAGTATATTAAGATTGTTCTAGAGAGATTTTGTATGACTGATTGCAAGCAGCTAATTGTTCCAGTTTTGCAGGGAATGAAGCTATCTGTTGAAGACTATCCAAAATCTCCTACTAAGATGGAGGACATGACCAGTGTGCCCTATGCTTGTGGGTTGGTAGTCTTATGTATGCAATGGTGTACAAGGCCGGACATTTCCCAAGCAGTGGGAGTACTTAGTCGGTTTATGGCTAATCTGGAAGGACACATTGGGATGTTGTAAAGAGAGTGTTAGATATCGAAGGGCACTTAAAATATGCATTGTGTTACCATGGAAATTTGGTTGAATCACAGAGGACTCTCAACATTCGAGGCTATGTGGATTTGATTGGGTAGGGGACATTGATAGCAGAAGATCCACCAGTGGATATATCTGATGATGGTGGTGCAGTGAGTTGGATGAGTAAGTGGCACGCTGTAGTCGCTTTGTCCACTATAGAGGTAGAATACATGGCAGCAACAAACGCCTGTAAAGAAGCAATCTAGTTAAAACATTTGTGTTCTAACATTGGTTTTGATGCAGGGAAAATAACAATTTACTGTGACAGTTAGAGTGCTATCTGTTTGGCGAAAAATCCTACTTTCCATGTCAGGATGAAACATATAGATGTACAGTATCATTTTGTGCAAGATATGGTGGAGGATGGAAAGGTCTCTCCAGAAAAAGTGGATACTCTGGAGAATGTTGCAGATGCATTGATGAAGCTAGTGAGCATAGACAAGTTCAAGTGGTGTGCCAGTTCGATGGGCCTAAGTGCCCATGATTTTCATTAGTTTTGTTGTGCTCTAGAAGTGCCTATGTGATCTTCGTCAAGTGGGATATTTTTGGAATTGTGTGTCTTAATCTCACAGGCTGAAACCTCTGAAAGAGAAAAGTTGGTGTGACATCCTTATTGTCTGGCCGACTAGCAGTTGTGCAACCTTGTGGAATGCTCAAGTTGTTGAGACCTTGTTACTATCATGCCGATTGAAGCTATCGATGTGACTTGTGGTGTTCGGTGTAACCCTTTGCCAAGTGGGTTGGTCTGGCTGATGGTTTGATTCCTAGCGGATGTCGGGGAGACTCATGGCGACTGCAGTTATCGGGGAGACTCTTGGCCGAAAGGTTTTCTTTCAATATGAAGTCTTAGGGATGTGAGATGTCTCACCAACAATTATTCACTTGGATTCATCGGTGTAACATGTGGCTTCGGTATGAAGTCTTAGCAACGGATGTTTGTCTTGCCGACATTGCTACGTGTGTTTATTATCGGATGTCTTCGGTGAGACTCCTGGTGAAAGGTAGTCTCGGGGTAACTTGGAGGCTTTGGTAAGAACTCTTAGCAATGGATGAAGTCTCACCAACAATAGGACATTTTGGTGTAACATGAAGGCTTTAGTATGATCTCTTGGTGAATAGCGATAGTCTCGTCGATGGGAATGCTGGTGTCTATGTGACCTTTGAACATCGGTATGACCTCTCACCGAATAGTGATTGTCTTGGCGATAGCGCTACATGTGATGATCATCGGTATGATGTCTCAATGATATGGTTTGTCTCGCTGACTACTTTTGAACTCGGTGTAACCTCTTGCTGAAGGTGATGAGTCTAGCTGATATCGACAATTGGGTCTTGTGGCATTGGGGAGACACGGTTAGTGCCTCACTGACATGCAAACACAGGTTGAACGTTTTGACTGATTGGAAGACTATCCTACATGGTGTGACTTCGACCAATCAAAGGAGCAGAATAGGAACTGCTAGCAATTGGACTATTGTGGCCATTGCTATGAGGAAGATCGATAGACAGGAGCGACATGGATATACTCAGGAATTGAAGATGATGATTGGTTTGGTAACAGTTGGATGAATAGTTTGATGTGTGATCAATGAGAATTCAATTCTGAGAGCATTGTAACTTGAATGTTCTGTACAAGGTTGATCAAGGATTTATGTTGTTGTAGTTTGACATCAGAGAGTGAAGCCCGTACTCTGTATGTAATTTTTTTACTATAATACAAAGGGGTTTTTCTTGGTGTGGTGGGCTTTTCTCCCATAAGGGTTTTCCCATGTAAATCTGGTGTTTATGTGTGTATGCTTATTTCTCTGTTTCTGTTATTTCTTTCAAGTGCATCTTAATTGGAATGTAAATTGAAAATTTAAAGTCACCTCTGCATTCTTCCCTGAGGTTTTGACGTTAGGAGAGGTTTTCCGCACCTTAGCTTTCCTCACACTAGATGCAAACTTAATTTGAGTTTCAATCATGTTCTCAACATCCTTGATCCTTTGAATTGCATCAAGCCAAGACCAACAGAATGTGAATAAATTCTTAATCTCTTCCTCACAATTTTGAATAACCTTGATTTTTTCAAGTGCCAAGCTATGAGTAGACTTGCACTTTTCTACAATTTCCAACAATCTATTTCCTTCAACCCAAGAGACCATGTCACTTACTACTTTGCTTTTTAATTCATTGAATCTATCAGTTAATACATTTGAGCTTTCTTTAATGGGATGAGTAGAACTAGAGACCACACTATTAGCTACCTAAAAGTGTGTCCTACTTTTGGCCAATTGCTTAAGTCTTCTTGGAGCAGGGTCCACCTAAGCAACCAGGGCACAAACCACAACTGCTTTCCTCTTTTCTCCAATGGTAGACTTTTATTTATCGAAGACAAACTCATACTCTTCAAGAGCTTTAGCAACTTCAATGTAGGTTCCAAACCTAGTTCTATTGGGATCCCGGGGGCTGTTAATCAACAATTCAATGCAACCAGTAGCATAATCCTTCTCAATTTCATATCTAAACTCAGGTATTCATGAATTCCTTAGTTCAATTTCCTTGATGATGCAACTATCTATGTTTACCAAAAAAGTTATATCATTCTTATATTTTGAAACCAATTCTCTTGGAATTCTCCTTCTTTTGTTCATTTTCCTTTGAAACTTTCTAAAGAATGCACCAAGGGAATCTTCTTGTGCATCTAAGTCCCCAAAGTTTCTCATAACCTCCTCAATCTGATGAGAAATTGGTCTAGTATTCTCCCAACTAACTTCTCCTAATCCAAGAATCTCCTTCATAAAGTAGAAAATCAAGCATAAAAATAATGTACCATATCTAAATGTACCTTTCTTTTTCTTGAAATCTCTTAGATTCTCCAACAGTTGTTGTCAGAGAAACTCATAGAGATCATATTCAGTTCTGCTCTCAACCATATCCAATGCAAGATCAATTGTGCTAGTGGACACATCGTTGTCACCAAGAATCATCTGTGAAATAACTAAGCTTGCATATTGAACTGTCGGGTTAGAAATTTCAGCATGTGTGTTCCTTATTAAACCCATTTCTCTATCAAAATTACAAATAGGAGTTGGTTCAAAGGATGATAATCCAGTAACTTCCCTAATTATATCTTTAGATATCATATGTGTTTCATCAAGCCACACATAATCACTATGAAATATGCTAAGAGCCATTTTGATACATATTCCTTCACTACTAAAGTCCGGAAAGTTGTTCTACACATCCAATTTCATTTCTGAAAGCACATTGTATTATGGTTTTAGGGTAAAACCATTTCTAGTTAATTCTTGACTCCACAACATGTGAGCTTTTCCATAACCAAATTCTTTCAATTTTCCATGAATGTATACTCCAACATCTTCAATCGGTATGACACCAAGAGGAATATCCAAAAAAGCACCCAAAAGATCAAGTTCCAAGGATTTAATAGGGTACATTTTATACTTTGGTTCTAGTCTCTCTAATTTTTTAATAAGCTGAGGCATATCCATTGCATACAAGATACCACAAATAATTCAGATGAGGTAGTAGCATCAACTTAACTTTTCCTTTTCTACCAAAGCCGAATTCAGAATTTCCATAGGATAAAATTGCTCTGGTTTCTTCAACCTTTCTCTCCACTCTTCTTCTTGCACAACAACTTTTTATATCACAAGTAGATCACCTTGAAATTCATGTAAGCATTCATCCTTTCAAATTCTATGAAATATATTCTTCACACATGTGTGACTGCAAATTCCTTTTGCATGAATTCTTGAATTCAAAACCTTAATTAATGCACTTCTATCATGATATAACATCTTATATCGAAAGAGGGGTTAATAAATTTTTTGATTATTGCTCCCCCTTAGCTAAGTTCTAAATTAATTCTTGAGCGACATATCTATACCGGAGGACAACACAAAAACAAATGCTTTTGGTTATGCTTGCTTTCCAGATTCTCCTTCCTTTCTCCAAATCCTTTCCATCTCTTTCTTAACCTCTACCGGATCAACCTTGATGACTGGTTCATATCCTTTTACTGGATTGTTACTTCTGAATTTTTTTCTTCTATCAAAATGTTCCAGATTGCTGCAATTAGAACAAACAATATTCTTCCATCAAAACTTTCATTTATTCAATCTATGTCTGCATTGGTTAGCCTTATGTTGAATTGATTTACAGAGATAACAGTGACCTTTAAATGAATAAATCATCTTATCTAAATTTTGATTTTTGCTACCTTTAGATTTTTGTCCAATTCTCTTGGTTTCAAAACATTGATCAAAGAGAGATAAGGAAATTTTATCTATTCCATCATTTTGCTTCATTTAATTTTTCCAATCTTTTTCCCTATGTCCAAACTTATTGCAAGAATACTAGACACCATTAAAAGATAAATACCTTTGAGCATTAGGCTTTCTGATAGGAATCCTTCTGATATATCCATCATTGCTTTGATTCTTCATGTTAAGAGATTGATTCAACTTTGAAGATTGACCTTCCTCAAATCCTAAGCCGCTTTTATCCATAGAGGACCTTTGTCCTGCAATCAATTTGTCCAGTATTGTAGAGCTTGCTACAAATTTACCCTCATATCTTCTTTCCTTTTCTAGATCTAATTTCAACATTACCACTTCTTGCTCAAGCCTTGCACATTCATCCATTCTCCTTTGTATTTCAGCTCTCTGACAATCTTCAATCTTCTCCTTTTCTTCCAATTGATCTTTCAATCCAGTCAAGACCTCATCTACTTTCTTCAACTAATTACAAACTTCTCCATGTATTTCCTTTAGATTCTCAATACACTCATTTGCTTCCTTTAGTCTATCCTTCAGATCTTCCTTTTCTTTTTTATGATTAGTAGAGATCACTTTTGGAGGACAAAGAAATTTTTTATCTTCCATAAAATCAAATTTTAGGACCTTCCTCAAGCTGTTAGGCTTCTTCAGAGGAACTAAGCTTTGATACCAATTGTTGAAAATTTGGAATACTAAGAGGGGGGGTGAATCATTATTCCACAAAACCATTCACATAAAATCCATCTAAGCATTATTACAAATCTTCCTGAATTACCAGAAGAAGACATGAAATCAAGACAAAGCATTAACACACATGAACACCAATATTTTTACGTGGAAAATCCAAATTGGGAAAAACCACGGTGAGGATTAGCTCACAGTATAATATATCTGGATATAAAATATTACAAGGGCTCACTGACAAGACTCACTGTCCTTGAAAGGCTCACAACCTGAAGAAAATACAAACAATATGGCTCACTGCCAAGATACAAAAGAGTATGGCTCATTGCCAAAGGTGTGAACTGATAAAGAATGCACCTTCCATTGTAAGGAAAGCTAAGGTGCGGAAACAGCTATCCTAATGTCAAAACCATAGGGAAGAATGCAGACAGTACTTTTAATTTCCAAATTACAATCCAATTAAGACACACATGAAAGATTTACAGAAACAGAAAAATACACAAAGACAAATGAACACCAGATTTACGTGGGAAACTCTTTCGGGAAAAAACCCACCACACCAAGCTGAATCTCTTTGTATTTCAGTAATCAACAAATTACATACAATGCAGAGACACAACTCTCTGGTATATGTTTTTATAGTTTCTTCATTCACTGTTCAACCTATTACAGAAATTCTCTCATATTTCAACACCAATCCTACTTAGAATGATTCACTTCAAATCTTATCACATCTTGATCTTATCCTTTGTTCATGCTTATCTGCAATTGCCCATCACAAAAAGTTTCCATTCCAGTGAATATTTTTCCTTGCAAGTAGTTCAGTTCTAGCGTTACAACTGTTGCAAAAATCCAACTGCCAACCATTTGAATTTTGCTTCATCTGATTGGGCCACGAGACACCACATAGGATAGTCATCACTCGGTCAAGGGCAATCAATATACATTTGCATGTCAGTGAGACACAAGCAGTGTCTCCCCGATGCTCAACAGCTTCACTATCGATATCAGCGTAGGTTCCAACAGTCGGCAAGGCGATATAGCAAACACCACGAGACATACCGAATCCACTAACATTCATTTCATTCCTATCGACATCCATCTATCAGCAAGAGTCGACCCCCATCGGCAAGACGTTATACTGAATGCAAATCCACCTTGTGAAGATCTATCGATGAGAGTCATAACGATGTTCACAAGTCACATCGACCTCAACATTGCCATCGGCAAGACTATTGCAGTTCGCCAAGACTTCATACCAAAGTCTTCAAGTCATGTCGAAAAAACACTTGTCAACAAGACTTACCACTTTCGCCAAGAGGTTACACCAAGACCTCTTATGTTACACCGAAGTCACACAGATATCGGCGAGACCTCATGAGTCAGCAAGATGACATACTGAAAGATGAGGCTTCCAACGAATAGTTTACCGCTTTCGCTGAGAGGTCATAGCGAACACATCATGTCACCCCGAGGACCATTCACTATCAGCAAAACAAAACACCTTTCACCAAGAGTTCACGCCGAAGGTTCAGGTCTCTCCCCGATGATTCTGAATGAAACATTGTCGGCGAGACAATCCTCCATCACTAAGACTCCATGCTGAAATGTCTTGTGTTACTCTGATGACTCTAGTCGCTAGGAGTCTCACCCAAGACACCTGATACCAAACGCATGTAGCTCTATCGGTGAGAAATTCCACTCGGCAAAAGGTTACAGCGAATAACAACAAGTCACAATGACAACACCAGTCAGTGAGATAGTAGCATTGTCTCGGCGACATGATCATTTCAAAAGGATTCAAAATAGCTAGTCGGCCAGACATCAATAATGTCACACTGACTTTTCCCTTCAGGAGTTACATGCCAGTAAGAATTGAGACACATTTTCCAACAATCTCCCACTTGACGAATATCTTACTGACACCTCCAGAGCATAATAAAACTACTAAAATTCATGGGCCTTGAGGCCCATCGAACTGGCACACCACCTGTACTTGTCTATGCTCACAGGCTTCCTCAATGCATCTGCAACATTCTCCAGAGTATCCACTTTCTCCAAAGAGACCTTCCCATCCTCCACCATATCTCGTACAAAGTGATACTATACATCTATATGTTTCGTCCTGGCATGGAAAGTAGGATTCTTTGCCAGACAAATTACACTCTGACTATCAAAGAAAATAGTAATTTTTCCTACATCAAAACCAATGTTAGAACACAAACGTTTTAAACAGATTGCTTCTTTACAAGCATGTGTAGCTGCCATGTATTTTGCCTCTGTAGTGGACAAAGCGACTATAGCCTGTCGCTTGCTCATCCAACTCACTACACCACCATTCATCATGAAAATATATCCACTGGTGGATCTTCTGCTGTCAATGTCCCCTGCCCAATCAGAATCCACATAACCTCGAATACTAAGAGTCCTTTGTGATTCAACCAAGTTCCCATGGTAACACAAAGCATAATTTGAAGTTCCCTTTAGATATCTAACCACTCTCTTCACTGCATCCCAATGTGTCCTTCCAGGATTAGCCATAAACTGTCTAAGTACTCCCACTGCTTGGGCAATGTCTGGCCTTGTACAAACCATTGCATACATAAGGCTGCCAACCACACTAGCATATAGCACATTGGTCATGTCCTCCATCTCAGTAGGATATTTTGGACAGTCTTCAACATATAGCTTTGTTCCCTGCAGAACTGGAACAACTAGCTACTTGTAATCAGTCATGCAAAATCTTTCTAGAACAGTCTTAATATACTTACTCTGATTGAGCCAAAGTTTTCTATTCTTCCTGTCCCTAGTTATTTCCATTCCCAAAATATACCTCGCTGCACCAAGATCTTTCATTTCGAACTTTGCAGACAACTAAGAGTTAAGATCAGAAATCATTAACTTACTATTGCCCATGAACATCATATCATCAACATAGAGAGAAATAATAAGGACTTGATCACTTTCAACTTTGTAATATACACATGATCAGATTTTGATCTTACAAATCCCAATGACAAAACAAACGTGTCAAACTTTTGGTACCACATTCTAGGAGACTGTTTTAGCCCATACAAAGATTTCTTCAACTTGCAAACCAGTCTTTCTTTACTTTTTTCCACAAAGTGCTCCGACTGGGACATATAAATTTCTTCTTCAAGATCACCATGAAGAAATGTTGTCTTCACATCCATCTGTTCAATCTCTAAGTCATATGTTGCTGCAAGTGACAAAATAAATCTAATAGATGCCAACTTAGCTACAGGAGAAAAGATTTCTCCATAATCAATTCCCTCTACCTGGGAATAACCTTTTACAACTAGCCTCGCTTTATATTTTTGTACACTGCCATCCAGACCAATTTTCTTTTTAAATACCCATTTGCAGCCCACAGCTTTTTTGCCTTTAGGCAATGGCACCAAACTTCAGGTATCATTCTTTTCTAATGATGCCATTTCTTCATTCATGGCTTCCAACCAAGAGTTTGAATCAGACATTCTAAATTCCTCTTTCACAGTCCTAGGTTCATCAGTGCTAGAAATTAAAGCATAGGCACAAGTAGACTCTATCAAAGAAAACCCATACCTATCAGGTTGCTTTCTTTCATGAGTTGACCTCCTCACAGGTTGAGATTGAGGTGGTTCTTCATCTTCTTCAGAACTTTCAAAGCTACTTGATCTTTCCTCAGTATCAGGTACATTTTGATTTTTCAATTCCTCTTTTTTCTGGTGTCAGAGGAATTTCTGCTACATCCTTTTCATTTTCTAATTTCTTCTATGACTACAGATCCAATGTAGAAGGCTTCAGCTCATGAAAGATAACGCTTCTGCTGTACAAAACCTTTGCAGTCTTAGGATTCCAAAGCTTGTATCCTTTTATGCCAACACTATAGCCAATAAAAATACACTTTACAGCTTTTTTTTCCAACTTAGATCTTTTTTCAAATGGCACGTATGCATATGCCTCACAGCCAAAGACACGAATATGTCTTAGAGAGGGCATCTTTCCAGACCATGCTTCCAAGGGCGTCTTCTCAACAAGAGTAGAGTTAGGAGAATGATTTACCAAGTAACATGTTGTAGAGACTACTTCAGCCCATAACTTCTCCTCCAAGCCAGCACTGCTCAACATTCTTCGTGCTCTTTCCAATACTGTCATGTTGAACCTTTCAGCAACTCCATTTTGTTGTGGAGTGTAAGGTGTAGTCTTATTTCTTTTAATCCCATGATCTTTACAGTACCTTTCGAATTCATCTGAACAAAACTCATTGCCATTGTTAGTCCTTAAACATTTTATTTTTCTACCAATCTGATTTTCTACAAGGTTTTTAAATTCCTTAAACCGACTGAACACTTTTGATTTACTTTTTAGAAAATATACAAATGTTCTTCTTGAATAATCATCAACAAATGACACATAGTATCTTGATTTAGATAAAGAAGGAACATTCACTAGACCAAACACATCATAATGAATATAATCAAGCAAACCAGAAGATTTGTAAGGACTAGAATAAAATGAAACACGGTGTTGTTTACCATATATACAATATTCACAAAACTCGAATTCGAGGTTACAATATTCAAGCCCCTCAACCAGGTTTTTATTTTTCAAGGTTTTTAAACTTTTCTCACCAATGTGGCCTAGCCTATGATGCCAGAGCATTGTCTTTTCTATTGGAAGTTTAACCTCCATGGAGTTTACACCATCAGGAATGTTTCCCTCTTTTCCTCTATGAGTAGCTTTCTGTGACATCACAGAGACACTATTTCATTGAATAGCTTGTGCATCCAGCTTATACAAAGTACCAATTTGAGCACCCCTAGCTAGCACCATTGTGCCTCTAGTCATCTTGCAGCCATTTCCAGAGAATGTGACATGCACTCCAATATCATTTAGCTTACTTACAGAAAGTAAATTATGAGCCAGACCTGGTATATGCATCACATCATTGATTCCCTTCACTCTTCCATTAGGGAATTGAATT
The DNA here is from genome assembly GCA_007258455.2 of Sequoia sempervirens. NCBI lineage: Eukaryota > Viridiplantae > Streptophyta > Pinopsida > Cupressales > Cupressaceae > Sequoia > Sequoia sempervirens. Next base: position 380,616,222 of record VDFB02000017.1, read on the forward strand.
TTGACTCTTCCACGGTCAACAATTTCCAAAGATGAATCACTTGTCAAATACACCTTTCCACCATCGTAGTTTTAATACTTCGTGAACCAGTCTCTATGAGATGTCATGTGGAAAGATGCTCCAAAATTAATCAGCCAGACATCATCAGATGCCTGCATAGCCAAGGCTGCAATGAAGGCGTCTGTGTCACTCTGAGAAGAATCATTGTCAGAAGAGGTCTTCTTCTTCTTCTTTTTCTCCTCCTTGCAATCCTTTCGGACATGACCAGGTTGCCCACAATTCCAGCATTTCACCTTGGACTTCTTTCCAAGAGACTTTGATCTCCCTTCTGATTTCAATCTGGATTTCTTGTCCTTCTTGCATTTTTCTTTCGATCTGCCTCTAACAGCCAGAGCCTCCTTCACCATCTCAAAAGATTTCCTTCTCATATCTTCTGACAACAAAGAAGTAACAACATCTTCCATCTTAAAAGTGGATGTCGTACTCCCAATAGCCATCACCAGATGATCCCAAGAATCTGGCAAAGAACACAATAAAAGCATACAGTGATCTTCATCTTCAATCTTCACACCAACAGATGTTAACTGTGCAATCAACATGTTGAAAGCATTCAAGTGATCAGCAATAGATCCTCCCTCCTGCATTCTCAAAGAGTACAGCTTCTTCCTCAAGAATAATTTTTTCACCAAGGAATTGCCCTGATAAATAGATGCCAATCTTTTCCACAAGGAAGATGCAGTCTTTTCTTCATGAACGTTCAGAAGAATAGAGTCTTCCAAACAGAGCCTTATCAGCCCTTTTGACTTTCTATCTGCCAGGTCCCAATCCTCTTTCTTCATGTCTTGAGGTTTTGTTCCAGACACAGCATTCCAAAGATCTCGGTCCACTAATAGATCTTCCATTTTGAGTTTCCACAACTCAAAATTGCTACCATTGAATTTCTCTATTTCCATCTTTCTGGATGTGCTTGCCATCTTAATCTGTAATTAAATTATCAGACCTCTACCAAACTCCCACTGAAAAAGAATTGACACAAAAAACCCAACCCACTCACAAGGATAACACAACTGGTTAGGCTCTGATACCACTTGTAAGGAAAGCTAAGGTGCGGAAACAGCTATCCTAATGTCAAAACCACAAGGAAGAATGCAGACAATACTTTTAATTTCCAAATTACAATCCAATTAAGACACACATGAAAGATTTATAGAAACAGAAAAATACACAAAGACAAATGAACACCAGATTTACGTGGGAAGCCCTTTTGGGAAAAAACCCACCACACCAAGCCGAATCTCTTTGTATTTCAGTAATCAACAAATTACATACAATGCAGAGACACAACTCTCTGGTATATGTTTTTACAGTTTCTTCATTCACTGTTCAACCTGTTACATAAATGCTCTCTCAGATTTCAACGCCAATCCTACTCTGAATGATTCACTTCAAATCTTATCACATCCTGATCTTATCCTCTATTCATGCTTATCTGCAATTGGCCATCGTAGAAAGTTTCCATGCCAGTGAAGATTTTTCCTTGCAAGCATTTCAGTTCCAACGTTACAACTGTTGCAAAAATCCAACTGCCAACCATTTGAATTTCGCTTCCTCTGATTGGGCCATGAGACACCACATAGGATAGTCATCACTCGGTCAAGGGCGATCAATATGCATTCGCATGTCGGTGAGACACAAGCAGTGTCTCCCCGATGCTCAACGGCTTCACTATCGATATCGGCGTAGGTTCCAACAGTCAGCAAGACGATATAGCGAACACCACGAGACATACCAAATCCACTGACATTCATTTCATTCCTATCGGCATCCATCTATCGGTAAGAGTCGACCCCCATCAGTAAGACATTATACCGAATGCAAATCCACCTTGTGAAGATCTATCAGCGAGAGTCATACTGATGTTCACAAGTCACATCGACCTCAGCATTGCCATCGGCAAGACTATCACAATTCGCCAAGACTTCATACCGAATTCTTCAAGTCATGCCGAAAAGAACACTCATTGGCAAGACTTACCGCTTTCGCCAAGAGGTTACACCGAGACCTCTTATGTTACACCGAAGTCACACAGCCATCAGCGAGACCTCACGAGTCGGCGAGATGACATACCGAAAGATGAGGCTTCCAATGAATAGTTTATCACTTTCGCTGAGAGGTCATAGCGAACACATCATGTCACCCCAAGGACCATTTACTATCGTCAAGACAAAACACCTGTTGCCAAGAGTTCACGCTGAAGGTTCAGGTCTCTCCCTGATGATTCTGAATGAAACGTTGTCAGTGAGACAATCCTCCATCACTAAGACTCCATGCCAAAATGTCTTGTGTTACTCCAATGAATCTAGTTGCGAGGAGTCTCACCGAAGACACCCGATACCAAACGCATGTAGCTTTGTTGGCGAGACATTCCACTCGGTAAAAGGTTGCAGCGAATACCAACAAGTCACAGCGACAACACCAGTCGGCAAGATAGCAGCATTGTCTCGGCGACATGATCATTTCAAAAGGATTCAGAATAGCTAGTTGGCCAGACATCAATAATGTCACACCGACCTTGCCCTTCAGGAGTTACATGCCAGTAATAATTGAGATACATTTTCCAACATCCATGTGTTGGAGTTTAGTTTCGATGAAGCACAATACTTGAGTAAGTCACTCAACTAATCATCTATATAATTCACACATATACATTCTCAACTTTGTCTTCAGGTATCTTTCACATGTGCACATTCTTCTCTCATCCTCTACACATCACATGCTCTCACTCCAAAAATTCCTTACATATATACATATATATATAGATCCATGTTTCTTAATTAGGTTGGCCTAATTAGAGAAACCTTAATTCAAAATCTAACTTTTTTAGTGATGAGCCTTAAATATGCTCATAGTTTGAAACTTTTGATACTCTTACTTTTGTTATTAATAGTTGTTTAAACCTATTGATTAAAGATTTTTCGGGTGGTATCCTGTAGCAACGAATTCCATATTCCTGTAGCTTGACAACTTTATTAATTACCTTTTTGACCTTTCACATGGCTGATGTATGCTTATGATTTTGGATAATGGAATAGGATTAACGTGTGATTAATGAATGGATGTCGTGTCACTTGTGTGTATGCTTTCCTTCGCCTCTATCACTTATTGCAGGTTGTTGGAGGGAGCAGGAGCTGATCAAGCACAAAGAATCTTGGCTCTGTTGAAGAAGTTGTTCCAGTAATAACTCTTTGACCAAATATTTGGGAAGGAGCTTAAACAGTCCTTTGATCTAGGGAGTGTGTAATGCTATATTCTCTCTGGGTCACGTCGAGTAGATAGACTTTCATTTATGAATATCTATTCCGCGGATTCAGAATGTATTTATGATCACGACTCCCTCTGTTAGTTAGTTAGTTGTCTTTTTCATTTAAATAACCATTCCTCCTACGTGAGTGAACAAGGATGAAACAGTATGTGTTAAATATTAAGTTGAATAAGCAATATAGTTATGTGTTAAGTTTTATTTTCAAACAGAGTAATCTTTCTATTCTGGTTCTGAATATGAATAAAATTCGATGAAGCTTTGAGTCAACTTCTTGTGTAACCTAGTTGATGCTTGCTAAGGGGGCCCACTTAGTAAGTATTCTATAGCAAGTTGTTGTAGTTAACTGTTTATTTCATGTTGATTACTAGTTAGAATCTATTTCTGTAGATTTCAACGCAAACTCAGCCTTGTATTGTTCCTGCAGCATCGAGAATCCATCCTTGTGTCTGTTCCTGCAGCATAAGGCCAGTTCATAGTTTGTCCTTTAATAATAGCTGCTATGATTTTTGTTTTAGCTAAATTGAGTCTGAGTTAAAAATATTTACGTTGCACTTCTTTTAAGCATTTGTTTTCTATAGATGGTGACTGGAAACTAGTTCTTAGTGCACATACCATGCTGCTCCATTTCAAGTATACGTCCCCTAGTTTGAAAAAGTAAATGAATGACCATGAGAAGATGTGAGTCGCCTATTGGAATGTCCAATTCCCAGATTTAGTTCTGCTGTGACTTTTATATCCTTTTGTGGGCGTGACCATTTTTGGCGCCATTGCCGGGGATGGTGTCAATCTAAGAACCTGCTATAGTCATTGTTAGTAGTAGTTTAGTCAGTTTTTCAAAATCTTTTAAAATACCATTCATTTTCATTGCATGCATAGAAGGAGAGACGCTCAGGGAAGATTTCTCCCCAACCTGCCATTTATTGCCAAGAAAACTGAACCAGCTTATAGCCTATTTGAGGACGAAGGAGACTTAGATATTGACCCATTTGCTGAAGATCTGTGTGCTGACTTGGTATTCGGCCCATTTGACGAAGAACCTGAAGAAAATCCATTTGCTCCTATACTTGGTCAGGTGAACATGGCACGTAATCCACCGAATCGACCTCCTGCTTTTGAATTCCCCATTACTCAGCAAAACAATGACAACCTTAAGAATATTCCTTCTTCATTACTTCCCAAGTTCTATGGCTTAGTCACAGAAGACCCAGAGACCTTCTTGTTCGAGTTTGATATCCTCTGTTGCAGTTATGACTATACTTCAGATGCTCACAAACTGAAATTGTTCCCTGCTACCTTGAAGGAGGGAGCTCTCAGATGGTTCATGAGTCTGGGAAGGGGTGTTGTCGATAGTTGGCCAGCCATGCAAACAAATTTTCTTGAGAAATACAAGGAATACTATAAGAGTGGCAGTAAAGGTGATGACATATTTCGAATTCAACAGAAGGAAGATGAAAGTCTAGAGGATTATATATCAAGATTCATGTTTTCTCTGAAAAAGAATTCAGACCATACTCTTAATGAAGAATCTCAGAAATTACTTTTTCTAAGGGGAATCAATGATACCTGCATAGATGCCTTGGACCTGATGGGAGGTGGTGATATCACTCAAGCATCTTGGGATGATCTCATGAAGATATGTCTCAATTACTCCTGAGCAAATGTGAAGAAGGGTAGAGGTCATCAAGTTACAGTGGGAAAGTCTTCTTCTAGTGGAGTTTCACGGATGGAGATAACAAATTTGTTGTCTGATTTCAAGCAGGATATTATTAACAATATGGCTACACAACTGGACACTATGCTAGCTCGGAAGAAACATGAGGAAGCTGAAGCAATCTTGGCTGAGTTCTGTCCACATTGCAGACAGAAAAAATGTGACTGCAGATGCAAGATGGTGGCTAATCTGGAAGCTAAGCAATTACCTATTGACTTTAAGCCAGTAGAAGGTGGTGATGATCAAGTGTTCTTCGTTGCACAAAGGATACCATGGGCTCAAAGACAAGGTATGCCTCAAGACCCTCTGACTTTTGGTAATCCTTATTCTAACTATAATAACCAATGGCAACCTACATATGGACCACCACCACCTTGGAATACATCTCAAACACCTTGGTCTAACTATCAGACCCCTCAATGGCAATCTCCTCAAGGAGGCTGGCAGCAGCCACAAGGACAATGGACCCCACCCCAAGGTAATTGGTAGCAGAATCCTCAATGGAGAGGTTCTCAGCAATGGCAGAACCAGTCCCCTGGGTTCCTGCAGCTTCCACAGCCACAACCTCAGGCCCTCATGCCACCTCCTGCAGTAACTGCCACAAATATTGGCCCTCCAAAACAAACACCTATGCCTGCTCAGTCGTTGCCAAATCCCAATAATAAGCAACAGTAGCAGCCACAGTAGCCCATGTATTTTGCTGAAGCCAACCAATATCCAGCTTATGCCTTAAACATTAGTGATATCCATTTGAGGTCTGGAACCACTCTTCCTGCTCCACAACTGCCTCTAATTACTAAGATACCAGATTCTTCCCCTGAAGAACCTTCTGCACCTGTTGATCCTACTGAGCATATGCCTATAACTAATACGGTTTCTAAGGAGCCTATTTTGCAAAGTCAAGACAAACCACCTTTTCCTCAGAGGTTACAAAGTTCCGCACCTAAACCCCTGGAAGAACCCACTTTTGACATTCTGGATCAGCTAAAAAATGTACAAATTAAAATTCCTTTATTTCAGGCCATTAAAGAGGCATGTTTGAAGAAACCTGGATAGAAGAAAAAGGATCCCCAAAAAATTCATGTCTTAGGGAAATTGGCTGATATAATGTTGGGAAATGTAGTCATTCCAAAGTATACTGACCCTGGAAGTCCTGTAGTGCAAATACATATAAATGGCCAAATTGTAAAAAATGTTTTGATTGACCTCGGTGCTGCCATCAATGTCATGACCAAGCATAATATGGACAATTTCAACATCCTAAACATTTGGTCTGCACCTACAGTCCTTCAGCTTGTTGATAGCTCCACAGTCACACCTAATGGAATGGTGGAAGATGTAATTGTCACTCTTGAATCTTAGGAGTATCCAGTTGATTTTACAATATTATCTTGTAAGGCAACTTTAGGAGGATACCCTGTTATCCTAGGTAGACCATGGTTAGCAACTGTTGATGCTTTTATAGGATGTCGTTATGGAGATATGACTATTTCTGATGGACAGTCCACAAAAAAATTGGCTTTGTATCTGCCTGTTAGACCTCAACCAGATTTTTCCCAACCTATTTGGCCAGATGTGGGGGAAGAAACTGAAGAAGCCAATTCGTTGGTTCAATTAATGATGCTCCAAACTGATCCATTCTCACAACTTCAGAATGAGGATGCCTTGCTTTTTCAAATTCTGCAGTCTAACTCTGATACGGGTAGTTCATCTGATCCAAATAGAAGTCATCTACAATGTTTCCTACAGCAACTAAATTCTAAGACTTTGCTGCCTAAATTTCCTGCAATTTTTCATAACTTGCTTCCACAAGAGGTACAAACATCACCTGTAGATTCTATAAGTGATCTCACTAAGCAGATAAAATTGTCTCCAGGTCATTGTTTGAATATCAATAGCAAGCTGTCACAATCTCAACAGGCTGTCCTACTCAAAATGTTGCAAGATCAGCATAAAGCTTTTGCATGGGAATATGGGGACATGAAAGGAATAGATCCTCGAATTTGTACTCATAGGATCTATATCAAACAAGACTGTTTACTAGTTAGGCAGCCTCAAAGAAGAATAAATCCAACACTCAGAGAAATAGTTAAGAATGAGCTTCAAAAGTTGCTTGATACTAGTTTTATCTACCCAATCTCTGACAGTCAGTGGGTCTCTCCATTAGTTATTGTCCCTAAGAAAGGTGGAAAATAGAGTGTGTGTAGATTATAGAGAGTTGAACACTACCACTAAAAAATATCACTTTCCACTGTCGTTTGTAGACCAAGTGCTAGACTCATTGTTTGGTAAAAGCTATTTCTCCTTCTTGGATGGCTACAGTGGGTACAATCAGATAAAAATTGCCCCTGAAGATCAAGATAAGACCACTTTTACCTATCCATGGGGAACATTTGCTTACTCAGTCTTGCATTTTGGTCTATGCAATGCGTCAGCAACATTTCAGAGAGCAATAATTAGTATTTTTGCTGATATATCTCATGACTGTATGAAAATTTATATGGATGACTTCACTACCTATGGGGTTACATTTGAAGAAGCACTGGTGAATTTAGAAAAAGTATTGGAAAGGTGTAGAGAGCAAAATTTGTCTATGAATAGTGAAAAGTGCTTTATGTTTATGCAAGAAGGTATTTTTCTAGGCCATCATCTCTCCAAGGATGGAATTTAGGTTGACCCTGCTAAAATTGAAGTTATTCTGAATTTACAAACTCCTGCAAAACAAAAGGATGTCAGAAGTTTCCTTGGCCATGCAGGGTATTATAGAAGGTTTATAAAAGATTTCAGCAAAATTGCCAATCCACTATATGCCTTATTAACTAAGGATTCTACATTCGATTGGACAGGGGCCTACGAAAAATCTTTCCTGTAGCTAAAGGACTTGCTTACTAAATCCCCTATTCTTCAAGGTCCAAAATGGACTCTGCCTTTTCACATACATGCAAATGCTTCTGATTTTGGCATAGGGGCAGTCTTAGCCCAAAAAGAAAATTCAATTGAGCATGCTATCTATTTTATTAGCAAAAACCTTCAAGGTCCTGAGCTAAACTACACTGTTATAGAAAAAGAGTTGCTAGCAGTAGTGTATGCTTTGAATAAATTTAGGCATTATATCACAGGTTATCAGATATTTGTCCACACCGACCATGCAGCAATCAGGTATCTAATGAACAAGCCTGCCATCTCTGGTAGGTTGGCAAGATGGCTCCTGTTGTTGCAAGAATTTGACATTACAATCATTGATAAACCAGGAAGAGCTAATGTTGTGGCTAACTTTTTATCAAGGCTTCAAACAACTGCACCTGCTGAACAAGAAGTCATTGATGATAGGTTCCCTGATGAACACCTATTTTCCATTGCTGCACACACTCCATGGTATGCAGACATTGTCAATTATCTAGCAGCAAGCAGAATACCAGCTCACTTCTCCCCAAAAGAAAAGAAACTGTTAATTGAGAAAAGTTTTAACTTTTCATGGATTGCAAATTGTCTGTTTTACACAGGCCCTGATCAAGTTATGCGAAGATGTGTAAGAGAAGATGAGACTTATGATATTTTGCATGCTTTCCATGATGAACCATGTGGGGGACATTTTGTAGCCAAGAGAACATCAATGAAGGTTCTTACAACAGGATATTATTGGCCAACATTACACAAGGATGTTGTAGCTTATACAAGGAAATGTGACAGATGCCAACATATGGGAAGACCAACCAGGTCAGATGAAATGCCACTGTATCCACAGGTAATAGTCACCCCCTTTGATAAATGGGGAATGGATTTTGTTGGACCAATTGATCCACCATCAAATGGCAAGTCATACATTCTGGTTTGCACCGATTATGTAAAAAAGTGGGTTGAAGTAAAGGAAATGACTCATGCTCGTGATAACAAGGTTGCTGAATTTCTGTATGAGCTAATTTTCACTAGATTTGGAGTTTCTAGAGAGCTTTTAACTAATCAGGGAGCTCAGTTCACATCCAATTTGATCACTGCACTAATGAATGACTATAAAATCAAGCATAGGAAATCTAGCCCCTATCACCCTCAAGCCAATGGTCAAGTGGAGGTTACAAACAGGGAAATTGAGGCAATCCTAACAAAGACAGTGCAACTCCATAGGAAAGATTGGAGCAATAGACTTCCTAAAGCAGTCTGGGCCTACAGAACTGCATGGAAGACAACAACTGGGTTTACACCTTTTGAACTGCTTTATAGGAAAACAACCATGTTGCCCATTGAATTTGAACATAAAACTTTGAGGACAACTCTCGAACTCAATATAGACATTTCTGAAGCACAGAAGGAATGTCTCCTGCAGCTGAATGCCTTGGACGAAATGAGAAAAGCTTCCCTGCAGCATACAGAAGCTGTCCAACATCAAAGGAAGAAGTGGCACGATCAACACATCAAAACCAAGCAATTCTCTGCTGGTGATTGGACTCTGCTATATGATTCCAGATATCAAGAAAACCAAGGTAAGCTCACAACCCGTTGGCTCGGTCCCTATGAAGTTGAGAATGTGTTTGACAACGGTTCAGTATAGCTGGCCACAATTAATCCAGTTCGTTTCAAATTGCTAGTTAATGGACACCGACTGCGGTTATATCATAAGCCGACATCAAAGGAAGAGTCCCTGAAAAAGTTTGTTTCGACTGGTCTTCCTACAGCAAAAGGCTTAGGCCTTTTTCCTACAGCTTCTCTTTAAGTATTGTGTTGACCGCCCATAATAAATTTTTCTTTTTTAAAAGAAAACCACTTTTCTCCATTTTTTTCATCTATCACATCATTCATTCATTTATCTTCCACGTCATCCATATTGTCACTCCGCCTCATTCATGCATTCAATCTTCCAGCTATCATTTCATGATATGTTGTTGTCCTTTACGGCATGCCCGAGAACTAAATTCAAGGTATGCGAAATCTTTTCATTATCGCATAATTTATTCTTTTTGTTTATTCATTAATTGTAATGTTTATATCAGCTGTAATTGTATGCTTTCATCTTATCACCCTGCACATGTGAGGACACATGTTGAATGCTAAGTAGGGGGCAGGGGGTATTCTAATTTGAAATTTTCTTGTGCCAAATTTACGTTTTCCAAAATAGTTATGTTTTTGTACTTTCTAAAGTACGATTGCGAAGCCATATCCTAAGAACAAGTTAACTACTTAGTTTAAGTAATTAAAATTATTTTATGCAAATGTCTAGTTGTTATTCTTGGTAAGGAAAAAGAAGTGCAATAAGGAAGAAGAGTCTTTCTCAAGCTTTCAGCATCAGTCTGAGTTTTTGTTTTAAGGATTTTTGATCATGGGTGGCCAACTGGTGAGGCACGAGCCTGTGGCTCATGAGGCATTGATACAGGATCCTTAGTTAATGCAAGCATTGGCCAATTGTGGATGGTTAAATTATTTCTTGAGAATTGATTCTTTTGATGAAGACCGTAGGCGAATTCTTGAGAACATTTTCAGAAAATGAGGCTACGGTATGGGGCTTGGCAGTCGCTGTGACAGAGGAAAGAATTGCAGAAGTTACTGGATTACCGGCAGTTGGTGAAAATTTTCCTGTTGGAAGGGATGCTGTCTCTGCTAGGGCAGAGTTTATCCTACCAGTTGATGGGCCTTTGGAAATCTCAAAGCAAGGGTGCAAAAGAATGTCCCTGCCTTATCCATACTCTGAATACGCCATCTTTATTATCAGGTATTTAACTTGTGAAGGGTGATTCTCTTACCTACATTCATATCATTTCAAATTGTTAAGTCATATGAGACATGGACTAGTAGTGAATGTTCTGAATTTCTTAATAAACCTTTTCCAAAATAGTGCACACGAAACCCAAAAGGGTAAAGGAAACTTTGTCACACATCATGCCCTAATAAAACTTTTGACTGAGCGATCTTTAAGGGATGTTTCACCTCTTTCCTGGCATGAGTTTGCTGCCCGAAAAGGTCTTCAACCGCCTGAACCCCCTAGGGCACTACCTGCGCAGCCTAGAAGAAAGAAAATGAGAATTGAGTCCACAAGTACAGAAACAGAACAAGAATCCACTGCTCCTGCAGTGCCCAGTCTTGCAGCTTCTATACCAATGTCCTCTACCGGTGTGCAAACAAGGTCTGCCGCTAGGAGAGAAAAAGGAAAGACAATTGTAGGAGAGTCATCTAGAGTAGGGAAGACTCCTGAGTCGGACCCACAAACCCAAAAACAAAAACTTTTTGCCTCATCCTCTCCTGTGGAGTCTTCGCCTGTCTCTGTCTCTCCTGCAGCAACACCCGTTAATACTCCAATTTCAATATCTTCTTCCCCTGCCGAGTCTGGATCTTCAAGACTAGCTAGGAAGAGGACTGCTAAGGAAGCATCCTTTGCTGTTGCTCCCTATGAAAAACTACCAAGAAGGAGTTCATTGAGACAGCAGTCTAAACCTGCTATAACCTCCGTTCAAACAGAAACTGTCATAATATTGGAGGACTCTACTGAATCAGGTCATGATAACTCCCTGGGTATGTCTGCAAATGTTCCACAAAGCTCCTTTGTTGTTCCTGAGGTAGCACAACCTAGTAATGATGATAAGGGGAAAATGTTGAGTCTGGACGACTTGGCTTGTGCGGCTGAGAAAATTTCTAAGGAAGAACAATCTTCTCCCATGCAGCAACAAGGCTTCATCCTACAGCAAGAGGATTTTGTCCTACAGCAAGAAGGTGTGCTTGAACTGCCTAAAATACCCTATGATAATCCATTGCCCACTAAAGTTTGCACAGATTTAGTTGTGTACAAAAGGACTCTATTGATTGCATACTTGGAATTTCTAAGAATTAAGTGGAAGCCTGTGTCATTCCAGACTTTATGTTTTTGCCATTTCGCCAAAACTGAAGTCCAGCAAAGTTTATGGGATGAGGAAAAGAAAAAGCTGCAAAGGGAAATTGAAAGGAAAAAGCAAGAAATTCAAGATATGCAGAAGAAAATGGATGAAATGATGAAAATAACTGGAAAGATAATGGAGTGTAGGCTGCCACCCAAAGTATATGCAATGTGCCTCAAGGAACAGTTTCTTTGGTTCAAACTAATGAGGATTTCCAGAAATTTGGATCCCGATATTGAAACAGCCAAGGAATTCTATGATGCCTATGAAGTGGCCCCTAATTGGTTGAAAAACTCCATGTGTGAACTTTATTTACATGGTTATTTAATTCCTGCAGAAACTGAATGGAACCCACTCCTTTATATAGGTGATATCCATCTAAGAGCACTTATGTCTTGGGCTGCAAATGAGGTCAATTATGGGAGACAATTGGAAACATATGAAGAAGCAGAAAGAGATGAACCTATTCTTCTAAGAGCTGAGAGTTCAGACCCACGCATAGTTTTAAGAACCTGGTTTGAAGTTACTTATGGAGAGAATCATGCTGAGGAAAGAGAGAATTTTTTTGACATCAGACAATAGGTATACAGTGAGTTCAAAGAGCAGAAATATATATTTTGGAAACTTGCCTCTTCCAAGATTGAGACAAGGTGGGAGAGATTGATGGTTGGTCTAAGAAAGACAGAGCCTCACAGCCCTTTGAACTTCACAGCAGCACTCAGGAGAACAGAAAGGTACATGCAATTGGGTTTGCAAAGCAGATTTGAATTATGGATGCCACTGACCTTCCAACCCCCAGTTTTAATGTGGCCACTCTATCCCTACCAAGCCAAGGAAATCAATGAAGAAATAGAAAACCGCAAATTTGAAAGATGGAAATTTACCCGAGGTTTTTACTTCAAGTTTGGAACTTCGCTACAGGGTCATGTTGCTCCAACAAATTTCAGGGAAATAACAAGGAAAGTCAATGTTGGAGGACCAACATTACAATAAGTAGGGGGCAGAATGATGAGCCTTAAATATGCTCATAGTTTGAAACTTTTGATACTCTTACTTTTGTTATTAATAGTTGTTTAAACCTATTGATTAAATATTTTTCGAGTGGTATTCTGTAGCAACGAATTCCATATTCCTGTAGCTTGACAACTTTATTAATTACCTTTTTGACCTTCCACATGGCTGATTTATGCTTATGATTTTGGATAATGGAATAGGATTAACGTGTGATTAATGAATGGATGTCGTGTCACTTGTGTGTATGCTTTCCTTCACCTCTGTCACTTATTGTAGGTTGTTGGAGGGAGCAGGAGCTGATCAAGCGCAAAGAATCTCGACTCTGTTGAAGAAGTTGTTCCAATAATAACTCTTTGACCAAATCTTTGGGAAGGAGCTTAAACGGTCCTTTGATCTAGGGAGTGTGTAATGCTATATTCTCTCTGGGTCGCGTCGAGTAGATAGACTTTCATTTATGAATATCTGTTCCACGGATTCAAAATGTATTTATGATCACGACTCCCTCTGTTAGTTAGTTAGTTTCCTTTTTCATTTAAATAATCGTTCCTCCTACGTGAGTGAACGAGGATGAAACAATATGTGTTAAAAATTAAGTTGAATAAGCAATAGAGTTATGTGTTAAGTTTTATTTTCAAACAAAGTAATCGATGTATTCTAGTTCTGAATATGAATAAAATTCGATGAAGCTTTGAGTCAACTTCTTGTGTAATCTAGTTGATGCTTGCTAAGGGGGCCAACTTAGTAAGTATTCTGTAGCAAGTTGTTGTAGTTAACTATTCATTTCATGTTGATTACTAGTTAGAATCTATTTCTGTAGATTTCAACGCAAACTCAGCCTTGTATTGTTCCTACAGCATTGAGAATCCATCCCTGTGTCTGTTCCTGCAACATAAGGCCAGTTCACAGTTTGTCCTTTAATAATAGCTGCTATGATTTTTGTTTTAGCTAAATTGAGTCTGAGTTAAAAATCTTTACGTTGCACTTCTTTTAAGCATTTTTTTTCTATAGATGGTGACTGGAAACTAGTTCTTAGTGCACATACCGTGCTGCTCCATTTCAAGTATATGTCCCCTAGTTTGACAAAGTAAATGAATGACCATGAGAAGATGTGAGTCGCCTGTTGGAATGTCCAATTCCCAGGTTTAGCTCTGATGTGACTTTTATATCCTTTTTTGGGCGTGACCATTTAGCACGGACCTAAGATAGATCCCTTTATTATTCATAGCACATCTCAATATTAATATATAATTAGGTCGGCTAGAGTTAAACCAAAACTCCAAACATATGTACACTCTGTCAAACGTGAAACACAAAAAATTGTTAGCACATTGAATTCTCCCTTAGACGACATCAAGCTACTTATCTTCAACACCACATGGTATGATATCAATTATGAGAAAGTACAGAATCTCCCACAACAGTGTACGATATGAAAACTCACTGAGGTCTATAAACCAGAATATTGTCATTCATATCTCCTAAATGCCTTCACATATCATCATGAAATTCCAAAGTAGAATACATCTTGTAGCCTCAAACCTATGTACAAAGTCCTATAATGATATTTTTTAGTGAGATAGAATCTTGACCAAAAAATTGGTGTATAGAGCCAATGTATAAGCATAACACTATTTCCCAACCAACTCATAATTGTACCTTTCAACCCATACACCCTAGTTAGTTGAAACCATGTCAGAGGATGCAACTGATGTTAGGATAAATCATGTTATCAACTTCTGAGTAGATCATACAAAATAGGATAGTCCACATCAAAATACCAAATCATTAGGCATTGATAACCGAAGTAGCAAAATATTAGCAATTAACAAAATTTCATTATTTGTTGACATCAATGACAACCTATCAATTTCCAACAAGGGAGGGAGAGAGAGATGGATAGGGGTTGAGGGATTAGGATTGAGGGTCCAATGTATAGGGTAGAGGGTTTAATGTATAGGGTAGAGGGTTGAGGCTTTAAGCATTTAAGGGTTAAGGGGTTAAGGGTTTAAGAGTTGAGGGATGAGGTTGAGGGTTTAAGGGTTTAGGGTTAGGGGATTAGGGTTTAGGGCTTAGGGTATAGGGTTGAGTATATAGGGCTGAGGGATTAAGGTTTGAGGGTTGAGGGATTAGGGTTGAGGGATTAATGGTTGAGGGATTAAGGGTTGAGGGTTAAGGGTTGAGGGTTTAGGGTAGAGAGTATAAGGGTTGAGGGTATAGGGTTGAGGGATTAGGGTTGAGGATTTAGGGTATTGGGTAGAGGGTAGAAGGTAGAGGGTTTAAGGGTTTAGGTTTTAAGGGCTGAGGGTTGAGGGTTTAAGGGTTTAAGTATTGAGGGTATAGGGTTGAGGGATTAGAGTAGAGAGGGAGGGATGGAGGGATGGAGAGATGGAGGGAGAAGTAAGAGAGAGAGAGAGAGAAGGAGAGAAGAGGAGGGAAGGAGAAATATAGATGAGGGTTGGCGATGCAATGCATAGGGTAGAGGTTTGAGAATTGAGGGTATAGGGTTAAGGGTTTAGGGTATTGGGTTGAGGGTAGAGGATTAAGGGTATAGGGTTGAGGGATTAGGGTTGAGGGTTCAATGTATAGGGTAGAGGGTATAGGGGTTGAGGGATTAGGGTTTAAGGGTTGAGGATTGAGGATTTAAGGTTGAGAAATTAAGGGTTGAGGGTTGAGGGTTGAGGGATTAAGAGTTGAGGGTTTAGGGTAGATGGTTTAAGGGTTTAAAGGTTTAGGGCTTAGGTTTGAGGGATTAGGGTTGACGGTTTAGGGTATTGGGTTGAGGGTTGAGGGTAGAGGGTAGAGGGTAGAGGGTTTAGGGTTTAGGGTTGAGGGTTTAAGGGTTTAAGATTTGAGGGTATAGGGTTGAGGGATTAGGGTAGATAGGGAGGGAGAGATAGAGTGAGAAGTGAGATAGAGAGAATGAGAGAAGAGGAGGGAAGGAGAGAGAGAGATGAGAGTTGTGGATCCAATGTATAGGGTAGAGGGTTGAGAATTGAGGGTATAGAGTTGACTTCCTATAGGGTTGAGGATTTAGAGTATTGGATTGAGGGTAGGCGGTTGAGGGATTAAGGGTTTAAAGGTTGAGGGTTTAAGGTTTTAAGGGTTTAAGGGTTGAAGTTTTAAGGGTTTAAGGGATGAGGAATGAGGGTTTAGGGTTTAGGGTATAAGGGTTGAGGGTTTAGGTTTAAGGGTTGAGGGATTAGAGAGAGATGGATACCTGAGAGGGAGGAGGTGGGAAAGAGAGACCTAAGAGAGAGGGGGATAAAGAGAGAGTGGGATTGGGAGAGAGGAGGTTGGAGTGAGAGGTACTTATCTAGGTAGGGTGGGAGGGATGGTTGAGAGAGAGGGAGAGAGAGGGAGTGGGAGAGAGAGAGAGGTAGGGAGTGATTGAGCAAGAGTTATATAGAAAGAGGGAGAGGGTAGATAGAGACAATTAGAGAATGTAGGAGAGCGAGGGAGAGAGGTGAGATAGATAGATAGAGAGAGAGGGATAGGGGTTGAGGGTATAGGGTTGAGGGATTAGGGTTGAGGGTCCAATGTATAGGGTAGAGGGTTTAATGTATAGGGTTGAGGGTTGAGGGTTTAAGCATTTAAGGGTTGAGGGGTTAAGGGTTGAGGGTTTAAGGGTTTAAGAGTTGAGGGATGAGGTTGAGGGTTTAAGGGTTTAGGGTTGAGGGTTGATGGTATAAGGTTGAGTATATATGTTTTATGGTATAGGGTTGATGGATTATGGTTGAGGATCCAATGTATAGGGTAGAGGGTCAAGAATTGAGGGTTCAGGGTTTAATGTATAGGGTAGAGGGTTGAGGATTGAGGGTTTAAGGGTTTAAGAGTTGACGGATTAAGGGTTGAGGCTTGAAGCTTGAGGCTTGAGGCTTGAGAGTTTAAGGGTTTAAGGTTTGAGGCTCTAGGGTTGAGGGATTAGGGTAGAGGGTAGAGGGTATTGGGTTGAGGGTAGATGGTATTGGGTTGAGGATAGAGGGTAGAGGGTTTAAGGTTTTAGGGTTTAAGGGTTTAGGTTGAGGGTTTAAGGGTTTAAGGGTTGATGGTTTAGGGTTTAAGGGTTGAGGGATTAAGGGTTGAGGGTTGAAGGTTGGGGGAGAGTTTAAGGGTTGAGGGATTAAAGTGGAGGGTTTAGGGTATTGGGTTGAGGGTAGAGGGTAGAGGGTTTAAGGGTTCATGGTTTAAAGGTTGAGGGTTGAGGGTTTAGGATTGAGGGTTTAAGGGTTTAAGGGTTGAGGGTATAGGGTTGAGGGATTAGGGTAGAGAGGGAGGGATGGAGGGAGAGATGGAGGGAAAAGTGAGATAAAGAGGAGAGAAGAGGAGGGAAGGAGAAAGATAGATGAGAGTTAAGGATCCAATGTATAGGTTAGAGGGTTGAGGGTATAGGATTGAGGGATTAAGGTTGAGGGATTAGAGAGAGAAGGAGACTCGATATAGGGATATGGGGTGGAATGGAGAGATTTGAGAGAGAGGAAGAGAGAGAGGGATTGGGAGAGAGAGAGAGAGAGTTATCTAGTTATGTAGGTAGGGTGGAAGGGATAGTTGAGAAAGAGGGAGAGAGAGGGAGTGGGAGAGAGCGAGAGAGAGAAAGAGAGTTATCTAGTTATGTAGGTAGGGTGCTTGAGGGTGAGACCTAACAAAGAGAGGGGGGTTCAGATGGAGATAGTTGAGAAAGAGGGAGAGAGAGGGAGTGGGAGATAGAGGCAAAAGAGGGAGATGGAGATAGTTGAGAAAGATGGAGAGAGAGGGAGTGGGAGAGATATAGAGGGAGAGAGAGAGATTATGGTTTAGTGTTTAAGGGTCGAGGTATTAAGGTTTTAAGGGTATATAGTTGAGGGATTAGGGTTTAAGGCATAGTGTCCAAGGTTGGGGGTTTAGGGTTTAAGGTTTGAGGTATTAAGGGTTTAAGGGTATAGGGTTGAGGGATTAGGGTTTAAGGCATAGTGTCCAAGGTTGAGGGTTTAGGGATAGGGTTTAGGGTTGAGTGAGAGACCTAGATGGCTAAGGAGGGATGGATGGATAAGGAGAGAGAGAGAGAAAGAGAGGAAACCTTTAGAAAATCAACTTTTTCATAACGCAAGCGTGTTTTGAAGAAGTTGAAATATAGTAGTTTTGTATAGCAAGCCAAAATGCACTCGTATTATAACACATGCATGTTATAATGTGATCATGTTTTGGCTTGCTCTAAAATGGTTAAAAAGTCAACACACCTGTGATCTAGGCCCACATGTTCTATTATTTTCCTACTTATGCGCGTGTTCCAACAAAAAAAGCTTTTTGATGTTGTTGGGAAGTGCACATGCAAAGTTTTCACCTTCTACCACGTTTGCATGAACTTTCCACCACCTTTTTATGGTTTACCAACTTAGGAAGGAGGAAATAACAATTTTTTCACATCAAGTTTGATATATATCAATTCAAGTCTCAATTTTTGTAGTGTTTAAATGTTAATTGTGATTGAATTGTAGGAATTTAATAATATGCATTGGTTATTTGTATTGTTGTTAGTAATTCTATTCAAGAGTGATATACAATTGAACGTTGAAAAGGAAACAATCTTGTGAAAAACCCAAATTTTTGATGAGTTTAATGCAAGAAGAAACAAAGACTACATAATTGGGTAGAACTCTTCCATTCGAATCTCCATTTATTAGGTATAATGTGAATATTTTACATATTTCTTTACATTTTCCTTAATTTTATTATGTTTCTTTATCATCCCTTATCATAAATGCTTAATGCAATTCTTTGATTTTGTTATTATGCATATTCCATGTTCATCATTGTTTGTTTTTCATTATAACCTTATCCCCTCTTGGCACATTTTAAACTACACAATTCTTTACACTTGCCAATTACATTTTAAACCACATCTCTTTGAGGTATTATGTTAAACCAATTGACCTACCTCGTGTATGCTTCCACATTTTGTATGCACATATATATAATAGTATTTATAAGTATGTAATATGATACATCATTTCTCAATCCTTTTCTATGGATGTGCATACCCCTTTCCAAAGCTTCCATTTTGATATAGGCATGGGGGATGTTGGAAAATGCAGTGGAATTTGGTTTTTCACCTAGAAATTGCATTTTCTTGAAATGTTCTAAAGCCTCTTCAACAAATCCATTTTGTCCATTTCGTGCAATCATTGTAGTCCATGAGGACATATCTCATTGAGGCATTTTTTTCAGACAGCTCTACCAAAACAATTGATTTCCTTTTCTATGCTACCAAATTTTTCATGCATATCTACCAAAGCATTGTATCAAACAACATAGAAAATGAAATCAACTATTTGAAAAAATGCCTCAAAGAAATGCGGTCTCATGGTGATAATCAATAGTTTGAAAAAATACCTCAAAGAAATGTGGTCTCATGGTGATGCGGTCTCATGGTGATGTGCATCACCATGAGACCACATTTCTTTGAGGCATTTTTTCAAATAGTTGATTGCCTTGTATATGCTACCAAATTTTCCATACATGTCTACCAAAACATTTTGTCCAACAATCCCCCTTTCTTTCAATGATTTGATTGATGCTTGGATACCTTGTTCCAAAGGTAGGATGTCAAGATAAAAGTTGTGGAATTTGGATTTATACTCTTGAGCCAATTGTATCTTTTTGAAAGTTTGTAATGTCTTTTAAAAAATCCATTTTGTGCTTATCATGGTATTGACATCCCACTACCTTGTCAATTCTACTGCATTGAGAAGCTAGTGAGCTCACTAGCTTGTCTATGCTACCATATTTTGCATACATGTCTACCAAAACATTTTGTCAAGCAATTAAAATTCCTTGTCCATGATTCCATTTTGTGCCTATCTTGCAATCATGGCATGCCACAAGACCACATTTCTTTAAGGCATTCCATCAAAAAATTCATGTGAGCTTTGACAAGCTAGTGAGTTGACTAGCTTGTCAATGCGGTAAATGCCTCATAGAAATGGGGTTGCATGATGAGGTAGTGGGATATTTGAAAAAAAATATCATAGAAATGGGGTCTCATAGTTGGATGTTTGAAAAAAAATCTCATAGAAATGGGGTCTCACTGTGATGATCCCATTTCTATGAGGCATTTTTTCAAATAGCCCACTACCTTGTCAATTCTACCACATTGACAAGCTAGTGAGCTCACTAGCTTGTCTATGCTACCATATTTTGCATACATGTCTACCAAAACATTTTTTCAAGCAATTCAAATGCCTTGTCCATGCTTCCATTTTGTGCCTATCTTGCAATCATGGCATGCCACGAGACCACATTTCTTTAAGGCATTCCATCAAAAAATTCATGTGAGCTTTGACAAGCTAGTGAGCTAACTAGCTTGTCAATGCGGTAAATGCCTCATAGAAATGGGGTTGCATGATGAGGTAGTGGGATATTTGAAAAAAAATCTCATAGAAATGGGATCTCATAGTGGGATGTTTGAAAAAAAATCTCATAGAAATGGGGTCTCACTGTGATGATCCCATTTCTATGAGGCATTTTTTCAAATAGCCCACTACCTTGTCAATTCTACCACATTGACAAGCTAGTGAGCTCACTAGCTTGTATATGCTACCATATTTTGCATACATGTCTACCAAAACATTTTTTTCAAACAATTCACATGCCTTGTCCATGCTTCCATTTTGTGCCTATCTTGCGATCATGGCATGTCACACAACCACATCTCTTTAGGGTGTTCCATAAAAAAATTCATGTGAACTTTGACAAGCTAGTGAGCTCACTAGCTTGTCAATGTGGTAGTAGTGGGTTGTTTGAAAAAAATTCCTCATAGAAATGGGGTCTCACGGTGATTTTATTTGAATAAAAAAATGCCTCATAGAAATGGGGACTCAATGGGGGCTCATAGTGCTATTTGAATGAAAAAATGCCTCATAGAAATGGGGGCCCAATGGGGGCTCACGGTGATGTACATTACCATGAGATCCCATTGTCAGCTAGTGAGCTCACTAGCTTGTCTATGCTACCACATTTTACATACACGTCTACCAAACACATTTTTGTCAAACAATTCACATGCCTTGTCCATGATTCCATTTTGTGCTTATATTGCAATCATGGCATGCCATGAGACCACATTTCTTTAAGGAATTCCATCAAAAAATTCATGTGAGCTTTGACAAGCTAGTGAGCTCACTAGCTTGTCAATGTGGTAGAATTGATAAGGTAGTGGGTTGTTTGAAAAAATGCCTCATAGAAATGGGGTCTCATGATGATTGTCAATGTGGTAGCATTGAAAAGGTAGTGGGCTATTTGAAAAAAATGCCTCATAGAAATGGGGTCTCATGGTGATGTACATCACCATGAGACCCCATTTTTATAAGGCATTTTTTCAATAAGCCCACTACCTTGGACAAGATAATGAGCTCACTAGCTTGTCTATGCTACCACATTTTGCGTACATGTCCACCAAAATTTTTTTGTCAAACAATTCACATGCCTTGTCCATGCTTTCATTTTGTGCCTATCTCACAATCATGTCATGCCACAAGACCACATTTCTTTAAGGCATTCCATCAACAAATTCACGTGAGCTTTGACAAGCTAGTGAGCTCACTAGCTTGTCAATGCGATAGTGGCATGTTTGACAAAATGCCTCATAGAAATGGGGTCTCACAGTGATGTACATCACCATGAGACCCCATTTCTATGAGGCATTTTTTCAAACAGCCCACTACCTTGTCAATGCTACCATATTGAAAAGCTAGTGAGCTCACTAGCTTGTCTATGCTACCACATTTTGCATACATATCTACCAAAATATTTTTGTCAAAAAATTCACATGTCTTGTCCATGCTTCCATTTTGCGTCTATCTTGCAATCATGGCATGCCAAGAGACCACATTTCTTTAAGGCATTCCATCAAAACATTCATGTGAGCTTTGACAAGCTAGTGAGGGTTGAATGACATATATTTCATTTATTTGTATGGATTCATTTTTTAGGAACGAATTTTTTTCTCTTTATCATGCTACAAATAAAATTATCCATCATGTTAAGGAAACAATCAAGGATTAAACCAACATACGAAGATATAGAAGCTAAGAATGCAAAGAAAGTAGCATGGTTGAGGGAACATCGTGAGAAGAAGAAATTGGAAACAATTGATGAAGACATGCCAATTGAAGAGGAACCTCAACCATCAAGAAGAGAAATGGAATTGGAGGCACAAAGATAATGAATGAGAAACCTTCGCGCTAAGAGAGATTTGAATACCGTAGTTGGAGACACCCTCTACCGCAAGTGAATATGGAGGGACACCATCTACTGCATCTCAAGTTGAGAGTATATCATCACTCACATTTGAGGAAGGAGGTACGCCATCATTACCATCTCAACCTCAAGTTATGTCATCTATTCCATCCTCAATCAAAGGTACACCATCTAGCCCATCTCATTTAAATATTGATGAAATTCCTAATGTTGAGATGAATTTATCTTTAAGAGTTACACCGCCTAGAATTTTGCATAAAAATCCAAAGTTTTTGATTAATATTGATGATAATATTTTGCAGCCAATGGAAGGTAAGATTCCACAACAAACTTGTAGAAGATATGCTCATAAGATTTGGAGATTGTTCTTTGAAAAGTTAAATGAGACTGCAAGATGTCACTATTTGTTGAAATGATGTGAAGTATAAAGTATAGGTCCATCATGAAGATTCTTGGGTTGAGAACATTGGACGCTTCAAGTAAAAAAACTATTGTGAAGAATCTAATGGATGCATATGAGAGTGTGGGTAAAACCTCACACTCAAAAGATAGGAATGTCACATGACATGTCATTACATCAACTTTAGTAAGTAATCAAACAAGGACAACTCGTCTCATTAGAAATATGAGTCAACAACTGAGAATTAATAGAATTTTTTTATCAAGAGTTTTTCAAAGGTGCCAAAGAATTGAGGACACCAATTTCATTGAATTATGGGCATTCTCGAGGCGACTCCCATGAAAAGATAAACCAGTTGTTGAAGCATTGAGATCACTAATTGAATACTATTGGAAGAATAACACAAGGGTGGCTCTAAATCAAAGGGATGTGGTAAGAAGGAGAATAGGTAGTCAAAGTTGTGAGCCACATCCAAAGCATTTTTTGGATACAACTCAAACACAATTTTTTCATAAATTTCTAGAGGATTATCCTCAAATTAAAATTTGTCAAAGATATTTTGAAATTCTTCAACCTTTTTAGATAAATCACACATGCACTGCTTGTTGTTGTAGATTACATATTGAATTTTCTAACCATTTTGATTTTTATTGTTCTATATGCTTAGATTTGCATACTAATAATTTTTTGTAAGATTCTAGCATACATGCCCCACCAACATCTTCAAGAGACTTCTTATCAAAAAAATTATGTGAAAGAGAGGAAGGCCAAATATTCTATAGGAAACTATATTTGGATGGCACATGTCAACATTGCAGTGGTTTGCAATGTATGCCAATATGTGAACATATGGAAAGCACACATGCAGTTGGAAAGGAACTAGTAGAGCTCAAAAAGTATAAAACAATGGCCTATAGTACAAAAGATGGTAATCAAGCAAAAAGGTGTGATTTGGTTATTCAACAGATTCTAGTGTATTTGTTTATGTCTACATTTCATGATAGTATAGTGTATGAGTATGCAAGGCATACCCATGGAGCTTGATGGTTGTACTTGCAATTCAAGTTATGCAAGGACACCTTTCAAGTTGGTAGCATAGTTTTAGTGGTTGACTTTGCAAAGAACTACACTCTACAACCACAACGTGAGGTGCAATCACAATATTACAACTCCACATAGGTTTCTATATTTGTGCACATAACATTCACTCATGCAGCTAATAGCACAAAGGATATTAGGGAGGTATTGAGGGAGTACCACTTTTACATTAGTGATGATCATACACATTCTCTAGAGTTCATGCAAGGTTGCTTTCAGTTGTTCTACAATGATTTGGCTAGGAGGGGCATAACATACAGTCAACATATAATATAGTCAGATAACTATGCATCACAGTTCAAGAACTCACAAATGTTCTATTAGTTGAACAAGATGTGTGTTGTTACAAGTGTTCAACGTATGTGGAACTTTTGTGAGGTCAGACATGGAAATGGGGAGCGCGATGGTGCAAGAGCATGTATCAAAAGAGCATTAGCACAACAAGAGTTAAAGTATAAAGACAATGCAAAGTTGACAAATGCAAAATCAATCGTCAAGTGGTGTAATGCTTTGATGGGTCTAAGTAATGAAGGTAATTCTTTAGTTCATAGATTTTTTTGGTTGATAGATGATACTAACATTGCACCATATGAGGATTGTTGTACACTGACAGGATCAAGTGAACTACACTTTCCTTAGCTAAAATACAGGTTCATGGAGTATCCATACGCGGAAGATGGCATGATTTTTTTCTTCATGTACAATTCAAGCCTACAGTGAGTGCAAGTCAAAAGAGTGGGTTGATGAATGGTGGTTAAGTTATCTTAGCCCACTTCATATGTATCGGCCTTCGACGACATTGGAACTGACATAGATGGAATCATCGATTGAATTTGACCACATATCAAATCTAGTTCAACCAGATAATATATATTCTTGAATAGTTTTTGAAATTGCTATTGCTATCTTATTTTGTAGTGTATTTGTAATGTTGACTAATTTCATCTAATTTGCTACACATATCAATGTAGGGCATGTTTATGGAGCTATTGCAGATGAAGACAATGAAGAGGGAATGGATTATTACTTGTGTCGTTGTGTTGAGGCCAAAGAGAAATTGGAGGCCCCAATTATAGATGGAGAAAGCATCAAATACCTTACAGGCTTAGTGGTTGTTACTAGAACATGGCTTAGAAGGTACCCACATAAGAGTGTTAATGTTTGGCTATTTTAGGATTTTGACATGCATCAAAAGATTTTTCATTACTTGAACCTTGTTGTGGCATCCAATGTTCATTTGATCAAATATGGGGGTGGACCTTTAAACAAAACCTTGTGGAAGTTGTGTGAGTCTGACCATGAGGCAATACTTGACACAATAAAGAGTAGAGCAGACCCATATAGTTCATTGGATTAATTTGTAAGTATGCACATTGGTTCTTATTAATTTGTAAGTATGCACATTAATTTGTATTAAAATTTAGAGTATGCATATCAAGATTAGTTGATATTTAGACCTTTTGTTTCTATATTTCAAGTTTACATATGTTTTGGTTCCAAGTTTGTACACATGCTTTGGTTCGAATTTTACATCTGAATATTGGTTCAAAGTTGTCAATGCGGTAGCATAGACAAGGTAGTGAGCATTGACAAGCTCACTACATTGTCAATGCAGTAGCATAGACAAGGTAGTGAGCATTGACAAGCTCACTACATTGTCAATGCGGTAGCATAGACAAGGTAGTAGCTATTTGAAAAAATGCCTCAAAGAAATGGGGTCTCCTAGTGATGTACATCACCAGGAGACCCCATTTCTTTGAGGCATTTTTTCATCACCAAGTGACCCCATTTCTTTGAGGCATTTTTTCAAATAGCTCACTACCTTGTCTATGCTATCACATTGACAATTTGACAAGATCACTACATTGTCAATATGGTAGCAATGACAAGGTAGTGAGTTGTTTAAAAAAATGCCTCAAAGAAATGGGGTCTCCTGGTGATGTACATCACTAGGAGACCCCATTTATTTGAGGCATTTTTTCAAACAACTCACTAGTACATCACTAGGAGAACCCATGTCTTTGAGGATTTTTTTAAACAACTCACTACCTTGTCATTACTACTACATTGAAAAGGTGGTGAGCATTGTAAAAATAAATATGGTATAGAAATCAGTCAAAGAGGGAAAATAGAATAAATTTGGCCATGCTACAAGAGGTATCAAACAATTGATTATTGGACATTATCACCCATTATCACCATGAGACCCCATTTCTTAGAGGCATTTTTTCAAACAACTCACTACCTTGTCAATGCTACCGCATTGGCAAGCTAGTGAGCTCACTACGTATGGTGTTTCATGGTAATCAAGTTACTTCCCCATTGCATAATTTTCTTTGTACACCTTGACTATGTATTATAGTTTCTTTGGAATTTGGGTATGTGAGTTTTCATAATCACAATCATAAGTATCATTGGCATGTGTCATTGTCACTCTAGGTTAGCGCTATCATTCTTCATTAGCACTGTCATTCCATTTCTATTCTTCATTGATGCATATCTGCACCTTGGACAGTTGCATATGCTCATATGACTACCTTTATAATACAATCTACCTCCATGATAATTTCTTGTTGTCCCATGACTGATATACCTTGCTTGGTGATTGTGATAGTTTTCATAGTTTCATGCAACATTATCTTGTTGCCTTCACTTGTAGGTGGCTGAAAACATGACTATGTTCTTGATTTGTAGCACTATGTTTTCTTGTTCTCTAACCCCATCATTATCTTTTCCCCTGTAGGTGTTATCATTCATGAAAAAATGAGATTGAGAAGGCTTATCTTTGAACATGAGTATGATTTCCATAGACCTCACCCTTATCATACTTTCCCTTTAACACTTTTTCAAGGTTGATGGAGGTTCACATGTGATATCAAATGTCCTTAGGCACCTTGTAGGTTATGAGCTTGTAGCCCTTCACATAGATGATTTTGATATAACTTTCTTCTTATACCTGATAATGGGGATCTAAAACCTAATTTGGATACCCTTATAATTCTTATTAGACGTGTGAAAATCATATGGGGTTAATTTGTATGGAATTGGCCAAAACTACTTACAATAAAATTAAGCCTCTTTCTAAGGACTGTTATGGAATAGTAGTTACTAAATGGATTATTCAAGTCTTGAAATTCATATGGAAGGTGTATTTAGAAATTTATAACATTCCTAAATAGTCCCTAGTCTTGAACATTCCTGAAATACAAGAATTTGCACTAAAAAGAGACAAATCACCATGTAAAGCTAGGAAATCAAGGGATTTGTGGAAAAGGAGCTTGCATGTGTGGAAAAATAAAGAAACTTTGCACATTTTCCCATACACCCTATAAGCATCAATAATCTAAAATTTGGGAAAATTTAGTTGGTGGAAACAAAAGTTAATCCTATGTCATAGTTTGAGGCCTAAACTGATAGTTCCAACAAAAGTTAAGCAGTGTAAAGTTGCAAAGGGGTGTAACTTTCATTATGCAACTCGTGTGACCAAACGGACTATTCCAACACGTCTGGATGGGTACGTTTAGTTTATTCATGGTCCTCTTTCACACCCAAACACGTTGAATTAGTTTGAGCTATGTTCAACCAGCTCAATCCTTAAGAGTCCAAAGTGCAAAATGGTTGGAATCTTTGACAGGATATTACTTGGAAACTATGATGCTTAGAAACTTTTCATCTAAGGCTACGAGATCATCTTGGGCCCCTCTACAATAGCCTCTCTTGGTTTTTGATATCTTAAAGGTGTTTTCTAGTGGTGACGACTTTTTAGTTGATGGAAAAAGTGTCAAATGCAAGTAATGTAAAGTTGCAAAGGGGTGTAACTTTTGTTCTGCAACTCGTGTGACCAAACAGACTATTCCAACATGTCCAGATGGGTATGTTTAGGCTAGCCATGGTCCTCTTTCACACCCAAACATGCCAAATCAGTTTGAGCTACGTTCGACTGACTCAATCCCCTAAGAGTCCAAAGTGCAAAAGGGTTGCAATTTTTGACGAACTATTAATTAGAAACTGTGATGCTTAGAAAATTTTCGTATGATGCTATGGGATCATGTTGGGACCCTCTACAATAACCTCTCTCAATTTTTGATATCTCGGAGGTGTTTTCTCGTGGTGTCAATTTTTTAGTTGATGAAAAATGTGTTAAATGCAAGCAATGTAAAGTTGCAAAGGGGTATAACTTTTATTTTGCGACTCATGTGACCAAACCAACTGTTCCAACACATCCAGATGGGTAAATTTAGGCTAGGAATGGTCCTCATTTACACCTAAACATGCCGAATTAGTTCGAGCTATGTTCAACTAGTGAAATCCCTTAAGATGGCATGCAAAACAAAGGAAAATAAAAAGATTCATGTGATAGTTAACAAGTATGAGTTTTCCACACCAAAAGTATATGATTACATGAAAGAGACCTAAAACATATGGGTGTCAAAATAGTTGAGGAGAAGGGAAAATATACAAAAAAACACCACATATAGGAATATGGGAATTGGTGTATGAGGCTCAGGGTTAATCCAGACATCCCGCGCTTCACACCACTTGCATGAACAATCATTAGTGATGGGTTTGATTAATTGGCATAAGAAGGCCGAGGGTTGATCTGTACATTCTTGGCTTAGGAATTCATGAGTGATAGTTTCCATTGGGTACTTAACTGACTCAATAGGTTTTGGCTTTAGATGAACTCACACAACAAAAGACAATCTTACCTAGATAGGTTTGGCTGTAGTGGATGTTACTCTAAATAAGATAAATGGTAGAACCAATTGACCAACATGTAGTTGAATGGATTTCTCTTCCATATATTTATATGGGGGGAATTTATAATCTTCTATGAGTCAAATTCTCTTGTGTAAGCATGAGTACAACCCTTGGAAGTCAAATATGGAGGTTGGTGAGTTGCAGTTTCAAATTAGGAATATAAGATGATTACATATCAGTGCAAGAGAGAAGTAGATTTAATAAGCACATAATCCACAAGAAGGAAAGTTAATAGAGGGTTTTAGATGTTCTTAACAAGGCCCCAATGCATTTGAAATCCCAAATTGACTTGCAAATGTTGCAAGATGATAGTGGAAATGAGGAAGCACAACTTCAATCTTTTTTTATAAATCTCTCTTTTAATGTGTGTTTGAGTTATTTACTTTCTTACTTTCATCCAACTAATTCAAAAATTGAAGCACATAAGAAAGCATATGAATGATATTCTCAATTGATTAGAAACATAGTTCTTACTTACAAGAGTAAGTAACACTGAAATTTACTAATATACAATCTAAAGAATCAATGTGCTCATTTACTACACCATTATCTTATGGATTCAAGGGCCACATGTCAGTAGTAACATAAAAGGAGTGTGAAATTGGACTATAAGCATTGTAGGTATGCGTTTGAGCATGCACACAATTGCATAATGAATATAAGATCTAGATGGAAGCCATAGTGGCATGAAATATAATTTTGTAGCCTTTTATATATTGATTCGGTATTGTAGAACATTGAATTAGCACATAAGTAAATGATAAATCCTTGGTGAATCATTTTTGGAAATATTGAAGTTGTTTAGCATCAACTAATAAAGTTGTTTAGCATCAATTAATAAATATTCAAGACAAACCATGAAAGACAACAATGAGAAATTCTAGGGCTAACCAAATGCTAAATGTCAAGACCATGAGAAAATGAAAGACAATAATTAAATTTTTCATGACTATGAAACATTGACCTTGTTGGTCCTCATATTATAAGTGCTTTATGACTATGTTTTTCATGGACAACGGTGTTAGTCAGATTTGACTGTAAGTTCATATTATTTCATATTACAATGAAGACACTCAAAGACCAGGAGAAAGGGAAGACATAATCTAGAATACACACAAAAACATGAATCATGAAGAATACACATGAACACATGAATTATACATTGGAAGCATGAAGCATACACATGAATACATGTAATACGTGAAATATACATAAGAAGCATGAAGCATACACATGAATACATGAAGTATACACACGAATCATGGAGAATACATGAGAACACATGAATTATACATTGGAAGCATGAAGTATACACATAATACGTGAAGTATATAGGTGAATAAATGAAGCACAAGTACTCAAATAGACGTAAGCCATGAAGTATACACATGAATACAAAGTATACACATGAATACAAGGTATACACATGAAAACAAGTAAGTCACAAAGTATACATTGGAATACATGTAAGTCACAAAGTATACATGTAAGTTGTAAAGTATACACTTGAATACATGTAACTCGTATCTATTGAAGCGTGGATTTATAATGCAATTATGGACACCACCAATAAAACAGATTTGTACTAACTAAATATCCATGTAGGCATACATCAATATATGTCAATATAAGTATACAATATATACAAAATAGCCATATAGGCTTACAAGAATGCCATATAGGCATACAATTTCAACTATATGTGTTGATGTGTTTTTTATGCACTTCTCAACATAGGCAGTGCGTGGGTGCACTACCTCTCTTGAAAGAAAATCTTCCACAATCAGATTGCAGAACACTATCCCAAGGTCTCTAATGTCAGGTCTTGACAGTGCTTGGAATATCTCAGTTGTTTGATGTGATTTGCTGGAATCACAAGGTGGACTTATAGATGGATTACAAAGCATGGGAAGTTGGATATTGAAATGGAGTTCCTAAGATGGAGAAGTTGTGCATTTGTTGTAGGTTCAAACAACAGTCTTCAACTCCATTTTTATCATTGGATTTAGCTTTACAATGTGCAATGAACCTTTCCATAGGTCACTCATTAAAAAAAAGGAAAAAGGGCAGGGAAGAGAGAAGATTCCTAGACCTGAAACTATAAATGAATAGTGATCATGGAGGCTGCTACAGTAGACAAACTCCCTAAACTGGGTTTTGCTTGGCCAAGAGAAACCTACAGTTGCACAAAACTAGTGCAATCTTCTAAGGACTACAAATTTTCATATTACATGCACACATCATGTACATGCAATCGAACTAAGTTGCAGCAATAAAGGAAGGAGGCTCAGACTAGCTTTGCAAAGTGATCCATCATCAATGAACCACAAAAAGCATGAGCTGGAAATTCATCAAATACTGAAACAACAAACACCATTACCACTTCCATTCAAGAAACTAACACCTAAACTAATAGGGAAGTTGAACCATGCATGCAAGATGAGCAAAATCAAAGAGAACATCCATAAAATCATGCAATGCTATCTTCTATTGCTGCAAATGCTTTTTACAATAGCTCTCCAACAACTACAAATGAGGCGACATGCCCAATATATAGAAATCCCCAGAAAACACGTCGGGCAAGCAAGGGTTTTGCAGCAATAACTCGGCACAACAACCCGGCCAAGAGAGTCTTCGAAAGGGATCGAATAAGCAATAAATGCACGTTCCATCGAGGTTGGCCCGGGATCTGCAATGCAGCTCGGACGACACGCAGGAAGATAATAGGGAAGCATAAATCGCGTTGTAGCCTATCATTAGCTCTCTTCCCTATTATCCTCGTGCCGACTTGACCCTTCATGTAGCTTCAAGAACACTCCATCTAAGTTGGCTACAGGTGGTACTGGCAGAACCCTAAGTCGCCTCTCAATGGACGCAATCTCCTCTCTTGAGTGTTTGATCGACTTATCCCAATCTACCTTATATGTCACATGCTTATCAATAACTGCGAGGTAGGTGGCCGCATCATCTAGTTGGTGCTCAGAAAAAAAACCATCATCAAGTGGTGCATAAACATCATGCCACCATTCTCTCAACTGCTAGACTCAAATACCTGAGTGTGATCTTCCTTCTTCCTGTCATGATTCCAAAGAAGGCAATGGATCCACTATAGACACCAGCTAGGGTGTCATCAATATGTTTTCTTTGTTTGTAAATCTTCCTTAACACCTTTTTCCTAATCTGCAGTGACTTTGCTTTCAGGGATCCTGCCCTTAATGCCCAGCTTAATCCTCCCTGCATCAGACAATGAGGCACCAGCTGCCGCCTTGCTTGATCCAGCCTGCACTCAACATGAAAATCACAGTAAAAACCACAGGAAAGCAAGGTTAATCTATCAGAACACCATAAGAATTCCTCTCATAAAGTCAAGGTGTCATTAAAATCCATATAAAATGACCACAAAAAATTTTGGGTTTCAAGACCATCCACAGATTCTGAGCCAGAGAGGAATTTTGGGAAATTCTAGACCAATCAAATTCCAACGAAAAAACCAAGAAACACCTACTTAATCATCAAACCTAATCATTTTTCATCAATAAATCACATGAGAGATCCAAATATGACATGAAATAATCATCAAATGTATCATAAATTATAAACGAATCCAATTATTTCATGTTCCTTTACATTTCAGCAGATGTCGGGAAAACCTGTCCAGGGAGAATTTTCGCGAAGAATGGGCCAGGGAAGGGACTTCGGAGGATCAGGGAGACACCGGACTTCAGGGAAATCTGGACTCGGCGGAAATCCGCGGAGAAGGCAAGACTCTAAACCAAACGGTGCAAAAGCATATCTCTCAGTTAGACAGATTTATCTATGTGATGTCTCAGCGAGTCTGCAGAGTCTTGCCAAAGGCGCATGTAACAATCTATCAGTATAACTTGAGTGGTCGGGGAAGGGTCTTGGAAAGTCATTTGTCTTGCTGACTTCGAAGTTCAAGCAAACACTTCGGTGTAACAAAGTTTGCGGTAGGACGTCCCAGCGAAGGCAAAGTGTCTCGCCGATAGTGCTCAACAGATTTTTGGCACGAGAAAGATATAGTCACCGCGAACGAACATGGATCCAAGAGGGTTTCTCGGTGTAACTTCCCAATGAATAGGGGGGGAGTCTTAGCAAAAGAAAAGTTTTTGGCAACACTATGAGCTTGGTGAAAGGTCTTACCAACTTAGCAGGGTCTCAGTGAATTTAAAGGGACATCGGTATGACTTGAATTCCGCTATGACCTCCTGGCAACATTATGAAGTCACCCCAACAGAGAGACTTTCGGTGCAAGAATTGCAGGGTCCTGACGACCAAATACGAACCTAAGAAGGCTTTTCGGTGAAATGCAGGGTGACCGGAGTGACATCTCCCTGAACTCGAAGGGTTACAGTGATGAAAGAACAAAGCTTGATGAAAGCAAAAGTGTTCGGCAAAAGGTCTCACCGAAGGACGGATGTCACAGCGACACAAATGAATCGGTAAAGCCACTGGATTCTGCCATGACCTCTTGGCGACCAGGACTTGTCTTGCCGAAAGAGAGTATGAGCAAGCATGTCAATGAGACATCTCCTTGCGGGGTGAGGTCTTGGTGAAAGCAAAGGTCTCGCCGTCTGATATGCATGGAGGATTTCATTGGTGTAAAAATGATAGTGTCACGACGATCCAACATGAAGCTA
>VDFB02000017.1:380649373-380845958 GCA_007258455.2 Sequoia sempervirens
AGAAAACGTGAAGAAGAAACATGTAGCACAATATCAGTCAGCCCACAAACAAACTTTCAACTAAATTTACTTAATCGAGTTCACAACAAGATAGGTCAGGACCCAAATACATCTTACCACAACCTCCAATTTTGGCACAGACCACCAAGCACATAGTGCAAGCAAGAGAACAAGCCATATCAGAAAAACATCCATAATTTACTAGAAAACCAACTCAAAACATAATGCAACACCAAAGAGATCAGGCATTGATGTGCGGATCACAAAGAGATGTTCCATGAACATACAACAACACTTCCATATAATTCTCACATATTCATGCCACAAACAACATCCACAAACCAAACAAAAACATAACACTTCAACTCAGAAGCCTAGAAGACACTGCCAAGAGATAGGACATTAACTAACCAAAGTTCTAGTAGTAAACACCATCACATGAAATTTGAACTAAGACACTACATAGGCACTTAGAGCACATCCATCAATTCGTAGGATTAGAAACATCAATGCGAAGAAATGTGGAGCATTTTTTGGACTAGCCCTGACAAGTAGTAAAACTGCCAACCTTTTGCAATTACCAAAAACCTCCTCAATAACATTGGTGACCTGAAAAGATAGGAGTACAACATCCACATAACATAAAAACTAAATCCCAAACCATAAGACCATGTCTCCAAAGTTGGAGGAATGCAAAAATTTCTCCCAAATAGTCTTCAAAGCAACTTCATGTAGCATAAACTTTCACCAACATGCAGAGACCAGAACTTCCTTGTAGCAATAGATACTTCCTCAAGAACAATAAGAGACAACATATAACATAAAAGAGATCATCAACATCATCTCTCCAACTTTAGAAATACTTCTAAATCCTCATCTTAATATATCATCATGATATCATCTCTATTGTCAACAACCATAATAATTATGTCATTATCATCAGACAAGGCATGACATCCAACCATGAACATCAACAATATTATTGTTGGCACATCATCATTCATCCAACTAAGAACATATCATCATAAGTATCAACAAAATACAACTATAAGCACTAATGATAGCCCAAACTAAGTGTAGAAAGCAGTGACAACCAATACCAAACAATAATCTCATAAAAAATTTGTAACAATCCCCCCAAGTGTTGACATCAATGACAACCAATTCCAACAGTCTCCCCCTTTAGCATTAATGGAAACACACACTTGCACATTCTCCCCCTTTTACATCAAGGAAAAATTTCAAAAATATCTTCATTTAAATTATCAAGACACTCTCCCCCTTTGACCATTTGCACAACTATGCATGCTCCCCCTATTAGCAATAACCAACCAACTACCTACTCCCCCTGAGAGGTAGCACACATCAATCCAGGAGAAAAGTATATGACATGAATTTCTCCCCTGGATAGATGCACCATCTATACATCTAGTTAAAAAAAGGAGTGGCAATAACCCCTAACTTTTTCCAAAGATACTCAAAAGTATCCTTTGAAAGTGCCTTGGTGAAGATATTTGCAATCTGATCCTTAGTAGGCACATACTCCAATATGACTTCTTTCTTTGCAACCTTCTCCCTTAGAAAGTGATATTGGATAGAAATATGTTTGGTTCTTAAATGTATCACCAGATTCTTGGAAATATTTATTGCACTAGTATTATCACATAATATGAAAATGGGTTCATCATATACCACTTTTATGTCCTTCAAAGTTTGCTTCATCCAAAGCACTTGGGTGTAGCAAGATGTTGCAAAAATATACTCAAATCTTTTTGTGGATAAGAACACTAAATCCTACTTCTTACTGAACCAAGAGACCAATCTATCTCCTAAGAAAAATGCACTTCCACTGGTGCTTCTCTAGTCATCCACACATCCTGCCCAATTAGCATCAATATAAGCACTCAAATAAAAAAAATCATCCTTATACCACAAGCCATAATCTAGAGTTCCCTTCAAATATCTAAATATTCTTTTACTACCTTCTCATGAGTTTTCTTAGGATTAGCTTGATATTTGGCAACCAAACATACTGCATGCATAATATCAGGTCTAGAAGTAGTCAAGTATAATAATCATCCAATCATGGACCTATAAAGAGTCTAATCAACCTCAGATGACCCATTAGTCTTGCTTAAGTGACAATCAATAACCATGGGAGTACTTATTGGTTTGGAATCCTCCATGTCAAACTTCTTCAACATATATTTAACATACTTAGCTTAAGAAATAAAGATACCATCATCTAGTTGAACAATTTGAAGCCCGAGGAAGAAATACAACTCACTAATCATAGAAATCTCAAATTCTTTATGCATATCTTCTACAAACTTCTTACACATATTATCATCTCCACCAAAGATTATGTCATCAACATATACAACAACTATCAAAATCTTGTCTTCCTCTAGCTTAATGTAAACATTACTATTTGTGGTACCTTTCTTGAAACCTTGTTGAAGTAAGTACTTATCCAACCGAGCATACCAAGCTTTAGGAGCTTGCTTGAGTCCATACAAAGCTTTCTTGAGTTTTCATACCATGTCTAAATATTTTGATAGCTAGAAACCATTCGACTACTCAATGTAGACCTCTTCCTCTAAATCACCATTCAAGAACACTGACTTGACATCCATCTGATAGACTTTAAAAAAATTATGACAAAAAAATGCAAGAAAAATCCTTATTGCCTCCATTTTTTCCAATGGAGCAAATTTCTCCTCAAAACCAATACCTTCAACTTGTGAATAAACCTTACATGCCAATGTTGCTTTGTTCCTCACAACTTCACCATCTTCATTTAGCATGTTCCAAAACACCCACTTTGTTCCTATAACATTCTTATCAGTTGGTTTGGGAACCAAATCCCATGTCATATTCTTTTCTATCTGATTCAATTCTTCTTCCATTACCTTCAACCAACCTTCATCTTTGCTAGCATCAACAAAGTTCTTGGGCTCTACCTTTGACAGTAAACACAAATTCACTTGCTCACTTGCTTTTACAAACCTTCTCTTAGTCAACACACCTTCATTCTTATCTCCAATGATCTAATCTGTAGAATGGTTCTTTTGAACATACTTTTTCGGAGTCTTAAGGGCCTTTTATAATTATTTTTTCTTCTCTTCTTTCTCTTCTTCTTCTTCAATGTAGGGAGGTATATCAAATCCACAAACCTCTAGTTCTTATGAGATATGGCACAAGTCTTCATCTACCTTAACATTTGTGCTTTCAATCATATTTTCCAATCTCTTGTTGTAGCATCTATAGGCCTTGCTTCTAGTTGAGTGACCAAGAGATATCCCTTCATCACACCTTGAACAAACTTTCCAAGGTCTTCTTCATATCTCCTGATGTAGCATTTGCTATCAAAGACCCTGAATTATCTAATAGTAGGAGGTCTTCCATACCATATCTCATAAGGGTTCTTAGTGATATTGACCCTCAACTATACTCTATTAAGGAAATATATAGTAGTGTGAATAGCTTCCTTACAATACATATCAAGAAAATTAGCATCTCTCAACATAGCCCTAGCTAACTCTTGCACAATCATATTCTTCCTTTCCACCACCCCATTTTTTTTTAGGGGTTCTATGAGCATAAAGATGTCTCCTAATACCATGATCTTAAAAAAAAAAATCAAATTTATTTGAAGTAAATTCACCTCATTTGAAGTAAATTCACCTCTTTTATCTGATCTTAAGCATTTGATCTTAGCATCCATTTCATTCTCACCTTTTTCTTTGAAAATCTTAAACTTATCAAAATCTTTTGATTTTTCTCTTAAAAATGTAACCCAAGTCATTCTAGAGTAATCATCAACAAGTAACATGAAATACCTTTCACCTTGTTGACTCTTTATTCTTGTAGGTTCATATAGGTTAGTGTGAATAAGCTCCAATTGCATTGTAGAATAACACTCCTTGCGCTTGAAATTTGCCTTTGTTTGCTTTCCCATTTGACACTCCTTGCATAATGTGTTTGTAGGCTTAGTTATCTTAAGCATATATCTCGCTACTTGAGCAAAGCTAATCTTTACCATATTGTCAAATTCAATGTATCCCATTCTCTTGTGCCACAACCAACACTCACTGGATTCAACCAATAAATATATTCTTTCATTTGCATCCTTTAGATGATAGACATTTCTATTTGTCCTAGTACCTTTTACAACTAATCTTCTAGACCCTACCTCCTGATCTCACAACCTTTGTCATGAAATGTAAGGTTATATCCTTTGTTGCACATCTAACTAACATTGAGGACATTATGCTTCAACCCTTTGACATAGAGGACATCCTCGGTCTTGTTATTTCCATCAACAAATATAGCACTCTTTCCACAAATTTGTGTTGACTCATCACCACCAAACTTAACAGCTCCACCATTACACTTCTTAAGACTGATGAACCTTCTCTTGTCACCAGTCATGTGGTTAGAGCAACCACTGTTAGTCACCCAAAAAAAAAATTCTTCCTTTGCATAAAAGGCAGTCCACACAACCATTGATCTTTCATTATTTGTGTCAGCCTACAAAGTACTAAACTTCTTATATTTTTCAATATCATCATTTTTTTCTTTCACAACCATGAATAGAGTTTCATCATTTGAATCATATCCTCATCTTTTGAAGAAAAAATAATCTCCTTGGAATAGAGACTTCTTTTAAACTTCTCTCTTTTGTTGCTATCTTTTGATTCCTTAAAACGACATTTAGAGGAAAAATGACCAATTCTCTCGTAATTGAAGCACTTGAAAGGTAACTTACCTTTGTATTTGTCAGTGTATTTCTTCAATATTCTCAAAAAAAATAATTCTACCTCATCAAAGTCATCATTGCGATTTGTTGTTTCATCTTCTATATTTTACTAACTTTGAATGTTACTTCCTTCTTTGGAACATCTTTGTCAAATTCTCTCATTTCAAAGGTTGTGAGAGCACCAATCATTTCATTTACTGAATACTTGTCCAAGTCCTTAGATTGCTCAATAGTAGATGCCTTATGACAATAAGATTTAGGGAGAGATTTTAGAACCTTCTTCACAATCTCATCTTCTTTCACTTCTCCACCAAGACCTCTGATGCCAGAAACTACTTCATCCACCTGGAGCATATAACTAGCAATATCTTCATCCTATGTCATCCTCAAGGTCTCAAATTTTCTCTTTCATATTTGCATCTTGGCTTGCTTCACTTTATTATCTCTTCCATAAATGTTTCTCAACTATTTGCATACATCCTTGATAGAACTACAACTCATCACCTTCAAAAGTTTTGATTCAACCAACCCACACATGATAGAATTATTTTCCTTGGAATTGTTCTCATACAGCCTAGTCTCAACTGGATCTATTGGAGGAGTAGCAAGAGTAGTGTAACCATCCTTGATAGATTACCAAACACCAAACCATAGCTAGTTAAGATGCCCTTCCATTCTTACTTTCCAAAAGGTGTAATTTTTCCCATCAAACCTAGGACCCTTGTAAGATCCATCATGTGCCATATTTTACCTTTCCTCAAGTGATTAAGCTTCTTCAAAGGAACTTGGATCTGATACCAATTTTTGAACACACCAAGATATTGAGAGGGGGGTGAATCAATATCTATAAAAACTTAAACCTTTCAAATCTTAAACCCTTTAATAACATGCATATTTATACTTTTAGCAGGTTCAATAACTTATAAATAGATCAACAACACAATCAAATCAATAGTAATGAAATATAGGAAATTGAATGCACATGCACAAGATAACACCAGATTAAATACATGGAAAACCCAAGAAGGAAAAGACCATAGTGAGATTTGAAATCTCACAATATAGGAAGCTCACTACTTACAAAAATTACAATTTTGTTTTAAGGCTCACTACCTAAGGAAGCATGTTTCTCCCTGATGGACTTGCAAGCTAAGGTGCACAACCTTAGGGAAAGATATCAAGGACTTTCAATACTAAGGTGCACAACCCCAAGGAAAGCTACAAATTACAAGGACCTTCTAAAGAGACTCAGTGTCTTATGGCAGGATACATGAAGATTTGGAAATTACAACATATGTCAACAATAAAATTTGTTGATTGAGGTATTAAGGCTCATCTAATCTTTCTTTTCTATAACTTACTACATCATTTTGTACTCGCACACCATCACACACTTGCTCAACTTACAACTGATTTTTTCTTCCATTTATATACTCAGCAAGATCACAAAACACCAATTAAGTCAGCTAAAATAGAAGATAAACAATAACCTCAACAATTCGGCCACAAAAACATTATATGGTCCTATCTAGGAAATAGAGAGGACCAAAAATAGATTATTACAACTTCCAATGTGTCCCAAAAAACATACACACTAGCGCACATCAACCCAAGTTGGCAACAAGGAAACATGAAGAAGAAATGTGTAGCACAATATCTGTTGGCCCAAAAACAAACTTTTAATTGAATTTACTCAATGTGGTTCTTAACAAGATAGATTAGGACCCAAATACATCTTAACATAACCTCCAATTCTAGAAAGACCTCCAAGTGCATAGTGTAAGCAAGAGAACAATCCTCATTGACCAGACATCCATAATTTATCAGAAAAACAAGTCAAAACACAATGCAACACCAAAGAGATCAAACACTAATGTACAGATCACAAAGAGATATTCCATGTACTTCTTTCACATAATCATACCACAAACAACCACTACAAACCAAAAAAATATAACACTTCAACTCAAAAGTTCAGAAGACACTGCCAAGAGATAGAACATTAACAAACCAACTTGCGATAAACACCATCACATGAAATTTGAACTGAGACATTGCACAAGCACTAAGGGAACATCCACCAAGCCATAGGAGCAAAAACATCAATGCAGAGTATTTTCTGGACCAACCCTGACAAGCAACAAAACTTCCAACCTTCTACAATTACCAAAAAACTCCTTAAAAACAGCAGTGACTTGAATAGATAGGAGTGCAACATTCACAAAACATAAACATTGAATCCCAAACCGCAAGACCATGTTTCCAAAGGTAGAGGAATTTGGAGCATTCTCCCAAACAGTCTTCAAAGCAACTTCTTGTAGCAAAAATTTTCACCAACATGTGGAGACCAAAACTTCCTTGTAGCAACACATACTTCCTTAGGAACAATAGGAGAGAGCATATAACATACTAGAGACCATCAGCATCATCTCTCCAACTTCAACAATACTTCTAATCCTCATCTTAATATATTGTCATGATACCATCTCTATTGTAAGCAACCATACTCAATACTTCTTTCACTATCATCAGACAAGGCATGACATCCAACCATTAACATCAACAATATCAGTGTTAGCACATAATCATTCATCCAACTAAGAACATATCATTATAGAGTATCAACAACATATAACTATAATGTAATGCCTGAAATTGTCTACCCAAATATATAGCTAAGGACAAGACACAAACCCAAATTTTCAATCACAACACAAGACCAATACACATAATTTTTCTTCCAAGAAATTACGGGGGAACCTAAGGGGCCAAACCTATTCCTCAGGGGCTCATCTTTGATGGCCTTGCCTACGTGATGCACAAAGGAATCATAGTTTGATAACTAGAGTTTGCTTCAACTCATATTTGACTGACCAACAGTAACGCATGTCATCTAGGTTTTATTCACAACTAGTATACCAATACTTTTAGCTAATACATGCAAAGGACCATAATGGTTAAAATATGAAAGACACATTGATAATAATTTGACCATATAATTCATCTGACAACTTTCAGCTTGTTGATCATGATGAGACAAGGTAAAATTTAAAAACTTAGAACTCTTACATCCAATATCCAAATTTTAAAATTCAATATGTTTTGTGAAAGGTGGAGGAACCAACTACAAACCCAAAAGGAATTTTGTATAAAAATTAATCAATAAAAAGTAGTTCAACTTGCAACTAAACTCACTAGATTCCTATAACATGTTGATTTTCAACGAAACAAGGCCGAATTAAAACAAGCATAACTCTCTCATCCCTTGGCCAATTTTAAAAACTTAATAAGTTACGGAAAGGGAAAAGAACAAGGAATAAAACCTAGAAATAGTTTAGCATGAATCCCAAACATGTACAAGCAGTTTTTTGCAACAATTTTATTTAGAAGATTTAATAGTTTCCTAATATTTAACACAATACATCATTTATACACTCAAAAATATTAAATCAAACAATATAACTATATTATTCTAATTTATACCAAATCAATCACCATAGATTGAAATTCTTATACAAGAGTGACAAGTAGATAACAATTTAATTATAATGATCATCAAATCAATAACTAATATTCACTTTTTTTGTACCAAGAATATCTACATCTTACTTTTATACATACAATAATAAATCAATCATAACTAAAATGTCAAGAAATAATTATATAAACTTATAAAAATAAAATTGATAACTATTAATTAATGAACCTTTGACTAAGGATATCAAAACATATACCACTACCTAATATCTCCGAAAAAATGGTGATCAAAATCATCAAATAACAAATTTATCCAAAAAAAATCTAAAACAATAACCTATTATATTATCTCAGTCATTCTTCTACTACATCTTTTCTACTACATCTTGTTCATATTATAATTAATATGAACCTCAATTAAGTTAATTCAAGAATTTTAAATCTTACATCCAAGATAAAATTTAAGTTTCTAGTATCATATTCAATAGTTTTAACTCTACAAGAATGGTGTAAATATCTCTCTTTGCACAAACCTTATAACTAAAAAAATTAAGTTGTTACTTATTAAATGAATACATCGGTTATGTGGTTTTATCTATGGTTGTTTTGTAATATCAAAGAGCTTACATTTTTCTACATATGTGAAAAGATCAATAGCTAACGCTTGTTCCTCATTAGCAACATGACTAATTGTATTTGTTTTAGAGTTAAACTCATGTAAACAATTAACAATAATTTCCCTTATGTAAAATTGTATTGTCAAATACATTTTTAATTTCAAATCTTTTGTATTTGACTTATATATATATCAATGCTAATTAGATTCAAGATGCCAATTGTAGTCACCAACTGCTTTATAAATAAACATTGAGTTGTATATATATATATATATATATATATGCTAATATATGCTAATTGGATTGAAGATGTCAATTGTAGTCACCAATTTCTTTATAAATAAATGTTGAGTTATCTAGCCACTTTAAACAAAACTATGGCTTAAATTCACCTACATCTATGTCGATGGAGACAGCTGCAAACAAATAATAATAATAACTTTAAATCATGTTGATCTAATTGATTGTGGCAATAAGGGTGTTTTTAAAATATTTTAAATAACATCAACATACTTCTGGATAAGTGACTCGCTATAGGAATAAAATAGCAGAGACTCATTGAGTCGATTGACCAAGGCATGGCTAAAAAATTTGCATGATAGAAAGACTCAAAAGTGAATATAATCTCTTACTACATGCTACAAAGAAAATATAATATTAAGTAGTCATTAATTTAATGAATGGAAACTAGATTTTAATCTCCCTCTATAGGGGTACTATGACTGTTTTGTTTGTGTGTTCTTATTTACCCATGAACCTCAGAAATACACTCATTAACATTGGCAACAAAATAGGAAAATACATAGATCGAACAGTATCTAGAGATGGGAATTTTTATTTTGTTGGTCTATGTATTAAGATTGATCTGGAACTGCCATCCTGCCTAAAGAGTATTGCCCTTTAAGGTGGGTGAAGTGTCACTTTGCAAAGGGTTTTTTAAAAGATACCAAACAAAACTAGAGAACCATTAAGGAAAAGATGATAAAATAATTCACTCAATCCAATCATCGAGCTAAATTCAACTATTATCAAAATTTTGTTTCAATTTTAAAATACACAATGTAAAAAAAAAAACTGAATTAATGCCTCACTCTCCAAAACCCTATCTTTCTCTTCCTTCAAATTCTGACATGCAACGATATGTCCTTTCTTCATGCCTAGAAATAACTCAAGTTCAAACCTTTGTTGGTATGAACATGGCGTAGTCATCTGGTATGAGGGCGACCCACAAGGAAATGAATGGTTGCAATTTCAAAGTCTTTGCTGAGCCCAACACCTCTATATATTTTATTTCTTGAACCTCTACTCCTTGCCAAAATGAAATGCTAATCCAATCCTTCCAGTCTGTGGCTTTACATCCTTATATATAACATAGTGTTCTCGAGGCATGTTTGAGCCTGAATCAACTTGATGCATAAAATGCTAGGCAGTATCTTCCATGATCAATCTTCTTCAGAATGTCCATCCATTTCCATTATCATCAACTTGGCTTTCTTTTGAAGCTTTTCTGCAAAAGTAAGATAATGTGCCATACTCGACACAAGCTTTAGATATTACCCCCCCCCACCTTTGAATATTCTACCTCTCCTCAAGATATAGAGAGATTTTCCCCACCGCCAGAGTAGATGTTGAGGTTTACACATAACTCCAACTATGTCTAGCAATCTCCCTTTGACAGTGCCATGACTTAGAGTTAGTTGTGTTTTTAAAATAATAATTTTAATGGTCTGCATGAGGTGGTGGGTATACCGTTTTAAACTGTTAGTTTCAATCGGTGACTCCCATTTACTTCAAAGGATCATGCATTTGTGAGGAATTTCAATAGGGATGAATCCTATTGCATTAAAAATTATATATATTTATTTTTTTACATATTTCATTTGAAAGATAAAAAGTAGATTAAATTTATAATTGAAGATTTTAGGAGCCATTAAGGATTAAATGCAATTCAAGAGTAAATTATTAAATATTGTACTAAAATTATGTGTAAGAATACCATGGTTCTAGATGTACACAACTTGCACTCTATGTCGGCTCTGGTAGCTTGCGTTTACTAGAAATGGCTACGGTATTAATACATATTGTGCGTTGATGTTACAGATCTCTTCATATTCCCTGTCACGCTTTAATAAAATCTACAAGTGGGTGTTGAGAGTAAGGCCTTGTCGTTTCATCGGTTCTTGTGGATGCAATGGTGGTTTTACCCTCTACTGCATGGAGGTTGGATGTTAGGTTTTGAATAATGGTGGATGCATTCAGTCTATTGTTCTGTACCATGACACATAGAAAGAAGGCTTTTAAGTGAAGAGACCCTTATTGTTGGGTTTAAACAAGCATTTATGTTCCATTTTCATCTGTAAAGAGCTTGCAACTTCAGGCTATGTCAAAGTAGTAGTCGGTGAGATGAGTTGAGAAA
Organism: Sequoia sempervirens; assembly: GCA_007258455.2. Lineage (NCBI taxonomy): Eukaryota > Viridiplantae > Streptophyta > Pinopsida > Cupressales > Cupressaceae > Sequoia > Sequoia sempervirens. The sequence goes on from VDFB02000017.1 coordinate 380,660,646, forward strand.
TCTTGCATTACCCCCAATTTTTTTATGTTATTGTTTGTGCATGTTTTTCTTCTTTGCATCTATATTGTTTAGTTTTATACGTGTGTGCCTTTGTGTTTTTGGTTCCTGCACAACCTAGCATAGCCTATTCACCTTTGCATGTAACCTATTGTTGTGTGTCTCACGTATAGTGGTTCTTAAGCGTAGCCCTTGGGATGTGTTTGCACAAGTTTTGACTCATGCCATTGCATGCAATTTCTCTGTGTTGGATTATCTGAACCGCACTCTCTCTAGTTCTATAGTTCTCTAATAATAACTTGTACATATACCATTTGATCCTTTGTGGTTGATCTGTATTTTCATACAGATTTCATGCAGATGGTTGGGTACTTGAAATTTGAAGATTCATTCTCAAAGATCAGTCATTTCTGTCAAGTAAGATTTTGTTCAGAAAATGGTGGAATGGAAAGCATTTTGAGAGTTTCTTATTGGCATATTGGTTGTGCACAACTTTGTGTATCAAGTATTTTAAAAGATTGTGAAGGTTAACATTTGATCCAAATGGCTTATGTTGTAGGACTCTCTATATTTCCATAAGGGTCATTCTAAATGTGTAGGTATTGTTAAGGTTTAGGTATTATTAAGGTTTGGATATGAGGCGAAAGAAGCTACCCTATTGCATTCATCTTGTAAAATGTATATTTGTAACATATTAAATGTTTTTAATGTGAACTCTGAACCTGGTTTACACAAAAAAAAAAAAAAGAATACCATGGTTCTAGCATGATACCAGAAAATTTAATGCAATACATTCTATAATAGATTTTGACTAATTGTAAGTAGTACTAAATTTCATCTCTTGACACATTATTTTACAATATTAAAACATAACACGGTACAAGGGTACTTACCTCTTTTATATGAAGCTTGATTCCATTCTCTTGATCTGTTCAAGTCTAAGTTTGGTTCACTCTTAAAGTCGAATAAGTTGGCCTTACATCCTCCCCCCCTAGTATTGACTTCCTCCTGGAAGTCCTCAAGAGAAATGAACAAGTCACTTGTTCTTTGACAACAACAAAACCACAAATATAAAAGATGCAATTTTTTGACCATCCTATTATTATAGGTTTATAACTATTGTATGAAGGGAGAGGCCTTACATTCCCCTCCACTTGATCTAGTCTTGAGAAGAGATCTGCATTGAAAGTTGTGTTTGCCAATTCTTAATGGCATGGCTACAAGGAGTTTGACAGTCAAGAAATAATTGGTAAATATATGAAGGGAAGACCATCATGGTTGTTTGGTTTGGTTAAATTAATGTTTTTAAATGGTTAAAAACATAGTTGTGGCCTTTTTTAAGTCTGAGAAGGTAGAAATCCAATTTTATGCTATGTTGAGGTCTTTTGCATGGTGAAGTCCTTTGTGAACTTGAAGATTTGGCTTCATGAAATAGGCAGTCTTTGTAAAGATTTTTTTTGTTTGAGATAAGGTTTCTAAGGATTTGTTTCAGTGTTTTGAAGGTTTGGTAAAAGATTGGGACTCTAATTATTGTGTTGATGATTGATGGCTTATGAGCCTTGTGGAATGAATAAGTGAGTAAAAGATGAGTAACCTTGCAAAGAAGGCTTTGAGTTTTGTTAAATGAGACTGAGAAAGTGAGTTTTTCTTCCTTTACTTGCATCAGCCATCTAGCTCTTATAGTAACAAACATGTTATTCTAAATAGAGTTATGTGTAGGTATAAATAGAAATCATACTAACACCTTAATCATTTAAGATACTTCTTTCAAGAAACAACAGTTTTAGACAACCTTATTTGTTCCAAATCACATTAATACATTGTACAACACATATATCACTTCTATTAAATGCACATTTCCTCTATCCATTAACCTATCAATTAAATATATATGCATATTTTGAATCACATCACATATATTGCAAAATTTTAACATCTTATCAACTTATCCCAATACTCATATACATCTCATCTAAATATTTCAGTGCTCAACAATATATCTCAATACTGACGTATCTCGTAACATTAAATTCACATTAAACACATTATGAACTCACACAATGGGATGAGGATGAGGATGATGAGTGTCCAAAATTCTCCTTTGAGAATGCATAGTATCATAGTGCCACATAAAAATCAGATAGATCTAGGGGAAATGGTTTATAACCATCCTATACTGGTCTCATTAACCCCTTTTACAATAATTCCCCAGGCCATCTACTCCCTTCATACAACCTGTCAGGGACCCCTCATGAGTATGAAATTTTCACATAGTTGCATTACTACACATGCTAGCAGTTTACAAATAACAAGTAAAGCCTCAAACCGAGTAACATAAGCTCAAACTAGAGATTTCAATAAATTTCTCATAAAAGGGGAAAAATTCAAAAGATAAAACTCAATTATAGCTACATTGGAACATCCCAATCTTAATTCCAAAACAAAATTAAATAATTCCTTGAGGAAAAAGGGCAATTTCATAATTCAATTAATCAAATAACTTTAAGAATTTCAATACTACTAGCTTAATTAGTCAAATAAAAAGTCTCAATAATAATAATTAAATAAAATATGTGTCCAACAATTGCACAAATTTCACATCACAATCATTGTGTGACTTTCAATAAGTCACCTAAGGGGGAGGAGGGGAATCTGTGGTCTCAAAACCAAAAAATATAATAGCATGCTGAAAAATGGTGGTCTCTAACCAAAATGGTCTCAAACCACATAAAGCTCATGTAATAACCGAATCATCAATAATAGATCTCCAAAGGTACACTAAGGACCATCCTCAACCCATAGGTAAACATCAAGGAATTTAGGCTTGCACAATGAATCAACTAGCGTGATCCAAGTGTTGGGATTAAGGTGTCTCAACCTTAGAGTCCTGATATTGATTTAATTAATGTATTATTGTATTTATTTGTATTATTTAATTACCTATGGTGTCATGTCATAAATTAGAACCCACTAGCTAGGTGGCATACCTATTGGAGGTGACTAGATGACACATAATCAGCCCAAGTGGATATAGGCATCCCACATTGGAATATTTGACCTATGAAAAATTCTATGACATGTCATAAGGCATCTTGTTGCATGGAGAAAGTTGGCGCCCAAGTTGGGTTATGACAAGTTGTAAGAGAATCGGGTATTCTTGGTCAGTTATGACAGATTCTCTTACAGTTGTAAGTGTTGTTATTTATGACATATTCTATTACAACTATAAGATGTGTAAGGCATCTTTCATAGCCTAGTTTTAGTATATTCTAGGTGCCCAAGCTTGAGGAAGGAATATTTGCATGTTATGACAATTGTAAGGGGTGTAAGGGAACATGTTACATGTGTCGAAATGCATGTTCATAGTGCGGGATATTGTGCCATGTGGATTTGAACACCCCTCTCCTTCTATATGCTTCTTAAAGCTTGAATCTCTCTATATATTGAGTGCCTTGCATTGTAGAATGCATAGTTTGTTTGCAGGTAACAAAATGTTGCTGGTATCACTCCAGAACAGGTGTTTTTTTTTAAGCACTTGTTAAAGAAAGCTTTATACTTGGGGCTATATTGTAACTCTCATTTGAAGTAATATAATAGTATTGTTCTTTTGGTGGGTGGGGTTTTTTACCTGAAAGGGTTTTCCCCGCGTATATTTGGTGTCACTGTTTTATGTGTTGTTGTTCTATTCCATTATTCCTATGTGTTTCTCTATTATAACTATATAAGGTGTTGAAAAGAAAGAAAAAATATAACTCTCCCCTACTTATTTTAGTGTAGGAAGTTGTTTCCACTCACTCAGCTTCCTTTCAGTTGGTATCAAAGCTTGGCTAGCCTTGATTCCTTTGTTGGGTTCGAAGGGTTTTTTGAGTTGATCTTTATTTCAATGGGAGTTTTGTAGAAGTGTATTTTGTGACCTTGTTGCAAGAAAGAGATGATGGGAACATTTGGGAGGATTGAGATGGAGAAGTTTAACGGCAATAATTTTGAACTTTGGAAGCTCAAAATGGAAGACATGCTCGTAGATCGTGATCTATGGACTGCTATTTCTAGAACTAAATCATTGGGCATGAAACAAGAAGATTGGGATCTCATGGATAGGAAAGCCAAGGGTCTTATTAGACTCTGTTTGGCTGATTGCATCCTCCTAAATGTCCATGAAGAGAAAAATTTTGCTTCTTTTTGGAAGAAGCTTGGTGATGTCTATCAGGCTATATCCTTGGTAAACAAGCTTTTCTTGAGAAAGATGTATTCTTTGAAAATGGAAGATGGAGGATCCATGGAGATCATCTAAATATATTTAATATGTTGGTTGCTCAACTAGGTTTCGTTGGAGACAAGATCGATGAACAAGACCATTGCATGCTCCTTTGGTTTTCATTGTCGGACTCTTTGGATCACCTAGTGATGGCTATTGGAAGCACTACTTCCACCTTCAAGATGGATGAGGTGGTTGCCTCATTATTATTTGAAGAGATACGAAGGAAGTCTTCTAATATGGCCAAGGAGGCCCTTGTTGTTTGTAACAAATGAAAGGAGAGAGGAAAAAAGAAAGACAAAAAATATAAGTCAAAGTCTCTAGGGAGATCTAAGTCTCCTGGTAAGAATTCCAAGTTAAAATGTTGGAACTGTGGTGAATTTGGTCACATTCAAAAAGATTATAAGGAGGAGAAGAAGAAAAATAATTCTTTCTCTAATTTTAAATCTAAGAAATCATCTCAAGCTGATGGAGAAGCATTTATTGCAACCTTGGTAGCCCATGCATCAAATGATGTGTGGTTGATAGATTTGGGTGCATCGTTTCACATGACCTCCCATAGAGATTGGTTCTCAAAGTATGAAGAGTACAATGGCGAAGAGGTGTACATGGGTGATGACTCTCACCTAAAGATTGTTGGTCGTGGAAGATTCAAAATCAGATTTCTTGATGGGTGAGTGAAGGGGATTGATGGTGTTTTGCATATCCTGATTTGGCAAGAAACCTACTTTCTGTAAGTAAACTGAATGATTTGGGAATGTAAGTTGTTTTCTCTAGTGGAGGATGTAAGATGACAAGAGGAGTTATGGTTTTAGCTAAAGGAGTTTGTATTGGCACTCTATTTTAGCTTGATGCATGCACTGTACAATGTAATAGTTCTTCTGATGTACTAAAGAAGAGACCTTTAGATTCTTCATCCTCGCCATCAGATCATGCAGAGAAGAAGTCTGTTGCAACTACTCCGATGGTCATGCATTTTGGGTACTTAAGGGTGCTAATTCCATGGAAATGAAGCTTCCTGCAAAGAAGACAATGTTATGGCACCAATGACTTGGTCACATTGGTGAGAAGGGTCTTAGAACCCTAGCCTTGTTGAGGGCCTTGATAATTGTAATCTCGAGTTCGACTTTTACGAACATTGTGTCTATGGAAAACAACACCGTGTTTCTTTTTATTCTAGTTCTCACAAGTCTTATGGGGTTTTGGACTATGTTCATTTAGATATTTTTGGTCATGTGAATGTTCCTTCATTATCAAAATCTGTATATTTTGTTTCCTTTATAGATGATTATAGTAGGACATTCATTTATTTTCTAAGAAGTAAAGTTGAAGTCTTTAGTTGGTTTAAGGAGTTTAAGGCCTTGGTAGAATATCATACTAGTAGAAAGATTAAGTGTTTGAGGACTAATAATGGTGGTGAGTTTTTTTTTGCAGAGTTTGACAAGTTTTGTAAAGAGCACAGGATTGAGAGACATAAGACAACTCCCTACACTCCATAGCAAAATGGAGTTGCAGAGAGGATGAATAGAACATTGATGAAGAGGGCTAGGAGTATGTTGAGTGGTGCTAGCCTTGAACAAAAATTTTGGGTTGAAGCGGTATCCATGGCATGTTATTTGATCAATAGATCTCCTACATCAGTGCTTGTTGGTAAGACACCCATGGAGGTGTGGTCTGGTAAAAATCCTTCAATGAGACATCTCAGAGTATTTGGTTGTGAAGCTTATGCTCATGTTTTGATTGACAAGAGGTCAAAGTTGGAGAACAAGGCTATTAAGTGTATCTTTATCGGCTTGGTGTCGGTGTGAAAGGGTACAAGATTTGGGATCCAGAAGCTCATAAGGTTCTCTATAGTAGAAGTGTGATTTTTAGAGAGATGAAACCTTCCACTATTGAACTGCAGCTAGAGAAAGAGGAGAATAGAAAAAGGAGGTAGTTCAGATTCCACCTACTCTGAACAAAGAAGAACTACGCACTCTTGTTGGACCTAATAATGAGGAGAATTTATAAAGAAGAAGAACCTCAACCTCAACCTTTGAGGAGGTCTATGTGAGTTAGGCAACAACCAGAAAGGTTTGGTTATTCACTATTGTATGAACAAGTTGCATTTTTTCTTTGATTACTAACATTGATGAGCCTGGGATTGTTAGAGAGGCTATGGGTATGATTAATGTAGATTCTTGGATAAAACCCATGGATGAGGAGATGGTTGTATTAAAGAAAAATAATACTTGGGATCTAGTACCTTTTCCTGATGGATGTAAACCTGTCGATTATAAATGGGTTTTCAAGAAAAACTGTGGTCTTGATGGCAGTGTTGAGAAGTATAAGGCAAGGTTGGTCACTAAGGGGTTTTCTCCTGGGTGGAGGGAATTGATTATGGGGAGATATTCTCTCCTATAGCAAAGTTGACATCTATCCAGCTTTTTTTGTCACTTGCAACAGCATATGACTTAGAAGTGGAACAAATGGATGTGAAGACATCATTCCTTCATGGTGATTTGGAGGAAGAGATTTACATGTCATAGCCAAAGCATTTCATTGAAAAAGGTAAAGAAAATTTGGTTTTCAAACTGAAGAAGTCTCTTTATGGTTTGAAACAGTCTCCTAGAATGTGCTACCAAAAGTTTGATACCTATGTGTTTTCATTGGTATTTTAGATATCTAAATCTAACCATTGTGTATAATTTAAATCTGATAATGGTTGCATTGTCATTATTGTCTTATAGGTAGATGATATGTTGTTTATTGGGAATGGTAAAAGTATGATTTCAGATTTGAAGTTTCAGTTGTCAGCACAATTTGAGATGAAAGACCTAGGTACAGCTAGGTACATTCTGGGAATGGAGATCACAAGAAACAGAGCTAACATAAATCTTTGTTTAAGCCAGAGCAAGTATGTGAACTCGGTGTTGGAGAGATTTAGCATGGTAGATTGTAGATAGTTAGTTGTTCATATGATCCAGGGGATGAAGCTTTTTGTGATTGATTGTCCAAAATCTCCTACTAAGATGGAGGACATGACCAAAGTGTTGTGCATGTTTTTGCACACACGCCCTGCCAAAGGCAGGGACCCCCTCTTTTTCGCTCTCGATGGCTCGTTCCTACTCCTATTGGGTCATTTTTTCTCCTTCCTTGGTTTATGTGCCCCTTTCCTAGAGTCTAAGTGGGTCACATGCCTTAGAATGATCAATTTTCCCTTGAACAGATTCACCTACCTGAATTTTTCCAAGTCTTTTGCTTTCGTGGAAATGCCCCTGTGGGTTTCCCTTTTCCCATTTCCCTGGCATCCTCCAATTCTCACAGACCCTTAGTTGTTGGTCGCCTCATGTAGGTTGTCACTCGCGTTTCACTGCTAAGCAGAAATTGACATCCAACTTCTACTCACATGGCGGGCTTCACACTTAGTTTCTCTGTTCGAGCCTTGACCAAGCATCCAAACAAGCATGGGTTCCCGCATCTCACCTAACCTAGGTCTATCATACCAAGAAATCAATCCATGCCATTAATGGAAATTGGCCTATAAATGAGGATCCCTACTCTTCATTTTACCTGGGGCATTCGAATCTAAGAGAGAAACAATGTCCCTCCTTCCTTTTTCCACCTTTTTCCTTCGTCCTATTGAATTGGTCCCTACTCGCTTGCTTTTCTTTTTCCTTCATTTTTTGACTATGGGGACAAGTTGCTTATGGATTTGGGATGTTTTTGTGATGCCTAAGTGAACTGCCAAGGTTTCGTTAAGTTTTGGGAAGTTGCAAAAATTTCATTGCAGGTTGTCGTCCATCCATCATCGTCAGAACTTTCTTTGTGGGTCATCGTCCCTCCATTGTCGTCAGAACTTTCTTTGTGGGTTGTCATCCGTCCGTCATTTTTAGAACTTTCCTTGTAGGTCATCGTGCGCTCATTGTCGTTTCAAAAGGGCGGCAACCCTCCGGCTTCCCCCTTCCAAATTTTTTCATTTTTCAAAATGAGTCAAATCTTAAGGAAATATGTCTTGGCACTCTTTCTACCCCTTTTCCCACCTGCTAAAATTGAAAAGACAAATTTACTAAGTTTTGTGAAGTTGGGAATTTTCCTTGCGAGCCACCATCCCTCTGTCGCCGTCTATGGGAACTTTCCTTACGGGCCATCATCCCTCCATCGCCGTCTATGGGAACTTTCCTTGCAGGTCGCCCTCCCTTCGTCAACATCAGTGAGAACTTTCCTTGTGGGCTGACATCCCTCTATTGCCATATGCAGGAACTTTCCTTGCAGGTCGTCATCCCTCTATCATCATCCATGGGAACTTTCCTTGTGGGCCGCCATCCCACTATTTCCATCCGTGGGAACTTTCCTTGTGGGTCATCATCCCTTTGTCGCCATTCGTGGGAACTTTCCTTGTGGTTCATTGTCCCTCCATCGCCATCTGTGGGAACTTTCCTTGTGGGCCGCCATCCCTCCGTCATCCCTTCGTTTTTGTCTGTGGGAACTTTTCTTGCAGGTCGTCATCCCTCCGTTGCCGTCCGTGGGAACTTTCCTTGCGGACTGCTATCCCTCCATCGCTGTCCATGGGAACTTTCCTTGTGAGCCATCATCCCTCTGTCGCCGTCTATGGGAACTTTCCTTGTGGGTAGTTGTCCCTCTGCCTGTCACCCATCATCCGCCCACTGTCCATCGTCTGCTATTTGTTGTCCGTCTGTCATCCACAATCTGTTGTCCATCATCCTTCCTCCATGTGGTGCTCGCACCCCTAAGCCCGCATTTATGTTTGTGGTCCAAATGAGCTGAAAATATGAATATTATGATCTTTTGATGATGCATGGATGGATCTAGCAAGGAGTTTGCAGGATTTGACTAATGTTTGCCTTGATTTGCATATGAAAGCACTTACAGCACTTCATGTATCCAAGATTCAAGGAACCTATTGCGGGTCCATCGAGGAGGCCCATTGAGAATGCTGGACAAGGAAAAAGCACATTGCTCCTTTCACCATTCATTTATGCTCACCTCTTCCCCTAGCAGCCATCAACAGAGTTGGCATTAGAAGGAGGCCTATGTCAAGGAAGTTAGTGACAAAACTACAAAGGGTGACCTCCAAAGGAACAAGAAGGCACCTTTTGAATAGTTTCAGCTACAGCAAAAGGGCAATCAGCTAGAAGACAAAATTGCTATAGTAACTAGCCACCAAAAGACAAAATAGGGAAAACACAAAACTGTATTTTAAATTGTTGAATATTGAGGGGTACAGGTGAAACCCTAATATAAACAAATCTGAGCCACACAATGCAAATTAATCCTAGCCATTCATTTGGGCTTTAGAAAACTATAAATAGGGGCTTTCCCCTCATTTGTAAAGGTTGGAGAGCTGGTGTAAAGGCATTCTACAGCAATAGATAGCTACATTGCATGATTTATGGGTGTTTCTCTTGAGTTTGTTCATTATGCATGCATGGTTCTACTCCCATGTTAGTTTTAGTTGTTATTTTCCTAAGTGGAAGTGATAATGGTGCTTGCTGTTATAGTATTTGATGAATTTCTAGCTCATTCTTTTTGTGGTTTGTTGATGATGAACCATTTTGTAAAGCTAGTCTGAGCTTCCTTACTTCATTGTTGCAACTTAATTTCAATTGCATGTTCATGATGTGTGTGTGCAATCTAAAAATATGTAGTCCTTAGGAGATTGCACTGGTTTGATGTAACTGTAGGTTCCTCTTGGCCAAGAAAAACTCAATTTAGGAAGTTTTTCTACTATAGTAGTCTCCATGATTATTGTTCATTCATAGCTTAAGTCTAGGAACTTCCTCTCTTCCTTGCCCTTTTTTCCTTTTCTTTTAAATAGTGACTTTGAACAAGGTTCATTGCACATTGTAAAGCCAAATCTGATGATGGAATAGGAGTTCTAGACTTTTGTTATGAACCTGCAACAATGACACATTAATTTCACACTTTAATAACTCCATTTGCAAACCCAACTTCCCACACTTTGTAACTCATCTGTAAGTCCGCCCTGTGATTACCAGCAAATCACATGAAACAACTAAGATATTCCAAGCATGTCATGACCTGACACTCGAGAGACCTTGGGGTGATTTTCATCAACTTGTTGTTGGAGATTTCCTTTCAAGAGAGGTGATGCACCTATGCATTACCTGTGTTGAGAAGTGCATAAAAAACACATCAACAAAATTGGCACTGGAACAAGGGCTAGCATGTTGAGGCTTCAAAGTTGAAAGTTGGGAGTTGAAAAGAGCACTTTCAAGAAGAAATTTGAGATAAGGAGATCTCTTTTAATGCTAAAGCTTAAAATCAAAAAATTCTAAAGGCAAAAAAAAGCTGAGTTGAAATGGAGTAGCACGTCCAAATCAGCATCACTCAGCTACATGCAAATTTAAACAGGAGATTGAAGAGACCATTGCAACAATTTGCATTGGAAAATAAGTGTAGGATCCATTGCACTCGCAAGCACAACAAATTGGGGTGTCTAACATTCTTGGATAGAATTCAAATTCTTGCAAGGAGAAATTCCCTTTTGGGAAATATACCAGCCCTTGGCTCCCAAAGATCTGGAAGAGGAAATGACTAACATGGTAGCCAAGGCATTCAAAGAGTTGATACAAAAACATTTGAACAGCAAGGATGAACAAAGATTGGAAAAGGTATTGATGTCTATTTGGTGCAGATTCCACAATGCACCACATTCAGAATTCACTTGTTCATCATGTGCAAGAATCATCACCCAAGTCAAGGGTAGTTTGAACAAGTTGGAGCAGCCAACTCTCAATGAAGGCGAGTCATCCCATGAGGTGGAAAAGTTGTCAACATCTAGAGGATAGCACATTGAAGATGAACCAAGAAATTTGACACAAGCTAGTGCTGGGATAGCAAACACAGAAGCTGAAAATCAAGAGAAAGGAGCTAATTCCCTTGGGATAGCAAAGAGTTTTGATGGAAGTTCACTTAGCAAGGAATTAGAAGGCCTTTTCTCCATCAAAGAAGAGCAGTCTTCCACTCAAGAAAGAAACCCACCAGTAGTTGGAAGGCTATGTATACAAGATGAATCAAAAGGATTGACATCAATATATGTTGGGGCAGCCAACAAAGATGTGGAAAATCAACAGGAGGAAGAGGTTGACAGCTTTGGGGCAGCAGAAAATGATGACGAGAGTATAAGTGAAACTAGATTAAAAAACTTCTCCTTCATGGACGACAACGATCAAGCACCTGAAAATGGAGACTTGGAGGAGTGGGAAGAACTACAGGTCATGGTTGTTCACTACCCAAACTCCTTCCAGAGTGATGATGAGGACTTGATGGAGGAAAGATATAACGAGCTCATCTCAAGACTCTCAGCGGATTGGTTCAAACTAAGACATCAGGTGGATTTGAACGTGTTGCTGCTACCAAATTGGTACAGACTCCATGATTCATCACACTCGGAGTTCACATGCGAACTATGCCAAGAGGCCATCGAACAAGTCAAAGAGCAAGCGGGGCAACCAAATACACCATCTCCTGTAGCTGCTTCAAGGATTGAATTAGATGATCAAGAGTTGCAACCAAGTGATAACCTAGTTGAAGGAAGCCCTCATGAGGATGCTAGGACAACAACAGTGGAAGAATGGCACAGCCCTGAGCCTCCGGACGATGAAACAGAACAAATAGGAATGTTGTCCCTAGAACATCAAGAACCTTTCCCTTTTGAAGAGCATCCATATGCCATTGATGACATGCTTTATAGGGAATTCGTGGAGGTAGATAATGCATGGTATTTTGGTCCCCTTGGGGAGGTGCCCTCAATTGATGACTTCTTTCCATTGAGAGCTATACTACAAAGGTATACCAATGTAGAGGAAGAATACATTTCAAAAGATGACAACGGTGAATATGTGCTACTTGAACTTTCAGATAGCAAAGTGTTGGAGCTTCCAGATTTGGAGAGGAATTCCTTCTCCATCTACAGTGATGACAAACAAGAAGAAACAAGTGAATTTCATGAGGAGCCACATGAATTTCAAGCAAAAGAAGATAAAGGTGAAGGTGTTTCGATGGCTACCAACAAACATGACATGCTTGGTCAACTGCAAGATACAACTATGGGTCCTGCTATCTTAATCATTGATGAATCCCTTTTGCATTCAGAAGGCTACATTAGGACAGATTCATGCATGTCATTGTCCCATGACATTGAATATCACAAAAATAAGGTCGACACCTGGGGAAAGAGATGGGATGACATGCTGCCCCTTAGAGACAACAATCATGAAGAGGTATGGACTACAGAAAATCATAAAGATGAAGTATATCTCTTCGAAGAACAACTGATGGAGGTTGCGGATCCCACTAGGGGATTGGAAGAGGTGCTTGTTGCCCCATATTCCCAGCACTATGCAAGCTCAAGATCAGAGATGTTGCATCCTCCACTTTGCCCACCTGAGGCTACCAATGCAACGATCGATGATGTAGTGCTCGCTCTCGACTATCAAGCGCTACCACCTTCGCAGGATGACATCCAGGTTCTATCTTTCCTTTCCCCTATAAATTCTTATAGCTACATTTATTATTCTAATTATGGGAATGAAGGGAGACAAACATGTTTATGGATCAACCATGGGTTTAATGAATCACCTCAATTGCTGATTTTTCCTGAATATGTGATTGAATTTGAATGTTGCAATAATAAACTTCTTTTTTTTAGTATAAAGATAAATCTACATGGTTAAGAACTATAACGGTTTCCCTTCTTCTTGTGCACACATTACAAACTCCAATGGGAAAAAATGTAGGTTTCCGTTGCCTGAACATAGTCCTTTGTAAATACCTTTGTGCATAATTTGTTTTGAGTAGTATAGGTTTTGTGTACATACCTTGGGTTTGTGTATATAGTCCCACTTTTTCTTTCATTGGAGTAGTTGGTTTGTTGTAGGTTAGCTTTCTTTAGGGTAGTTTCTTTGTTGTTTGCTTTCACTTTCATGTTTTGGTTAGTGTAGGTGTTTGCTTTCATTTCACTTTTGTTTCGCTTTTTTTTTGCTGCCGCTTTATTGCTGCTTTGCTTAGGGTCCCTTTGCTTTTAGCTAGGCACATCTATGCACACAACAACCATCATCTTATTGCCTAGGGTTTTTCTATGCATTTCTTCATTAAATTATAATCAAGTTTTCAAAGTGGATGGTGAGGGTCTTCTATTAGTGTCAAGTGATCTAGATGTTTGATTTGAAGGGGATAAGTCATTGGTTGCTCTGATTCTGAAGTATTATGAAATATTATATCTCTCACACATTTTAAGAACCTAACGGTCATTGTAGGTCCTTTGTGAAGTCTAGTTAAGTGAAAAATCTAAAATTTTGCTTCAACACCACTATGATTCTCAGCCCTGAGTACGAGCTTCATTGCTCATAGGTTGAAATGAAAGGAATTGAAAAGAGAAAAATCAAAAGAAATGAAACAAAAGAAAGAAAAGAAAACATTGAAAATCAAAAGAGAGAGGGAAATTCAACTTTTCAGGGGGATACAAGCAACTCTACTAGGGTTATGGATGCCTAGCTGGCAGTAGAGCAATATTCGAGAGAATCACAATGACAACCTCATTGGGGCTATGGACGTCTAACTGGCAGTGAGGCAATGTCCCAGATGCTTTTGGAGTTAGAATAAACTATGTAGCTTAACTTAACAGAGCTTAGACTCTTGCAGTGGCTTAAGGATGGGAATTAATGCAACTGCACACACTTGGATTTTTAGCATACTGAAGGTTGGGTTGACTAGTGTTTTGATCCTTAGGTTGAGTGTCTGGTTTATTTTCCCTAGTGTGAAGGTTGGAACCAGAGATTCTAGGTTTGTGATTCTAGTTTTTCATCGAAATGCTCTAGAGCATTTCCCCAGCGAGTCACCATTTGTTGCGCTCTCGATGGCTCGTTCCTGCTCCTGTTGGGTCATTTTTTTCTCTTGCCTTAATTTTCGTGCCCCTTTCCTAGAGTCCAAGTGGATCACATTCCTTCGAATGATCAATTTTCCCTTGAACAAATTCACCTACCAGAACTTCACCAAGTCTTTTGCTTTTGCGGAAATTCCCTTGTAGGTTTCCCTTAGCCCATTGCCCCAACATCCTCCAAGCCTCATGGACCCACAGTTGTGGTTCGCCTCATGTGGGTTGTCGCTCGTGTTTTGCTGCTAAGTCGTGACTGACACCCAAATTTTTCCCCCATGGCAGGCTCCGCACTTAGTTTCTTCATTTGAGCCTTGACCAAGCATCCAAACAAGCGTGGGTTCTCGTATCTCACCTGACCCAGGTCTGTCGTACCAAGAAATCAATGCATGCCATTAATGGAAATTGGCCTATAAACGTGGCTCCATTCCCTTCATTTTACCTGGGGCATTTGAATATGAGAGAGAAACAACGTCCCTCCTTTCTTTTTCCGCCTTTTTCCTTGGTCCTGCTAACTTGGTCCCTACTCACTTGCTTCACTTTTTCCTTCATTTTTTGACTATGGGGACAAGTTGCTTATGGATTTGGGATGTTTTTATGATGCCTAAGTGAACTGCCAAGGTTTTGTTAAGTTTTGGGAAGTTGTAGAAATTTCGCAGGTCGTTGTTCTTTTGTCACCATCGGAACTTTTTTGGCGGGTTGTCGTCCCTTTGTTGTCATCAAAACTTTCTTTGCAGGCTATCGTCCCTTTTTGGCCATCGAAACTTTCCTTGCGGCCTGTTGTGTGCTCATTTTCATTTCAAAAGGGCAATGACCCTCTGGCTTCCCCCTTCCAAATTTCTGCATTTTTCAAAATGAGTCAAATCTTAAGGAAATATGTCTTGGCGCTCTTTCTACCCCTTTTCCCACATGCTAAAATTGAAAAAAGACAAATTTACTAAGTTTTGTGAAGTTGGAAATTTTCCTTGTAGGTCGCCATCCCTCCATCACCGTGAGTGGGAACTTTCCTTGTAGGTCATCATCCCTCCATCGCCATTCATGGGAACTTTCCTTACGAGCTACCATCCCTTCGTCACCATCCATGGGAACTTTCCTTGCAAGTCATCGTCCCTCCATTGCCGTCTGTGGGAACTTTCCTTGCGAGTCACCATCCCTCTATCACCGGCCATGGGAACCTTATGGTCTGTTGTCCCCATGTTGTCGTCCATGGGAACTTTCCTTGCAGGTTGTCATCCCTCTGTCACCGTCCTTGGGAACTTTCCTTGCTGGCCACCATCCCTCTGTCGCCATTCGTGGGAACTTTCCTTGTGGGTCGTCATCCCTCCGTCATCGTCCATGGGAAATTTCCTTATGGACCATCGTCCCTCTATCACCGTCTGTGGGAAATTTCCTTGCGGGTCACCGTCCCTCCATCACCATCCATGGGAACTTTCCTTGTGGACTACCATCCCTCTGTCACCGTCTGTGGGAACTTTCCTTGTGGGTTTCCATCCCTCCGTCGCCGTCCATGGGAACTTTCCTTGTGGGTCGTCGTCCCTCCACCTGTCGTACGTTGTCCACCCACCATCTATTATCCATCCACCATCTACCGTCTGTCCACCGTCCATCCACCGTTGTCCTTCCGCCTTGTGGCACCCGCACCCCTGAACCCGCATTTATGTTTGTGGTCCAAATGAGCTCCAAATATGAATATTATGATCTTTTGATGATGCATGGATGGATCTAACAAGTGATTTTGCAAGATTTGACTAACGTTTTCCTTGATTTGCATATGAAAGCACTTATTGTGGGTCCATCAAGGAGGCCCATTGAGCAAGCTAAACAAGGAAAAGACACATTGCTCCTTTCACCATTCATTTATGCTCACCTCTTCCCCTAGCACCCATCAATAGAGCTGGCATTAGAAGGAGGCCTATGTCAAGGAAGTTAGCAATAAAACTGCAAAGGGTGACCTTCAAAGGAACAAGAAGGCAACTTTTGAACAGTTTCAGCTACAGCAAAAGGGCAATCAACTAGAAGACAAAATTGTTACAATGACTGGCCACTAAAAGAAAAAATAGGGAAAAGACAAAACTATATTTTAAATTTTTGAATATTGAGGGGTAGGTGAAACCCTAATATAAACAAAGCTAAGCCATACAATGCAAATTAATCCTAGCCATTCATTTGGTCTTTGGAAAACTATAAATAGGGGCTTACCCCTCATTTGTAAAGGTTGGAGAGCTTGTGTAAAGGCATTCTACAACAATAGAGAGCTACATTGTGTGATTTATGGATGTTTCTCTTGAGTTTGTTCATTATGCATGCATGGTTCTACTCCCATGTTAGTTTTAGTTGTTAGTTTCCTAAGTGGAAGTGATAATGGTGTTTGTTGTTATAGTATTTGATGAATTTTCAGCTTATGTTTTTTGTGGTTTGTTGATGATGAATCATTTTGTAAAGCTAGTCTGATCTTCCTTATGTCATTGCTACAACTTAAGTTCAATTGCATGTTCATGATGTGTGTGTACAATCTAAAAATATGCAGTCCTTAGGAGATTGCACTAGTTTTGTGTAATTGTAGGTTCCTCTTGGCCAAGCAAAGCTCAGTTTAGGAAGTTTGTCTACTGTAGCAACCTCCATGAATATTGTTCATTCATAATTTAAGTCAAGGAACTTCCTCTCTTCCCTTCCCTTTTTTCCTTTTCTTTTAAATTGACTTTGAACAAGGTTCGTTGCATATTGTAAAGCCAAATTTGATGATGGATTAGGATTTCTAGACTATTGTTTTAAACCTACAACAATTGCACATTAATTTCACACTTTAAGAACTCCATTTGCAAACCCAACTTCCCATGCTTTGTAACTCATATGTAAGTCCACCCTGTGATTACTAGAAAATCACATGAAACAACTGAGATATTCCAAGCATGTCATGACCTAACACCCGAAAGACCTTGGGGTGATTTTCAACAACTTTTTGTTGGAGATTGTCTTTCAAGAGAGGTGATGCACCTATGCATTTCCTATGTTGAGAAGTGCATAAAAAATACATCAACACAAAGTACCATATGCAAGTGCAGTTGGTAGTCTAGTGTATGTGATGATGTATACGAGACTAGACATTGCGCAAGCAGTGGGAGTCCTTAGCCGTTTTATGGCTAATCTTAGATGGGTGCATGGGGATGCGGTTAAAAGAGTGTTTAGATATTTAGGGGATACTTCCAAGTATTCCTTGTGTTTTAATGGTTATCCTATTGGACCTCGGCATTCTGTGAGTATTCATGGATATGTAGATTCATATTGGGTAGGTGACATTGATAGCAGAAGATCCACCAGTGGTTACATGTTTATGATGTTTGGCGGTGCTATCAATTGGATAAGTAAGTGGTAGGTTGTAGTCGCATTGTCTGCAACAAAAGTAGAGTATATGGAAGCCACTCATGCTTGTAAGGAAGCTATTTGGCTTAAGAGATTGTGTTATGATATTGGTTTAGATGTAGGACATTATTGTTTTTTGTTCTAGTCAAAGTGCAATTTTCCTAGCAAAGAATCCTACCTTCCATTCTAGAACAAAGCACATCGATTTTTAGTATCATTTTGTTCATGATATGGTAGAAGATGGAAAGGTGAACTTGAAGAAGGTTGACGCTTTAATGAATGTTGCAGATGCACTAACAAAACCAATGAGCATAAGAAAGTTCACAAGGTGTTCCAATTCCATGGGCCTTGAGGCCTTGAGCAGATGATTTTGTATGACTCACAACAGGTCTTCAACAAGTGGGAGAATGTTGGGATTAAGATGTCCCAACCTTAGAGTTCTAATATTGATTTAATTAATGTATTATTGTATTTATTTGTATTATTTAATTTCCTATGGTGTCATGTCATAAATTGGGACCCACCGGTTGGGTGGCATCCCTGTTGGAGGTGACTAGATGACACATAATCATCCCAAGTGGACATAGGAATCCCACTTTGGAATCTTTGACCTATGACATATTTTATGATGTGTCATAAGGCATCTTATTGCATGGATAAAGTTGGCGCCCAAGTTGGGTTATGACAGGTTGTAAGAGAATTAGGTATTCTTGCTCAGTTATGACATATTCTCTTATAGTTGTAAGCTTTTTCAGTTATGATAGATTCTATGACAGCTATAAGATGTGTAAGGCATTTGTCATAGCCTATTTTTAGTATATTCTAATTGCCCCAAGCTTGAGGAAGGAATATTTGCATGTTATGATAATTTTAAGGGTTGTAAGGGAATATGTTACATATGTCCAAATGCATGTTCATGGCATGGGATATTGTACCATGTGGATTTGAACACCCCTCTCCTTCTAGATGCTTCTTGAAGATTGCATCTCTCTATATATTAAGTGCCTTGCATTGTAGAATGCATAGTTTGTTAGCAAGTAACAAAGTGTTGTTGGTATCACTCCAGAACATGGGTTTGTTTCAAAGCACTTGTTGAAGAAAGCTTTTCACTTGGGGCTATATTGTAACTCTCATTTCCCTACTGTGCTTTTGAAGGGTGGGGTTTTTTACTCGAAAGGGTATTCCCCACATATATTTGGTGTCACTGTTTTATGTGTTGTTGTTCTATTCCATTATTCCTATGCGTTTCTCTATTGTAATTGTGTAAGGTGTTAAAAAGAGAAAAATTGTAACTCTCCCCTACTTAGATTAGTGTAGGAAGCTATTTTCACTCACCCAGCTTCCTTTCACCAAGAGTGTGTGGGAGACTTATGGGAAACTAATGTCCATTCAAAGTCCTATGATTTTGATGGAGGCTCACCCTCTCTCAAACCCTAATTACATTAGCATGCTCACACCTAGGTGGGTGGATTGATGCTAGGGAATACAACAAAACTGTATAATACAAAAGAACATTAAATTATCATTCATTAGTTTCCACATGTCAAATCACATTAACTTATCAAGAATTAACTTATCAAGAATTTATCACTTCTTTCCACGTGAGTTAAACATACACAACTTACTAACTCTTACAACTTGGTCTATCACAAAACTTGCCACAATCCTCAATATAAGAACCATTACGGGGTATTCACATCCACATGGAATACAAAATAATTTCATTTCTAATTTTTACCTTTTTAAAGCAACAACGCCATTCCAATACACATAATTTATCCATACTTCCATAAACCTTTCAAGAACCATCCACCAGGGTTAGTCTTTCCAAGATATGAATAAAATCAATCTCTATATGTATAATTGAAAGCATTACAACACATTCCATTTTATCTCAATGATATATGAAATTATATAAACTAAATGATGCAAGATCCATGAATTACATCCTCATAAGATGGTATAACATAACACACACACACACACACACACACACACACACACACACACACACACACACACACACACACACACTTAATACATTATATTATTAGATCATATCACGCTGAATATCAAAAAGATTCCAAAATTCTACTTAACAAAAAAAAATTCTAACTAATGACACTCATCAAAAATATTTTTTCAAACAAGGCTACTCAATGCTCAACACACATCAAGGAAAACCTAGTCCAATTTGTTAGCACCACAATCACAACATTCTTTTCACTCAAAAATTCACTTATTCATGCACTTAACATTCACATCTCCAATTAGGATATAATGAGTTAGCATTTGTATGATTTTCTATCAATAATAATGCAATTTGGGGACCTAATTCTTTCACCCAAAGATTTATCCTAATAAAACATTTTTCCTTTATATCAACAAGACAAATTTATGCAAAATGTACATTCAATCAATTTCAAGGCAACATGCACTTTTAGGAAGCACTTCATTTATCCAAACACAAGAAAAGAATTGCATTTTCAAATCACCCCAAGGCGCACAAAGAAAGATATCATTACACCATCATAGTTAAGGCACATGATCATGAGGTTGTAACTAAAGAAATATAATAATAGCCCAAACTGAGTGCAAACATCAATGGAAACCAATGCCAAACAACAATCTTACAAACATATGCAACAATCTCCCCAAGTGTTGACATCAATGACAATCAATGCCAACAATTCCACCTCACATTCTCCAATTATCTATTAAATAAATTAATAAATACATAAACTCCACCTCATGAGTTAACTATCTAATCAAAATAGTTAACTCCCCAATCATGTTAGTCAGTTCATCCATTCAAATAGTTAACTTATTCATGCAAACGAGTTAGTAAATCAATCCAATGACTTAATTGCTTCATGCACTTAGTCAAATTCTTCATCCAAGCACTCAACTCCTTCATTCACTTAGTCAAATCACCCATCTATTATCCATGCAATCAGTTAACTTCTTCTAACTCACTTGTCAATTCACTTAGCTAAATAATCAATTTTTAATTAAAATAACTTGCAACTCCTCAATGATTGCCACTTCTCCTCATCATATCCATAATCCATGGAGCCAACTATCAATCCATGATTAAATCTCAACCATTTTTTCTTCCCTCCAAAAATATATAAATTGAACATCTCATTCATCATTTTCATAATCAAATCAATCTATTAAATCCATATTTTGACAAATGATGATGTTAAGCTAGCAAAGTGATAGCACCCACATATCAATGACATGTTGAGCACATCCATGCAACACTCAATTAGAGGCTTGTGTGAGTTAGAACACAGTGTTTTATTTAATTTTAATATTAATATTTTGTTCTAGTTTACATGCATGGGTAAGTGCAAAAAGATGGGGGGCCAAAAAGGGGTCTTAAGTGACCACTTTTTTTCTGAAATCAGGAAATACTGACCTTAGACATGAAATTGAGGATAGTTACACTCAAAAAAATTAGATGCAACAAAAACAAGGATTGTAGTGCTTTGAGTCTACTTTCTAAACTACTAAAAAAAAATTTTAAATGGTAGAGATTAAGGGGTTCAAAAGAGGGAGCCACAAAAATTGGTGTTTTAAAATCACTTCAGTGAGAAACTAGCTAACATGTAGTTTATGCCCAATTTTTTTGATAATTTTTTAATGAATATTTGATTTTTTACTAATTTTCAAAGTGGACACTTCCTGAAAAATAGAATTTTGGTTGTGCTACCCCTATAAATTTTGAAAACTAATTGAAAATAATTTTTTTTAATATGTGTAGAATGGAGTCTAGTTTTTAAAAAAGTAATTTATTTGAAATTTTGATGAACGATTAATTTATAAAGAAAAAAATACCAAACATTGGTTTTTGCCAAAAAAATAGACACACAAACCAAAGAAATTATAGATCAAAGGCTTAACATTGTCAAAATGTGAAAAAAATTACATTTTTAGACAGCTAAGAGAGAGCCTAACATTACCCAGGTGTTTGATTTGTTTGACCTTGAAACATGTGCAAACCTAATGCTTAGCACGAACGTGATTATGTGAAATATTGTAGAATTTGCAAAAACATCTTTGGATGTTGGGAAGGCACTCTAAGCCTTTGGGTTGGTATTCCAAAGAAAATATCAATCCTAAGGCTTGGGGATTCCCAAAGGAAGAAATAACATGAGCATGTTATAATGCACTCGCATTATTTCATAGTTTTGACATTTTTTTTTGTGTTTGTTCCCAAGAGTTTCCTAAGCAAGACATAACATGAGTGCATTATAACACACTCATGTTATGTCTTGCTTTGTGTTAAATGCTAGTTATTAAATGTATGTATATATATTTGTATGTTTGTATGTATGTATGCATTCTTTCTTGTATGTATGTATGTACGCATGTATGAATGTATGCATGTATGCATGTATCAGTGTATGTATATGTATGTATGTATGTGTGTGTGTGTGTGTATGTTTATGTGTGTATGTATGTTTTTTGAGGGAAGGAGAATTTTAAGAGAGGTTGTCAGTAGGGTGGGAGGAGCAGATTGGCAGACGAATTGGGATCAAATCCGCGAAAATAGGGCGGAGAATCATGTAGGATCAGAGAGAGGGGGTCCGTCGAGAGTCTGTGGTATGGATTGTAGGTATAGAGAGGACAGAGGGAGAGAGGGATGTTGAACATCCGAAATACTGAAAGGGGGGTGAATCAATGTTCCACAAAACCATTCACCTAAAATCCATCTAAGCATTATCACAAATCTTCCTGAATTACTAGAAGAAGACATGAAATCAAGACAAAGCATCAACACACATGAACACTAGTATTTTTATATGGAAAACCCAAATTGGAAAAAAATATAGTGAGGATTAACTCACAATATAATATTTTTGGATATAGAATATTACAAGGGCTCACTGCCAGGACTCATTGTCCTTGAAAGGCTCATAGCCTAAAGAAAATACAAACAGTATGGCTCACTGCCAAGATAAAAAATAGTATGGCTCACTACCAAAGGTGTGAACTAATAAAGAATGAGCATTCCCTATGCTGGAGTTCAGTTCTGGTGAAGCACAATACTTGAGTAACTCACTCAGCTGCTCATCTATACAATTTGTACATAAACATTCTCAACTCTTTCTTCAGGTATCTTTCACATGTGCACATTCTTCTCTCTTACTCTACATGTCGCACACTCTCACTCCAAAAATTCCTTACATATATATAGATCCATGTTTCTTAATTAGGTCAGCCTAATTAGAGAAACCTTAATTCAAAATCTTGCTTTGTCAGCACAGACCTAAGATAGATCCCTTTATTATTCATAGCACATCTCAATATTAATATAAAATTAGGTCGGCCAAAGTTAAACCAAAACTCCAAACATATGTACACTCCATCAAACATGCAACACAAAAAATTGTTAGCACATTGAATTCTCCATTGTACAACATCAAGCTACGTATCTTCAACACTACACTATATCATAATCAATTATGAGAAAATGCAGAATCTCCCACAATAGTGTACGGTATGAAAACTCACTGAGGTTTGTAGACAAGAATACTGTCATTCATATCTCCCAAATTCCTTCACATATCATCATAAAATTCCAAAGTAGAATAAATGTTGTAGGCTCAAACCTATGTGCAAAGTCCTGTAATGATATCTTTTACTGAGATAGAATCCAGACCAAAAAATTGACATACATATCCAATGTATAAGCATAACACTATTTCCCAACCAACTGGTAATTGTATCTATGAGACGAGGATTGTCAAGGTGGGTTGATTACACTTGATCCATGATGAATAAAAGCACAATTTATCCACTAAACCTCAATCTACCAAACAAGATCATTCAAATTGAAAAGTTAAACTAAGCATTTATTGAAATTGAAAGTTACAAACTATGAATACAGTTAAATTCCTACTCTAACCCATTTGAAACTTATCATGTTTTGGAATTGGTGTTGTGTTGATGTGGAACAATGTCCCTTTCCCAATCCCATGATTAGTGAGCCTATTTCAATCAATTCTATGGAAGAGAATCGATGAAACAATTGTAATAAATTGATAAAAAAAACCTTGATTTATGCTAAACTAAACATGATGCAAGCTAACTTAACATGATTTTATGCTAAAATTGATCTAATTATGTAATTTCTAAGCTAATTCTAAGCTAAAAGATGAAAACCCTAATTCATATACAAACTAATATGGATGCATGGAAGCCATTAATGAATACTTTAAGCTATTATGCAATTAGAAATAAACTAAAACAAGCTAAAAGTGAGTAAATTGAGAGTATGGATGCAAGTGAATTCAACAGCATGACTTTGCAATTGAAAGACGGATCCATTTGTCTCCAAATAGTGTTCTATTTATAGGAGAGCAAATGAGAAATGGAGGGTTGAGATCGAAAATATTAATCAGTGGTCCAAGATGAAGGAGATGAGAGGCATGGATGATGGATTCTCATCAATGGATGAGAATGCATGATGGGATTTAATCAAGGGCTCACACTTGCTTCAAACAAACACACTTTTGAACTACTCACACAGGTCAAAGGTGACTTGTTCAAAAGGTTAAAGGTTAAAACTTGCATTATAATCCAAGTGAAAATATCCCTTTTTCAAATGATGGAGAAAAAAGAATATTCCTTGAAATATTCATTTGGGTGAGGATAAAAGGCATTTTGCAAATTAAAAGAAATTCTTAATTGTGCAAAAAGAGGATAAGGGAATATTCCCCTTTTAGAGGAAAATTAGTTTAATTTCTAATTAAACCAAGTTTAATTTCTAATTAAACCAAGTTTAATTTCTAATTAAACCAAGTTTAATCATGCAATTAGGGGATTTTGAGGAATTAAAGTGATAATTATTAAATTAAATAATTTAATAAATGGGGGAGAGATGAAATGATATTTAATTAAATAACTTAGGGTTATTTAATTAAATAAGATGACTTAGGGAATTAAATTAAATGTTTTGATTTATTTAATTTAATGAGATGAAATGTTAGCATGAAGGGGGGAATTAACCCAATTTGAATTGACTAGGTTAATAGATGAAAACGGTGCAATTAATTAAATAACTAGGCTAATTTAATCAATTAAGCGAAAAGAGGATGGATTTCAAGATGAAATGATGTTAATCAGCCAATGTGATCCATTGAGACATTTTTAAGTGTCTACATTTTTCCCCTCTTTGAAGCAATGTACTTGTTGCATTGGTTCAAAGACTGATGTTGATTTTGATGTTGATGACAATGTCGATGATGATGCAAAAAAGGATATCGATGATCTCTTTGAGATGTTGATAGCCAAACTAAAGTTGATTGATCTGATTGATTGATTGATAACATTGTTGAGGATTCACAACAATGCAAGGATTGTGTTGAATAACATGAGGATTCGTAGGGAAAGATATATCCCCACGATGATTGATTTGATAATTTGATCAAGATTTTCTAGGAAGGCTAGGAACAAAGTCTATTAGATGATTTGATATCGATATGATTGAAAGATGGTTGGTTTCCCCCTCAAGAGATTGATCGAGGAATAAAGTGTTCTAATCAGGCTCACGATAGGTTAAAATTAGACTTATTCTTGAGATGCTTGAGATTTCAAGTTGCTTTTGAATCAATGAGTTGCAACGTTTCAGATTGTTGAGCTGAAGATGATATAGATGCCCCATTGTGCCCCAACAGAAGAGGGATTGTTGATAAATAGGATGAAAAATAGTTCCTAAAAAGCTCATATGAAGTAGACAGATTTCATGATATATAGACGGTCATCGGCTATGGGTAGCCTCATGTATATTTTGATGTAGATCACATAGATTTGATACTTGGATAGAATAGTTAGTAAGATAGAAGAATAAGAAGAATAAGATGGATGAATTGACCATTGATTTTGAGAGTGATTCCAAATATCCAACAAGTCCATGATCCATCAATACTTTATTAGAGATGGTGATGAGACATACAAAATGAGGATGAAATGCAGGATGATGAGTTGCTCACACTTCAAGATTGGGATTTTTTGTCGTTCCTTATTGTTTGATATAACACATAGATACAATGCATCAAGGTACTAATAACTAGGACAGCGTTGTATCTAGTGTAATGTACTTTGACTCGACAAACAGATAGGATAGTTCTTGTTCACATCTTGACATACGAAAACCTCATTGAAATGTAAGTTAGAAACTTAGAATATATTAGACCAAAGCATACGCAATCATCAACAACATACTTCAAACAACCTTCCTACACTCAAGTAAGCAAGTATGCGCCAAGATTATTTTACAAGAGTATCTACAAACACAACAAACAAAAGATATTGATCAATGCCCCATTCCTTTCTCTCTAAATTGTTTTAGATATACATCATCGAGAGGTCCTCGAAATGGGTCATTAAGATAAATCATAAGAAAAGATCGAAGACAAATAGTCAGTGTTATCTATATCTCTTGCATAGTTTAAGTTTAACTAAGGTGATGTTTGATACTAATTTCCATCATAGGAAGGATACATCCTAGGACATGTTGATCAAATGGTTGTTTGATGTTAGGATGATGATGCTAAGATGAGTTGTTGATACAAACTTCATTGATGTATTTACCTATGATTAAGACTTTAGATTTTGATGATTAGGTTCTCACTTTACGACTTGCTATGCTTGCTTTCTACTTGTTTTTCCAAAGGTTGAAGGTGAAAAACAATTTATTATGGGTGAAAGTTTATTGTAGGTGAAAGAAAAATGGGATGGATGGGTTTTAGATTTTCTGGAATATTTTAATGTTTTTGGTATTTTGAAAATGTTTTGACGTTGTTTTTGGTCTTTTTGAAAGTTTATGCGAATGCTTAGGATTTTTTAGATTTTATGAGGTTGTTTATGGTTTTTCAAGGATATTTGATGTTGTTTAGGTCTTTTGAATATTTTATGATGTTTTTGTGTTTTCAATTTTCAAATGTTTTTGTATTTTTTGGTTTTTAGAATGTTTTGAGGGTTTTTTGATATTTGGATGTTTTTGTGTTTTCTAAGATATTTGGATGTTTTTGGATTTTCAAGAATTTTGACCAAGAACCTAACCTAAAAGACCTATCCTAGGGGCCTCGGGGGCTAATCAAAGATAAGCCTTGCCTACATTATACACACAAAGACCACTTAGTTTGACTAACTCAACCTAGTAACAAGATGAAGATATGAATAGTGATGGAAAAGTCATTTTATTATGACAGACTCCTAAAGGACTAACCTAGGGTGTCTCGGGGGCACATCAATGATGGCCTTGCCTACATTCAAGCTCAGAGACAACATAGTTCGACAAGGGTACCACCTTTTGGATTTTTGATGTTTTGACCTTTTTAAGGATTTTGATGTTTTCCAGATGTTTTGGATTTTTCCTTTACAATTTTTTGAATGTTTTTGGATTTTAGCTGTACAGGAATTTTGCAAATGTTTTTGGATTTTCTTATTAACATTTTACAATTTTTTTTGGATTTTCTATGAGATTTTGAGGCAAACGATACCTAGATCACAATGTCAATGTCATGATGTGAGATATAAGACATGGATCAAGAGTTATTTGAAAACAAGAGTGCAATAACCTACCCCCAATTTCTATCAATGATTCATAGCTTAATGACAAACCAAGATAGGTAATGTATATGCGAAGAGTTTGACAGAGTTTTATCATGCTAGATATGGGCTATGGAACTTCACAAGATAAAATGGTAAAGATCATGTCAAAAGTCTGTGATGAGTAGAGTTGAAGTATACGTTGAATCTTTGTCAAAGATCAAGATAAAGTGGAATATCTGGATAAGTTTTAGATTGGATGGATGGAGGGAACATTGGATTTATCATGACAAGGATGAGATGCTTCTATTTGAGAATGATCATATAGATGCTTGATTCTACTCATGATGCTTGTTTGCCATGTTTTCATCATAGTGCTTGCCCAAAGTGCCACCATAGTGCTTTTGATTGGGGGACGATTTTTATCTTTACTATTTTCAATCCTTTTTCTTATTTTTTTAGATATTTATCATTTTCTTAATTTTTATTTTATTTTTTGAGATTTTCTAGAAATGTTAGCCTCATGTTGAACCACCTAGTGGTACTGACATGGAGGCCACTATCAGAACATTCCAATGATATCCTTCTTGAATAAATTGCTTTGCTAAGATATGAGCACTTGAATGCAACCTTGAAGAATTTTGATCTACCTTGTGGATACCAGAATTAACCTTGTCTGTGTGTGCACATCACAATAAAATGCCTTTAGAATCCTTATGATGAAGATTAGTTGCCAACACATGTTCAATGTGAGAATTGGATATCATTAATGGAGTGGACAGTGTTACGTATGAAGGAATACGAGATGGATTGGTCGATAGTTTGGAACCTTTAACTCTCCAAACTTGGGAAGATGAGCAATGATGGGTGGGAATGGAGGTTTTTGTGGAATAAGGACCAACCACTAGACATACTTTGTTCCTTGCTTGAGAAGCCTACTTTTGTATTTGAGGACTCTTTTGATGGATACACTT
The DNA here is from genome assembly GCA_007258455.2 of Sequoia sempervirens. Taxonomy (NCBI): domain Eukaryota; kingdom Viridiplantae; phylum Streptophyta; class Pinopsida; order Cupressales; family Cupressaceae; genus Sequoia; species Sequoia sempervirens. Next base: position 380,688,694 of record VDFB02000017.1, read on the forward strand.
CCCTTTTTAATTTTTCCCAATAATTTCTTTGACTAATGGAGTTTTTGAGGGATGATTTTCTTTATTTTGATTTGGTATCCATTTGTATTTTCTTTGTCCTTTTTTCTTTACTACTTCATTTTCTTTGATGTTCGTTGCCTTGCTTTGATAGGAATTCTTCTTTTTATGTTGGTCCCAATTGTGTATGAGATGATGGGTGAACACCAACTCATGATACAGCTAGTTGTAGCGTTGACAACATTTTCATCATAAGGATTCTTCATACCCCATATGTTGATGTTTGTTGTAGAAAATATTTCCCTTGGTGTTATTAAGGTATTATCAATACCTAATCCTTTTCCCTAATAATGTATTCTCTAATCCATAGTCACTAAATATTACTTATCATGAACACAGGATATTGCTATGGGTTCCTATTGTTCAAGAATAGGAAATGTTTGTTATAGTTCTATGGCATCGTTCTTTGTTGATATTGCTTTAAAAGATGTTGATACTAACTCAAAAGATGTCGATGATGTACAATCATTATACGAATCAAGAATCTTGACCATTGCTTGCTCTTGTGTAGGAATATCAAGAGTGGGAGACTCATGTTTTGGATGAAGAATGTTTATGTGTCCATCAGAAAGAAACATCTCAAGAGTGATATTGGGGATATCTTTGGAGTTTAAAATGGTTTGGAAGATGTCCCGTAGTTCTTTGTGAAACTCTAGGGATAGGGGTTCTTGACCTTGACTCAATTTGGAATAACTTTCATTATCCTCAAGAGCCTCCTCTTGACATGATCCTTGGGTGGATGATATATCATCGGTAAAAGACTCTTCGCAACATTTTGTGGGTATGGGTGCAATAAGGGATATTTTGGCTCGTTTGGAACTTCTTCAACATTCCCAATCATTAAGTCATATATGGGAGAGATGTCACAATCTAATATCCACTTGATGTCATTACGGTATAAAATAGTGCTAAACACTGTTGATGGGTTTGGACTTTTTTTTTTAAATAGTATCTTGATACATATTTGATTCCTCATGTTGTGATAAATAAATATGTCCCACCATGGTATCATGGGTATTGTTTAAACATTTTTTGAGGTTGATGCCTTTCCTGAATCTTTTTCTTTGGTATGATTAGGCATAGGGTTTGTGTAAATTTTCAGATTTTCATTCACAATTTTTTTATCGACATGAATTTCCCCTTGTTCGATAAGATATTCTATTATATGTTTGAGTCTAAATCAATTTTGTGTGTTATGACCTTTGTATCAGTGAAATTCAAAAAAGTGGTCATCTCTATAGCTATGAGGTTTGACTTGTGGCTCCTGATAGTTTGAGAAATATGGGAGTGTGAAAAGATTAGACTATATCAACCTCTTCAACAAATCTTCCATAGGTTCCCCTTAGGAAGTGAATTGTCATTTAGGAGCACGGTTTGTTCTTTGTTGTCCATGTTGAGTGTTTATGGTTTGGATGTTTTCTTTTCTTGGAGAAGTTAAGACCACCTTTGCATCAACAACACCATCACTAGTAACATTCTTGTTCTTGGCCCAAAAGCAGGACTTTTCGTTAGAACTAGTGGATGGGTGGTTGTCTCTATATACTTGTGTGTTTCCCTGTAAGTTTAAGGCTCTCTCAATGTTGAGGGGCCTAGGGACAAGATCATCATAAGTGGTGATACATTGCATAAGGATAGATATGGATCAACATTTTCTATGATAATGCCCACTTATTTTTCGTCGGGAAGTGGCCAATTTCTTTTACTAGCTCTTTGCCTCCATCGTTGCAAGAAATTGGTGAAAGATTCTCCTTTGTTTTGTTTGAGAGTATACAACTCTTCTAAGCTTACGTCCATGTCAAGATTGAAGGAGAAGTCATCTATGAATTTTTCAATGATTTCATGGAAATTTTTGATGCCCAGAGGTAATTGTGAAAACCAATCCATGGCAAGACCCATTAAAATTTGTGGGAAGAGGCACATTAAGTAGGAATCATTATAGGCCACCTCCATGCACATGACATTGAATTCTTTGATATGGTCTATAGGATTTCCCCTCCCTTTGTATTTATCAAAATTGGGGATTTCAAAATTGAGAGGGAATGATACCATTGCGATGTTTCAATCGAATGGATAGGGACATAAGTTTTGTGTATGGGCCTTCTTTGTCTTGCCCATCCAAAGGTCCTACATTTCTTGTGACAACAACTTAAGTTGTGATCATGCTAGATCATCTTGCAGGTTATGTGGAGGAACATATGTTGTGTATTGTGAGACGATAGATGAGTTCTAATATGATAATGTGTTGTATGGTGTATATGGTGATGTAGGATAAGGTGGTGATTGTGTGGGTGTATATGTTCCTAATGTGTTTGGATTGATGATGTTCTATTGAGGGTTATAGTAGGAACCTTGTTGTTACACGATCAGTTGTTGTTGTTGGGCATACTAATGGGCTTGTTGGGCTACTAGGGTTGCTTGTTGTTGTTGTTGCACTACTAAGGCAGCTTGTTGTTTTTGTGTCGCTAAGTCAACTTGTTGTGCTTGTTGTTGTTGCTATGCTACTAAGGAAACTTGTTGAGCTTGTTGTTGTTGTTGTGCTACTAAAGTGGCTTGTTGAGCTTGTTGTTGTTGTTGTGCTACTAAGGCTACTTGATGTTGTTGTTGTGGTACTAAGGCTGCTTGATGTTGTTGTGCCACTAAGGTTGCTTGATGTTGTCATTGTGCTACTAAGGTTGCTTGATGTTGTTGTTGTGCTACTAAGGCTGCTTGATGTTGTTGTTGTTGTTGGATGGCTTGTTGATACGCCTATTGTATTTGTTGTAAAGCTAAGGCATGTGCTTGCAATGTAGGATCAATTGATTATTGGGATATCTGATATGGATTGTGAGTGTTGATGTTCTTAGTGGGTTGTGGGTTGTTGATGAGAGGTGGAGGGTTCCCTTGATTTAACATCCCTTGTAAGATGGTAGATGGAGGTGGAGGAATGTAAGTTTGAGGTCCCATTTGACTTTGCATGGTGAAGGGGACCGTGGGAAATGATGAGGATGATGTCATTATATTTTGTGATGGTAATGACATACTAGGACCTTGAGTCCATTTATTAAAAAAGGTTCCCTTGTATTTGAGGTGTGACCAAGGTATTACCTTGGTTGATGGGATTCGTAACCAAGGTGTTGTTTTGATTGGGGTTGATGATAGATGGGTTTGATGTGGATGGTGGATTGACTTGAGTAGCTTGGGTAACCACTTGTTTCGATGTGTCAATGGGGTTGTTGGAACCACTTGTCAAGGGTTGACTTTGTGTGAGAGTGTTAACTTGCCCTTGTTTTCCTACTTGAGGCACTTGGTTAACATTACCTTGTGTATTATTAGGAATACTTAGGGTATTTGTGATGATGGATGAAGATGGTTGCACTCAAAATGTCGATATTGTTATGGCATCATGGAATGTAAGTGGTTTTCCAAAGGTTGGTGGTTAATGGAATGGTCATTTTGTGAATACCCAAAGTTGTGTTTGTTCCTAGACATGAAGTGAGACCAAGGTTGCTTCCTAGCTGAGTTGCAAGACTAGATGTTAAGGGTTGACTTGGCACAAGGGATGGAGTTTGTTGAATCGTAGATGAAGTCAAGCCTTGTGTCAATGATTGTGCAACAAAAGATGGGAAAATTGGAGCCATATTTTATAAGGCTTGATGTTCCATGATTTCTTCTCTAGTAAGTCTAAATGGATTGTTCATGACATTTTCTATCTCATGTGGCCCTGATGGATATGATGGTTGTTGTGAGGGGGTAGAATAACTCCTTGGATCAAATTCTTGAGGATTGGGATCACTAATGATAGATGATACTTTTGTTTTCTCCATGATTCTCATGTGTTTTGATCTTGTTGTAACCATAGATTGTGGGTCAACAATGGGAGAGGTGTGTTGAAATTTATAATGTTTGAAATCTCTAGTTGACTAAAATTTTGGTAAAAGAGACACTCTAATCCATTTCTGATCAATGGTGATAATGGGAGATGAAAAATTGAATGATATGGGGGAAGTGATCTTTGCAAATGTTTTGGGACAACACTTTTGACTTAAGAGTTTGACGTTTGATGTTTGGATAAAGGATGCTTATGAACTTGAGAATTTTTAGGGTAGACTCATGACCTTCAAGATAAACTACTTCAAATATGATAACTAACTTAACTAAATGCATGGAAAAGGATTCATTTCACATACGAAGTAGCCAAGTTAGGGGTTGGTTTGATAGATGTTTAAGTCACAAAGTGTCGGGTTATTTGAAATTCTTGCAAAGTTTGGTGAGATGAAGGATGAATTTTGATGAAAGGGTGAGTGAGATGTTTGACCCAATGTTGACCTAGAATGAACCTTTTTTTTCCAAAACCAATGTGGTGAGAAACATGTTATACCTCTAAAGTGATAATACTCCAAGAACTCAATGAATTTGGTAAAATAGGACTCAAATGATTTTGGAAATAGGACCCAATGATTTTGACAAAGTGAGACTCAATGATTTTGGATAATGGAACTCAATGATTTTGGACTCAATGTTTGCAATGTTTTCCTTTTATGATAGCGGGTGTAAGGTCGGGTTTTTCAACCGGCGTGATTAGTCACCAAATGGTCATGTGTGGTTCAATTTGTCAATTTATCTTACTTAATGAGTTTCTTTTACCACAAACACTTGTCTTGATAAACCTTTCAAATTAAATGTTTATGTCAAAAACATCATAACTTTCATAATGTTCATTTTGTGAGAATCATGAGGTTGAAGCCATAAATGCCTATGTTGTCTTTGGAAAATATGGAGTTTGATATAAATCAAGATATTTAGAAATCTCTAAGGATAAATCCTTAGGACAAGTAGCAATATCAAGGCTTTTTCAAGAGGTATCCATATTTAGGCCAAAGTGTTTGAAATTTTGAGAAAGATAGTGAATGTTTGTTTTTGCATCGTTTTGGAACCAAGAAAATTATTAAACCGACTCACAATCATTACAACCCTAGGTTTGAAATGGTTATATTTGTTGAGTCCCCACTCGGATTTCTCCAAACACTAAACAATGCGAATAGTTAGAGATTTGGCAACACTGGCTCCCCTCCATGACACACACTTCTCAGAACCACCAAATCTCAAAATCCTTAAAATTCATAGATCAAAAGGATTTTTTTTGTTTCTACAATTAAATAGTAAAAATGTGGGGCAGCTTCAAAATAACCATTCTTGCACCAACAAATATTAAGGATTTTTGGCTTCTAAACAAGGGTTCATAGTAAGGGCTTCCATTTTAGGGGGTACTATGATAAACTCCCTCAAGAGGTCTCCCAACCCTTAGAAAAGGGCTTTACGGATCATAAATATATTGGGGGAGAGTTATCACGTACCACTTCCCATTGATCACAATTTTCATTGCAACCACAAATTTATACCGTGGTTTGGAAGAGCTTGGATTTAGCTCGTTACTGTTTGGTTTGTTCCCTCCTTTCAAAGTGGGGAGGCAAGCCCTCTAAAGATAAACAATAGCGAGGAAGTACATTCGTAGTTCGATCATCTTCATTCATATGAACAAAGAGAGAACACACACTATGCCTTTTTTCTCACACTCGCAAGGGGGTTCAGTTTTAATCCAAATGAAAGATGTAGGTGATTTCGCAAAGTGTTAAGAAATGTTTCTATTTCTCAAGATCACCAAGTGGCATGAGAGAATTGCATACACATCCAATAACAACATTGTAGATCAAAACACAATAAAACACTCATAAATTTTAACACCTCAAAGTAGTGATGAGTTCGTTTTAAGCACCAAATGAAATGTTAAGTTGTCTTGTTCAATTTGAGACCCAAAAAACAATAATGAAATGAGGGTTCAATTTTAACCAACTTTGAAAATGAATTTTAAGCCCAATTGAAAGCTAGTTGGTCCTAAGATTGTAAGTTTTAAAACCCAATGGAAATTTAGTGGTCCTAAAACATAAACCAAAGCAGCATATGATGGGTTATAATTGCCCAAGTGTCAAAACACTATTACAATAATTAAAACCAAGAAAAACTGAAAATTAAAATTTTCAATTTTTTTTAATTTTTTCTATGTTGTAGTAAATCACATTTTTTGTAATGTCCCTTCCTTAGGCAGCTCAGACTAACCGAGGTTGGCCTACTATTAGGGTTCCCGTAGGTCAGCAATATGGTTAGGGGACCCAACTGAGGGATGCAGAGCCTAGCTGGGAGCTTTATGAGCCTTTCAGTTTGGAGTTTAGTTGTTGAATCCAAGGATAAATTGAAAATATTAAAGTTTGCTTTAATGGAATAGTAAAAGTGAATAGTAAAAGAGAATTATAAAGTGAATAGTGAAAAGTTCCCCCATCCTAGTGAAACTAAGTTGTTTTTAAAAGTGGCCATTTCTTTTGATGAGGAAAAGACCCTTGAGGAGGAATATTTTATTATCTTTTATAAAAAGCTCATGGGAGGTTATAAAGTGAACTTTGAGCTTCTATTTTGGCATTCATTTGTCATTTTTCATATCAACACTTGTAGGTTTGAGCTCTGGAGAAGGGTTTCAGCTTGGTTTTAGTCTTCTGGGAACGAAAACTCCCAAGGGCTATCGTGAATTGGACAAGAGCCCAATTCACCTTTGAGGAGGACCTACCTTGGGTCTTCGTTTGGGCTTCATTTGAGGAGTTTTAGGTGTTTAATTTTCAAGCCTGAGTTTTCAGCAGTGTTATATCGACATATTTCTTCAGATCAAGTGTAGTCATTGATAGATCGAGTCTCAACCAGGCCAATACTATCACATGTTTGCATTTTATTTGTTGGATGTACAATTTTTGGCCAAGTGCACCTAGGGTTTGTGGCACAATCATCATTGCAGATTTATTCCAACCATTTGACAAGTTTACATTAACGATTTGACATCTTCCATACCAGTCATACCATTTCTAATTGGTGCACCATCATTTGGAAGGAGTTTCGTGGGCATTGAAGTTGATTTTGGCAACCAATATCATATCAGCACTTCCATAACAATGATCAGACTTGTAGCTACATATTTCACATTCTATTTCAGTCTTCTACCATTGGTATCATGCTCATATCAGCCTTTATACATTGCATTTTCATGTTGGCATAAAACGGGTATGTTATTAGCATATTGGGTATTCAAATCTTTCATTTGTTTGGGTTTAATAGAGCTTATATAGTCTGATAATTTTCATATCAGAAATAATTATCATTTTAATCAGACCTTATATCTTTAATTTAATGGCATAAATGGAAGTGGGTTTATCAATTTATGTTGTGTAATCATTTATATATCAGTTCTATGCATTTCCTTTATGTTATTGGCATTGAAAACAATCAACCAAACATCAAAAGCAATCAAACAAAACTAAAAAAAATTAGAATAGTAGTCAGAAAATCAGAATTCATGAGTTTGCACAACAACTGTTTGACGAAATGTCAACACTCTAAAAAATGAATTTTTGGGGTTAGATTTAGTAAGGATATCTCATTTTTGAAGGCCCTCGAAGCAGAATTTGGGGTCAAAACTTGCATCAATCCCTAAAAATGGACTATCATAGGCACTAGATTTTTAAGGATTGAATTAGTACTCTTGGAGAGCTTTCCAATGGTGCAAACGAATTCGAATTCCGAGCAACGAGTAGAAAGTTATGACCCCAACAAGTTGGAGTAAATTTTTTCCTAGTTTTTTCTTCTCCAAATCTGCAAAACCAATTAGTCTAAATTGAAAAAAGGAGAAGTCAGTGACATGTTAGCATTCAGATAAAGTTAAGAAATTAAAGCACATGCTGAAAATTGATTGTAAAACTTCTTACCTGAGTTAGGCATCATTGCACACGTTAGCGTTGCGATTTGTCATCTGGGCGTCGCTCTGTAGTAGAAATAGAGAGCATGATAGCATCAGGATTTGATTAGGATTTGCTGCACACAATAGCCTCACGATTTGAAATTTTGGGGCATCGCTGTTTGCAATTTGGGTGTCATTGTACCCTACAAAAAAGCACAAAAATAGAATTCAAGCTAAAAACTAGTTAAATCAATGATTTTCCCTCCTTCTAGCGCCAGAATGTGAGATGAGGATTGTCAGGGTGGGTCGATTATGCTTGATCCATGATGAATTGAAACACAATTTATCCACTAAACCTTAATCTACCAAACAAGATCATTCAAATTGAAAAGTTAAACTAAGCATTTATTGCAACTGAAAGTTACAAACTATGAAAACAATTAAATTCCTACTCTAACCCATTTGAAACTTATCATGTTTTGGAATTGGTGTCGTGTTGATGTGGAACAATGACCCTTTCCCAAACCTGTGATTAGTGAGCCTATTTCAATTGATTCTATGGAAGAGAATCAATGAAACCATTGTGATAAATTGATTAAAAAAAAACTTGATTTATGCTAAATTAAACATGATGCAAGCTAAATTAACATGATTTTATGCTAAAATTGATCTAATTATGCAATTGCTAAGCTAATCTAAGCTAATTCTAAGCTAAAAGATGAAAACCCTAATTCATATACAAACTAAGATGGATGCATGGAATCCATTAATGGATGCTTTAAGCTATTATGCAATTAGAAATAAACTAAAACAAGCTAAAAGTGAGTAAATTGAGAGTATTGATGCAAGTGAATTCAACATGACTTTGCAATTGAAAGATGGATCCATTTGTCTCCAAATAGTGTTCTATTTATAGGAGAGCAAATGAGAAATGGAGGGTTGAGATCGAAAAGATTAATCAACGGTCCAAGATGAAGGAGATGAGAGGCATGGATCATGGATTCTCATCAACGAATGAGAATGCATGATGGGATTTAATCAAGGGCTCACACTTGCTTCAAACAAACACACTTTTGACCTGTTCACACAAGTCAAAGGTGACTTGTTCAAAATGTTAAAGGTTAAAACTTGCATTAGAAGCCAAGTGAAAATATCCCTTTTTCAAATGATGGAGAAATAAGAATATTCCTTGGAATATTCATTTGGGTGAGGATAAAAGGCGTTTTTCAAATTAAAAGAAATTCTTAATTGTGCAAAAAGGGGATAAGGAATATTCCATGGGAATATTCCCCTTTTAGAGGAAAATTAGTTTAATTGTTGATTAAACCAAGTTTAATTGCTAATTAAACCAAGTTTAATCATGCAATTAGGGGATTTGGAGGAATTAAAGTGATATTTATTAAATTAAATAATTTAATAAATGGGGGAGAGATGAAACAATATTTAATTAATTAACTTAGGGTTATTTAATTAAATAAGATGACTTAGGGAATTAAATTAAATGTTTTGATTTATTTAATTTAATGAGATGAAATGTTAGCATGAAGAATTAACCCGATTTAAATTGACTAGGTTAAATGAAAATGATGCAAATTAATTATATATCTAGGCTAATTTAATTAATTAAGCGAAAAGAGGATGGATTTCAAGATGAAATGATGTTAGTTAGCCAATGTGATCCATTGAGACATTTTTAAGTGTCTATAGTACCTTTCAACCCATACAGCCTAGTCAGTTGAAAACATGTCAGAGGATGCAACTAATGTCAGGATAAATCATACATTATCATCTTTTGAGCAAATCATACAAAATAGGATAGTCCATATCAAAATACCAAATCAACAGGCATTCATAACTGGAGTAGCAAAATACTGGAAATCAATAAAATTCCATTATTTGTTGACATCAATGACAACCTATCAATTTCCAAAAATCTCCCCCTTTGTCATTGATGGCAACACACGATGTAAAAACCATCAAAAATATCTCTTCCCAACTTATACACAAAACCTTTCAACTTCCTCTTTGTTTTCACATGATACTTCTCCCTCTCCCCCTTTCACATCAATGGCAAAGGAAAAAGAATTTTAGTGCTTTAACCATTCCTTTGCATACTTGAATACTCCCCTTGAGGAGTACATTCCAAAATAATGGTGATGAATGACTAACTGGAGGTGGTAGATGATTGAAGTTGGCTAAGAATCCTCGTCCATGAGGATCTCCCTTCATTCCAAAGCCTTGTTGCCTCTGTTGGCACACTGCATAGATAATTGAGATCAATTAAAGTATATTTTTCTTCAACCATAGTTTCGACAGAAGCATGAGAGTTCAAAATCTTGTCATCACCCAAAAGAACATAGTAGACAGGAGCACACTTAATCTTGATTAAATCTATGAGCTTCCCATACAACTCAATCAACTCTCCTGATTCTTTGTGTGATGCAAGGTATTCCTCATGTAGTCTTGTCAAACCATACCAAGTCTGATCATCTAAAATAAGAGTAGGATCAAATGTGCTAGATGTTGGAATTGTGTGCCTTCATCTCACAGGCTGAAACCTCTGAAAGAGAAAAGTCGGTGTGACATCCTTATTGTTTGGCCGACTAGCAGTTGTGCAACCTTGTGGAATGTTCAGGTCGTCGAGACCTTGTTACTGTCATGCCGACTGAAGCTATCGTTGTGACTTGTGGTGTTCGATGTAACCCTCTGTCGAGTGGGTTGGTCTGGCCGACGGTTTGATTCCTAGTGGATGTCAGGGAGACTCATGGCGACTGCAGTTATCAGGGAGACTCTTGGCTGAAAGGTTTGCTTTCAGTATGAAGTCTTAGCGATGTCAGATGTCTCAGCGATAGTTATTCACTTGGAGTCATCGGTGTAACATGTGGCTTTGGTATGAAGTCTTAGCGACGGATGTTTGTCTTGTCGACATTGCTACGTGTGTTTATTATCGGATGTCTTGGTGAGACTCCTGGTGAAAGGTAGTCTCGGGGTAACTTGGAGGCTTCGGTAAGAACTCTTAGCAATGGATGAAGTCTCACCGACGATAGGACATTTTGGTGTAACATGAAGGCTTTGGTATGATCTCTTGGTGAATAGCGATAGTCTCGCTGATGGGAATGTTGGTGTCTATGTGACCTTTGAACATCGGTATGACCTCTCACTGAATAGTGATTGTCTTGGCGATAGCCTACATGTGATGATCATCGGTATGATGTCTCAATGATATGGTTTGTCTCGCCGACTACTTTTGAACTCAGTGTAACCTCTTGCCGAAGGTGATGAGTCTAGCCGATATCGACAGTTGGGTCTTGTGGCATTAGGGAGACATGGTTAGTGTCTCACCGACATGCAAACATAGGTTGAACGTTTTGACCAATTGGAAGACTATCCTACATGGTGTGACTTTGACCAATCAAAGGAGCAGAATGGGAACCGCTAGCAGTTGGACTATTGTGGCCGTTGCTATGAGGAAGATCGATAGACAGGAGCGACATGGATATACTCAGGAATTGAAGATGATGATTGGTTTGGTAACAGTTGGATGAATAGTTCGATGTGTGATCAGTGAGAATTCAATTTTGAGAGCATTGTAACTTGAATTTTTTGTAAAAGGTTGATCAAAGATTTATGTTGTTGTAATTTGACATCAGAGAGTGAAGCCCATACTCTGTATGTAATTTGTTTACTATAATATAAAGGGGTTTTTCTTGGTGTGGTGGGTTTTTCTCCCGTAAGGGTTTTCCCACATAAATCTGGTGTTTATGTGTGTATGCTTATTTCTCTGTTTCTGTTATTTCTTTCAAGTGCATCTTAATTGGACTGTAAATTGAAAATTTAAAGTCACCTCTGCATTCTTCCCTGAGGTTTTGACATTAGGAGAGTTGTTCTGCACCTTAGCTTTCCTCACAAGTGGTATCAGAGCCTAGCCAATTGTCTTATCCTTATGGGTACATTGGGTTTTTTTTGTCAATTTTGTTCAGTGGGAGTCTTATGAAAGTTTTGGTAATTCAAATTATAGGTTAAGATGGCAAGCACGTCAGGAAAGATTGAAATTGAGAAATTCAATGGCAGCAATTTTGAGTTGTGGAAACTTAAAATGGAAGATCTATTGGTTGATCGTAATCTTTGGATTGTTGTGTTTGGAACAAAGCCTACAGGCATGAAGCAAGAGGATTGGGACCTTGTAGATAGAAAATCTAAGGGGCTAATAAGGCTCTGTTTAGCAGACTCTATTCTTCTGAATGTTCATAAAGAAAAGACTGCATCTTCCTTGTGGAAAAGACTGGCAGCTATTTATCAGGGCAAGTCCTTAGTGAATAAATTATTCTTGAGGAAGAATTTGTACTCTTTGAGAATGCAGGAAGGAGGATCTATTGTTGATCATTTGAATGATTTCAACATGTTGATTGCACAGTTAACATCTGTGGGTGTGAAGATTGATGAAGAAGATCATTGTATGTTGTTATTATGTTCTTTGCCAGATTCTTGAGATCACCTGGTGATGGCTATTATGAGTACGACATCCAATTTTAAGATGGAAGATTTTGTTGCTTCTTTGTTATCAGAGGAGATGAGAAGGAAATATTCTGAGATGGAGAAGGAGGCTCTTGTTGTTAGAGGTAGATCGAAAGAAAAAGGCAAGAAGAAGGACAAGAAGTCCAAATCCAAATCAAAGGGGAGATCAAAGTCTCCTGGCAAGAAGTCCAAGGTGAAGTGTTGGAATTGTGGGAAACCTGGTCATGTTTGAAAGGATTGTAAAGAGGAGAAAAAGAAGAAGAAGAAGAATTCTTCCGACAATGATTCTTCTCAAAGTGATGCAGACGCTTTCATTGCAGCCTTGGCTACTCAGGCATCAGATGATGTCTGGCTGATTGGTTCTGGAGCATCTTTCCACATGACATCTCATAGAGACTGGTTCACGAAGTATGAAAAATATGATGGTGGAAAGGTGTATTTGGCAAGTGATTCATCTTTGAAAATAGTTGGTCATGGAAGAGTCAGAATTCAATTCCCTGATGGAAGAGTGAAGGGAATCAATGATGTAATGCATATACCAGGTCTGGCTCGAAATCTACTTTCTGTTAGTAAGCTGAATGATATTGGAGTGCAAGTCACGGTCTTTGGAAATGGTTGCAAGATGACTAGAGGCTCTATGGTGCTAGCAAGGGGTGCTCGTATTGGTACCTTGTATAAGCTGGATGCACATGTTGTACAATGCAATAGTGTCTCTGCAAAGTCACAGAAAGCTACTCATGGAGGAAAAGAGGAAAAAGTTCCTGATAGTGTAAAATCTATGGAAGTTAAACTTCCAGCAGAAAAGACTATGCTCTGGCATCATAGGCTAGGCCACATTGGAGAGAAAGGTTTAAAAACCTTGAAGAATAAAAACTTGGTTGAAGGGCTTGATGATTGTAACCTCGAATTTGAGTTTTGTGAACATTGTATATATGGAAAACAACACCGTGTTTCATTTTACTCCAGTCCTCACAAATCTTTTGGTTTGCTTGATTACATTCATTCTGATGTTTTTGGTCCAGTGAATGTTCCTTCTTTGTCTAAGTCAAGGTATTATGTATCGTTTATTGATGATTATTCAAGAAGGTCATTTGTTTATTTTTTGAAAAGTAAATCAAAAGTATTCAGTTGGTTTAAGAAATTTAAGAACCTTGTAGAAAATCAGACTGGAAGAAAAATAAAATGTTTAAGGACTGACAATGGCGGTGAGTTCTATTCCGACGATTTCAAGAGATACTATAAAGATCATGGGATTAAAAGACATAAAACTACACCTTATACTCCATAGCAAAATGGAGTTGTAGAAAGGTTCAATAGGATAGTGATGGAAAGAGCACGAAGTATGCTAAGCAGTGCTAGCTTGGAGGAGAAGTTTTGTGCTGAGGCAGTTGCTACAACATGTTATTTGATAAACCATTCTCCGAATTCCAATCTTGTTGAGAAAACACCTTAGGAAGCATGGTCTGGTAAAAAGCCCTCTCTAAGACACATTTGTGTTTTTGGCTGTGAGGCATATGCACATGTGTCGTATGAGAAAAGATCTAAATTGGAAAACAAGGCTATCAAATATATTTTTATTGGTTATAGTGCTGGCATAAAAGGATACAAGCTTTGGAATCTTGATACGGAGAAGGTTCTATACAGCAGAAGTGTTATCTTTCGTGAGTTGAAGCCTTCTACCTTGGATCTACAGTCAGAGACAAAATCAGAAAACAAAAAGGATGTAGTTGAAGTTCCTCCGACACTAGATAAAGAGGAATTCAAAATTCAAAATGTACCTGAAACTGAGGAGAGCTCAAGTAGTTCTGAGAGTTTTGAAGAAGAATAACAACCTCAACCTCAGCAATTGAGGAGGTCAACTCGTGAAAGAAAGCAACCTGATAGGTATGGGTTTTCTTTGATAGATTCTACTTGTGCCTATGCTTTAATTTCTAGCACTGATGGGCCTAGGATTGTAAAGAGGCATTTAGAATGTTTGATTCAAACTCTTGGTTGGAAGCCATGAATAAAGAAATGGCATCATTAGAAAAGAATGATACTTGGAGTTTGGTGCCCTTGCCTAAAGGCAGAAAAGTTGTGGGATGTAAATAGGTATTTAAAAAGAAAATAGGTCTGGATGGCAGTGTGGAAAATTACAAGGTGAGGTTGGTTGCGAAGGGTTATTCCCAGATTGAGGGAATTGATTATGGAGATATTTTTTCTCCTATAGCTAAGCTGATATCTATCAGATTTCTCTTATCACTTGCAATAGTGTATGACTTAGAGGTTGAACAGATGGATGTGAAGACAACGTTTCTTCATGGTGATCTTGAAGAAGAAATTTATATGTCCCAGCCTGAGCACTTTTATGGAGAAAGGTAAAGAGAAACTGGTTTGAAAGTTAAGAAAATCTCTGTATGGATTAAAGCAGTCTCCTAGAATGTGGTACCAGAAGTTTGACACTTTTGTTTTGTCATTGGGATTTGTAAGATCAAAATCTGATCATTGTGTGTATTACAAAGTTAAAGGTGATCAAGTTCTTATTATTGCTCTCTATGTTGATGATATGTTGTTCATAGGCAATAGTAAGTTAATGATTTCTGATCTTAAGTCTCAGTTGTCTACAAAGTTTGAAATGAAAGATCTTGGTGCAGCAAGGTATATTCTGGGAATGGAAATAACTAGGGAAAACAAGAGTAGAAAAATTTGGCTCTGTCAGAGTAAGTATATTAAGATTGTTCTAGAGAGATTTTGTATGACTAATTGCAAGTAGCTAGTTGTTCCAGTTTTGCAGGGAATGAAGCTATATGTTGAAGACTATCCAAAATCTCCTACTGAGATGGAGGACATGACCAGTGTTCCCTATGCTAGTGCGGTTGGTAGTCTTATGTATGCAATGGTCTGTACAAGGCCAGACATTTCCAAAGCAGTGGGAGTACTTAGTCGATTTATGGCTAATCCTGGAAGGACACATTGGGATGTTGTAAAGAGAGTGTTTAGATATCTGAAGGGCACTTCAAAATATGCATTGTGTTACCATGGAAATTTGGTTGAATCACAGAGGACTCTCAACATTCGAGGCTATGTGGATTTGATTGGGTAGGGGACATTGACATCAGAAGATCCACCAGTGGATATATCTTCATGATGAATGGTGGTGCAATGAGTTGGATGAGTAAGTGGCACGTTGTAGTCACTTTGTCCACTATAGAGGTAGAATACATGGCAGCAACAAACGCCTATAAAGAAGCAATCTGGTTAAAACATTTGTGTTCTAACATTGGTTTTGATGCAGGGAAAATAACAATTTACTATGATAGTTAGAGTGCTATCTGTTTGGCAAAAAATCCTACTTTCCATGCCAAGATGAAACATATAGATGTACAGTATCATTTTGTACGAGATATGGTGGAGGATGGAAAGGTCTCTCCAGAAAAAGCGGATACTCTGGAGAATGTTGCAGATGCATTGATGAAGCTAGTGAGCATAGACAAGTTCAAGTGGTGTGCCAGTTCGATGGGCCTAAGTGCCCATGATTTTCATTAGTTTTGTTGTGCTCTAGAAGTGCCTATGTGATCTTCGTCAAGTGGGATATTATTGGAATTGTGTGTCTTAATCTCACAGGCTGAAACCTCTGAAAGAGAAAAGTCGGTGTGACATCCTTATTGTCTGGCCGACTAGCAGTTGTGCAACCTTGTGGAATGCTCAGGTCGTCGAGACCTTGTTACTATCATGCCGATTGAAGCTATCGCTGTGACTTGTGGTGTTCGGTGTAACCCTCTGCCGAGTGGGTTGGTTTGGCTAATGGTTTTATTCCTAGCGGATGTCAGGGAGACTCATGGCGACTGCAGTTATCGGGGAGACTCTTGGCCGAAAGGTTTGCTTTCGATATGAAGTCTTAGGGATGTGAGATGTCTCACCAACAATTATTCACTTGGAGTCATCGGTGTAACATGTGGCTTCAGTATGAATTCTTAGCGACGGATGTTTGTCTTGCCGACATTGCTATGTGTGTTTATTATCAGATGTCTTCGGTGAGACTCCTGGTGAAAGGTAGTCTCGGGGTAACTTGGAGGCTTCGGTAAGAACTCTTAGCAATGGATGAAGTCTCACCGACGATAGGACATTTTGGTGTAACATGAAGGCTTCGGTATGATCTCTTGGCGAATAGCGATAGTCTCGCCGATGGGAATGCTGGTGTCTATGTGACCTTTGAACATCGGTATGACCTCTCACCGAATAGCGATTGTCTTGGCGATAGCGCTACATGTGATGATCATCGGTATGATGTCTCAACGATATGGTTTGTCTCGCCAACTACTTTTGAACTCGGTGTAACCTCTTGCCAAAGGTGATGATTCTAGCCGATATCGACAGTTGGGTCTTGTGACATTGGGGAGACATGGTTAGTGTCTCACCGACATGCAAACACAGGTTGAACGTTTTGACCAATTGGAAGACTATCCTACATGGTGTGACTTTGACCAATCAAAGGAGCAGAATGGGAACCGCTAGCAATTGGACTATTGTGGCCGTTGCTATGAGGAAGATCGATAGACAGGAGCGACATGGATATACTTAGGAATTGAAGATGATGATCGGTTTGGTAACAGTTGGATGAATAGTTTGATGTGTGATCAATGAGAA
Source organism: Sequoia sempervirens (assembly GCA_007258455.2). Classification (NCBI taxonomy): domain Eukaryota; kingdom Viridiplantae; phylum Streptophyta; class Pinopsida; order Cupressales; family Cupressaceae; genus Sequoia; species Sequoia sempervirens. The sequence goes on from VDFB02000017.1 coordinate 380,705,645, forward strand.
TTCAATTCTGAGAGCATTGTAACTTGAATGTTCTTTACAAGGTTGATCAAGGATTTATGATGTTGTAGTTTGACATCAGAGAGTGAAGCCTGTACTCTGTATGTAATTTTTTTACTGTAATACAAAGGGGTTTTTCTTGGTGTGGTGGGTTTTTCTCCCATAAGGGTTTTCCCATGTAAATCTGGTGTTTATGTGTGTATGCTTATTTCTCTGTTTCTTTTATTTCTTTCAAGTGCATCTTAATTGGAATGTAAATTGAAAATTTAAAGTCACCTCTGCATTCTTCCCTGAGGTTTTGATGTTAGGAGAGTTGTTCCACACCTTAGCTTTCCTCACACTAGATGCAAACTTAATTTGAGTTTCAATCATGTTCTCAACATCCTTGATCCTTTGAATTGCATCAAGCCAAGACCAACAGAATGTGAATAAATTCTTAATCTCTTCCTCACAATTTTGAATAACCTTGATTTTTTCAAGTGCCAAGCTATGAGTAGACTTGCACTTTTCTACAATTTCCAACAATCTATTTCCTTCAACCCAAGAGACCATGTCACTTACTGCTTTGCTCTTTAATTCATTGAATATATCAGTTAATACATTTGAGCTTTCTTTAATGGGATGAGAATAACTAGAGACCACACTAGGAGCTACCTAAAAGTGTGTCCTACTTTTGGCCAATTGCTTAAGTCTTCTTGGAGCAGGGTCCACCTAAGCAACCAGGGCACAAACCACAACTGCTTTCCTCTTTTCTCCAATGGTAGACTTTTATTTACTGAAGAAAAGCTCATACTCTTCAAGAGCTTTAGCAACTTCAATGTAGGTTCCAAACCTAGTTCTATTGGGATCCCGGGGGCTGTTAATCAACAATTCAATGCAACCAGTAGCATAATCCTTCTCAATTTCATATCTAAACTCAGGTATCCATGAATTCCTTAGTTCAATTTCCTTGATGATGCAACTATCTATGTTTACCAAAAAAGTTATATCATTCTTATATTTTGAAACCAATTCTCTTGGAATTCTCCTTCTTTTGTTCATTTTCCTTTGAAACTTTCTAAAGAATGCACCAAGGGAATCTTCTTGTGCATCTAAGTCCCCAAAGTTTCTCATAACCTCCTCAATCTGATAAGAAATTGGTCTGGTATTCTCCCAACTAACTTCTCCTAATCCAAGAATCTCCTTCATAAAGTAGAAAATCAAGCATAAAACTAATGTACCATATCTAAATGTACCTTTCTTTTTCTTGAAATCTCTTAGATTCTCCAACAGTTGTTGTCAGAGAAACTCATAGAGATCATATTCAGTTCTGCTCTCAACCATATCCAATGCAAGATCAATTGTGCTAGTGGACACATCATTTTCACCAAGAATCATCTGTGAAATAACTAAGCTTTCATATTGAACTGTCGGGTTAGAAATTTTAGCATGTGTGTTCCTTATTAAACCCATTTCTCTATCAAAATTACAAATAGGAGTTGGTTCGAAGGATGATAATCCAGTAACTTCCCTAATTATATCTTTAGATATCATATGTGTTTCATCAAGCCACACATAATCACTATAAAATATGCTAAGAGCCATTCTGATACATATTCCTTCACTACTAAAGTCTGGAAAGTTGTTCCACACATCCAATTTCATTTCTGAAAGCACATTGTATTATGGTTTTAGGGTAAAACCATTTCTAGTTAATTCTTGACTCCACAACATGTGAGCTTTTCCATAGCCAAATTCTTTCAATTTTCCATGAATGTATACTCCAACATCTTCAATCGGTATGACACCAAGAGGAAAATCCAAAAAAGCACCCAAAAGATCAAGTTCCAAGGATTTAATAGGGTACATTTTATACTTTGGTTCTAGTCTCTCTAATTTTTTAATAAGTTGAGGCATATCCATTGCATACAAGATACCACAAATAATTCAGATGAGGTAGTAGCATCAACTTAACTTTTCCTTTTCTACCAAAGCCGAATTCAGAATTTCCATAGGATAAAATTGCTCTGTTTTCTTCAACCTTTCTCTCCACGCTTCTTCTTGCACAACAACTTTTTATATCACAAGTAGATCACCTTGAAATTCATGTAAGCGTTCATCCTTTCAAATTCTATGAAATATATTCTTCACACATGTGTGACTGCAAATTCCTTTTGCATGAATTCTTGTATTCAAAACCTTAATTAATGCACTTCTATCATGATATAACATCTTATATCGAAAGAGGGGTGTTAATAAATTTTTTGATTATTGCTCCCCCTTAGCTAAGTTCTAAATTAATTCTTGAGCGACATATCTATACCGGAGGACAACACAAAAACAAATGCTTTTGGTTATGCTTGCTTTCCAGATTCTCCTTCCTTTCTCCAAATCCTTTCCATCTCTTTCTTAACCTCTACTGGATCAACCTTGATGACTGGTTCATATCCTTTTACTGGATTGTTACCTCTGAATTTTTTGCTTCTATCAAAATGTTCCAGATTGCTGCAATTAGAACAAACAATATTCTTCCATCAAAACTTTCATTTATTCAATCTATGTCTGCATTGGTTAGCCTTATGTCGAATTGATTTACAAAGATAACAGTGATCTTTAAATGAATAAATCATCTTATCTAAATTTTGTTTTTTGCTACCTTTAGATTTTTGTCCAATTCTCTTGGTTTCAAAACATTGATCAAAGAGAGATAAGGAAATTTTATCTATTCCATCATTTTGCTTCATTTAATTTTTCCAATCTTTTTCCCTATGTCCAAACTTATTGCAAGAATAATAGACACCATTAAAAGATAAATACCTTTGAGCATTAGGCTTTCTGATAGGAATCCTTCTGATATATCCATCATTGCTTTGATTCTTCATGTTAAGAGATTGATTCAACTTTGACGATTGACCTTCCTCAAATCCTAAGCCGCTTTTATCCATAGAGGACCTTTGTCCTGCAATCAATTTGTCCAGTATTGTAGAGCTTGCTACAAATTTACCCTCATATCTTCTTTCCTTTTCCAGATCTAATTTCAACATTACCACTTCTTGCTCAAGCCTTGCACATTCATCCATTCTCCTTTGTATTTCAGCTCTCTGACAATCTTCAATCTTCTCCTTTTCTTCCAATTGATCTTTCAGTCCGGCGAAGACCTCATCTACTTTCTTCAACTAATTACAAACTTCTCCATGTATTTCCTTTAGATTCTCAATACACTCATTTGCTTCCTTTAGTCTATCCTTCAGATCTTCCTTTTCTTTTTTATGATTAGTAGAGATCACTTTTGGAGGACAAAGAAATTTTTTATCTTCCATAAAATCAAATTTTAGGACCTTCCTCAAGCTGTTAGGCTTCTTCAGAGGAACTGAGCTTTGATACCAATTGTTGAACATTTGGAATACTAAGAGGGGGGGTGAATCAGTATTCCACAAAACCATTCACATAAAATCCATCTAAGCATTATTACAAATCTTCCTAAATTACCAGAAGAAGACATGAAATCAAGACAAAGCATTAACACACATGAACACCAATATTTTTACGTGGAAAACCCAAATTGGGAAAAACCACGGTGAGGATTAGCTCACAATATAATATATCTGGATATAAAATATTACAAGGGCTCACTGCCAAGACTCACTATCCTTGAAAGGCTCACAACCTGAAGAAAATACAAACAATATGGCTCACTGCCAAGATACAAAAGAGTATGGCTCACTGCCAAAGGTGTGAATGGATAAAGAATGCACTTTCCATTGTAAGGAAAGCTAAGGTGCGGAAACAGCTATCCTAATGTCAAAACCATAGGGAAGAATGCAGACAGTACTTTTAATTTCCAAATTACAATCCAATTAAGACACACATGAAAGATTTACAGAAACAGAAAAATACACAAAGACAAATGAACACTAGATTTACGTGGGAAACTCTTTCGGGAAAAAACCCACCACACCAAGCTGAATCTCTTTGTATTTCAGTAATCAACAAATTACATACAATGCAGAGACACAACTCTCTGGTATATGTTTTTATAGTTTCTTCATTCACTGTTCAACCTGTTATAGAAATTCTCTCTCATATTTCAACACCAATCCTACTTAGAATGATTCACTTCAAATCTTATCACATCTTGATCTTATCCTCTATTCATGCTTATCTGCAATTGCCCATCACAAAAAGTTTCCATGCCAGTGAATATTTTTCCTTGCAAGTAGTTCAGTTCCAGCGTTACAACTGTTGCAAAAATCCAACTGCCAACCATTTGAATTTTGCTTCCTCTGATTGGGCCACGAGACACCACATAGGATAGTCATCACTCGGTCAAGGGCGATCAATATGCATTCGCATGTTAGTGAGACACAAGCAGTGTCTCCCCGATGCTCAATGGCTTCACTATCGATATCAGCGTAGGTTCCAACAGTCGGCAAGGCGATATAGCGAATGCCACGAGACATACCGAATCCACTGACATTCATTTCATTCCTATCAGCATCCATCTATCAGCAAGAGTCAACCCCCATCAGCAAGATGTTATACCGAATGCAAATCCACCTTGTGAAGATCTATCGACGAGAGTCATATCGATGTTCACAAGTCACATCGACCTCAGCATTGCCATCAGCAAGACTATCGCAGTTCGCCAAGACTTCATACTAAAGTCTTCAAGTCATGTCGAAAAAACACTCGTCGGCAAGACTTACCGCTTTCGCCAAGAGGTTACACCAAGACCTCTTATGTTACACCGAAGTCACACAGATATCGGCAAGACCTCACGAGTCGGCGAGATGACATACTGAAAGATGAGGCTTCCAACGAATAGTTTACCGCTTTCGCTGAGAGGTCATAGCAAACACATCATGTCACCCCGAGGACCATTCACTATCAGCAAGACAAAACACCTTTCGCCAAGAGTTCACGCCGAAGGTTTTGGTCTCTCCTTGATGATTCTGAATGAAACATTGTCGGTGAGACAATCCTCCATCACTAAGACTCCATGCCAAAATGTCTTGTGTTACTCTGATGACTCTAGTCGCTAGGAGTCTCACCGAAGACACCCGATACCAAACGCATGTAGCTCTATTGGCGAGACATTCCACTCGGCAAAAGGTTACAGTGAATAACAACAAGTCACAATGACAACACCAGTCAGTGAGACAATAGCATTGTCTCGGTGACATGATCATTTCAAAAGGATTCAAAATAGCTAGTCGGCCAGACATCAATAATGTCACACCGAATTTTCCCTTCAGGAGTTACATGCCAGTAAGAATTGAGACACATTTTCCAACAATCTCCCACTTGATGAATATCTTATTGACACCTCCATAGCATAATAAAACTACTAAAATTCATGGGCCTTAATGCCCATCGAACTGGCACACCACCTGTACTTGTCTATGCTCACAGGCTTCGTCAATGCATCTGCAACATTCTCCAGAGTATCCACTTTCTCCAAAGAGACCTTCCCATCCTCCACCATATCTCGTACAAAGTGATACTATACATCTATATGTTTCGTCCTAGCATGGAAAGTAGGATTCTTTGCCAAACAAATTACTCTCTGACTGTCAGAGATAATAGTAATTTTTCCTACATCAAAACCAATGTTAGAACACAAACGTTTTAACCAGATTGCCTCTTTACAAGCATGTGTAGCTGCCATGTATTTTACCTCTGTAGTGGACAAAGCGACTACAGCCTGTCGCTTGCTCATCCAACTCACTGCACCACCATTCATCATGAAAATATATCCACTGGTGGATCTTCTGCTGTCAATGTCCCCTGCCCAATCAAAATCCACATAACCTCGAATACTAAGAGTCCTCTTTGATTCAACCAAGTTCCCATGGTAACTCAAAGCATAATTTGAAGTTCCTTTTAGATATCTAACCACTCTCTTCACTGCATCCCAATGTGTCCTTCCAGGATTAGCCATAAATTGTCTAAGTACTCCCACTGCTTGGGAAATGTCTAGCCTTGTACAAACCATTGCATACATAAGGCTGCCAACCGCACTAGCATACAACACACTGGTCATGTCCTCCATCTCAATAGGATATTTTGGACAGTCTTCAACAGATAGCTTTGTTCGCTGCAGAACTAGAACAACTAGCTACTTGCAATCAGTCATGCAAAATCTTTCTAGAACAGTCTTAATATACTTACTCTGACTGAGCCAAAGTTTTCTATTCTTCTTGTCCCTAGTTATTTCCATTCCCAAAATATACCTCGCTGCACCAAGATCTTTCATTTCAAACTTTGCAGACAACTGAGACTTAAGATCAGAAATCATTAACTTACTATTGCCTATGAACATCATATCATCAACATAGAGAGCAATAATAAGGACTTGATCACTTTCAACTTTGTAATATACACAATGATCATATTTTGATCTTACAAATCCCAATGACAAAACAAACGTGTCAAACTTTTGGTACCATATTCTAGGAGACTGTTTTAGCCCATACAGAGATTTCTTCAACTTGCAAACCAGTCTTTCTTTACCTTTTTCCACAAAGTGCTCCGACTGGGACATATAAATTTCTTCTTCAAGATCACCATGAAGAAATGTTGTCTTCACATCCATCTGTTCAATCTCTAAGTCATATGTTGCTACAAGTGACAAAAGAAATATAATAGATGCTAGCTTAGCTATAGGAGAAAAGATTTCTCCATAATCAATTCCCTCTACCTGGGAATAACCTTTTACAACCAACCTCGCTTTATATTTTTCTACACTACCATCCAGACCAATTTTCTTTTTAAATACCCATTTGCAGCCCACAGCTTTTCTGCCTTTAGGCAATGGCACCAAACTCTAGGTATCATTCTTTTCTAATGATGCCATTTCTTCATTCATGGCTTCCAACCAAGAGTTTGAATCAGACATTTTAAATTCCTCTTTCACAGTCCTAGGTTCATCAGTGCTAGAAATTAAAGCATAGGCACAAGTAGACTCTATCAAAGAAAACCCATACCTATCAGGTTGCTTTCTTTCATGAGTTGACCTCCTCACAGGTTGAGATTGAGGTGGTTCTTCATCTTCTTCAGAACTTTCAGAGCTACTTGAGCTTTCCTTAGTATCAGGTACATTTTGATTTTTCAATTCCTCTTTTTCTGGTGTCAGGGGAATTTCTGCTACATCCTTTTCATTTTCTAATTTCTTCTATGACTACAGATCCAATGAAGAAGGCTTCAACTCACGAAAGATAACGCTTCTGCTGTACAAAACATTTGCAGTCTTAGGATTCCAAAGCTTGTATCCTTTTATGCCAGCACTATAGCCAATAAAAATACACTTTACAGCTTTTTTTTCCAACTTAGATCTTTTTTCAAATGGAACGTATGCATATGCCTCACAGCCAAAGACACGAATATGTCTCAGAGAGGGCATCTTTCCAGACCATGCTTCCAAGGGCGTCTTCTCAACAAGAGCAGAGTTAGGAGAATGATTTACCAAGTAACATGTTGTAGAGACTACTTCAGCCCAGAACTTCTCCTCCAAGCCAGCACTGCTCAACATTCTTCGTGCTCTTTCCATTACTGTCCTGTTGAACCTTTTAGCAACTCCATTTTGTTGTGGAGTGTAAGGTGTAGTCTTATTTCTTTTAATCCCATGATCTTTACAGTACCTTTTGAATTCATCTGAACAAAACTCATCGCCATTGTCAGTCCTTAAACATTTTATTTTTCTACCAGTCTAATTTTCTACAAGGTTTTTAAATTCCTTAAACCAACTGAACACTTTTGATTTACTTTTTAGAAAATATACAAATGTTCTTCTTGAATAATCATCAATAAACGACACATAGTATCTTGATTTAGATAAAGAAGGAACATTCACTAGACCAAACACATCAAAATGAATATAATCAAGCAAACCAAAAGATTTGTGAGGACTAGAATAAAATGAAACATGGTGTTGTTTACCATATATACAATATTCACAAAACTCGAATTCGAGGTTACAATCTTCAAGCCCCTCAACCAGGTTTTTATTTTTCAAGGTTTTAAACTTTTCTCACCAATGTGGCCTAGCCTATGATGCTAGAGCATTGTCTTTTCTATTGGAAGTTTAACCTCCATGGAGTTTACACCATCAGGAATGTTTCCCTCTTCTCCTCCATGAGTAGCTTTCTATGACATCACAAAGACACTATTTCATTGAATAGCTTGTGCATCCAGCTTATACAAAGTACCAATTTGAGCACCCCTAGCTAGCACCATTGTGCCTCTAGTCATCTTGCAGCCATTTCCAGAGAACGTGACATGCACTCCAATATCATTCAGCTTACTTATAGAAAGTAAATTATGAGCCAGACCTGGTATATGCATCACATCATTGATTCCCTTCACTCTTCCATCAGGGAATTGAATTTTGACTCTTCCACGGTCAACAATTTCCAAAGATGAATCACTTGTCAAATACACCTTTCCACCATTGTAGTTTTCATACTTCGTGAACCAGTCTCTATGAGATGTCATGTGGAAAGATGCTCCAAAATCAATCAGCCAGACATCATCAGATGCCCGCGTAGCCAAGGCTGCAATGAAGGCGTCTGCGTCACTCTGAGAAGAATCATTGTCAGAAGAGGTCTTCTTCTTCTTCTTTTTCTCCTCCTTGCAATCCTTTCGGACATGACCAGGTTGCCCACAATTCTAGAATTTCACCTTGGACTTCTTTCCAGGAGACTTTGATCTCCCTTCTGATTTTGATCTGGATTTCTTGTCCTTCTTCTTGCATTTTTCTTTCGATCTTTCTCTAACAGCCAGAGCCTCCTTCGCCATCTCAAAAGATTTCCTTCTCATATCTTCTGACAACAAAGAAGTAACAACATCTTCCATCTTAAAAGTGGATGTCGTACTCCCAATAGCCATCACCAGGTGATCCCAAAAATTAGGCAAAGAACACAATAAAAGCATACAGCGATCTTCATCTTCAATCTTCACACCAACAGATGTTAATTGTGCAATCAGCATGTTGAAAGCATTCAAGTGATCAGCAATAGATCCTCCCTCTTGCATTCTCAAAGAGTATAGCTTCTTCCTCAAGAATAATTTTTTCACCAAGGAATTGCCCTGATAAATAGATGTCAGTCTTTTCCACAAGGAAGATGCAGTCTTTTCTTCATGAACGTTTAGAAGAACAGAATCTTCCAAACAGAGCCTTATCAGCCCTTTTGACTTTCTATCTGCCAGGTCCCAATCCTCTTTCTTCATGTCTTGAGGTTTTGTTCCACACACAGCATTCCAAAGATCTCGGTCCACTAACAGATCTTCCATTTTGAGTTTCCACAACTCAAAATTGCTACCATTGAATTTCTCTATTTCCATCTTTCCGGATGTGCTTGCCATCTTAATCTATAATTAAATTATCAGACCTCTACCAAACTCCCACTGAAAAAGAATTGACACAAAAAACCCAACCCACTCACAAGGATAACACAACTGGTTAGGCTCTAATACCACTTGTAACGAAAGCTAAGGTGCGGAAACAGCTATCCTAATGTCAAAACCACAAGGAAGAATGCAGACAATACTTTTAATTTCCAAATTACAATCCAATTAAGACACACATGAAAGATTTATAGAAACAGAAAAATACACAAAGACAAATGAACACCAGATTTACATGGGAAGCCCTTTCGGGAAAAAACCCACCACACCAAGCCGAATCTCTTTGTATTTCAGTAATCAACAAATTACACACAATGCAGAGACACAACTCTCTGGTATATGTTTTTACAATTTCTTCATTCACTGTTCAACCTGTTACAGAAATGCTCTCTCAGATTTCAACGCCAATCCTACTCTGAATGATTCACTTCAGATCTTATCACATCCTGATCTTATCCTCTATTCATGCTTATCTACAATTGGCCATCGCAGAAAGTTTCCATGCCAGTGAAGATTTTTCCTTGCAAGCAGTTCAGTTCCAACGTTACAACTGTTGCAAAAATCCAACTGCCAACCATTTGAATTTTGCTTCCTCTGATTGGGCCATGAGACACCACATAGGATAGTCATCACTTGGTCAAGGGTGATCAATATGCATTCGCATGTCGGTGAGACACAAGCAGTGTCTCCCCGATGCTCAATAATTCACTATCGATATCGGCGTAGGTTCCAACAGTCGGCAAGTCAATATAGCGAATGCCACAAGACATACCGAATCCACTGACATTCATTTTATTCCTATCGACATCCATCTATCAGTAAGAGTCGACCCCCATCAGTAAGACGTTATACCGAATACAAATCCACCTTGTGAAGATCTATCAGCGAGAGTCATACTGATGTTCACAAGTCACATCGACCTCAGCATTGCCATCGGCAAGACTATCGCAGTTTTCCAAGACTTCATACCAAAGTCTTCAAGTCATGCTGAAAAGAACACTCATCAACAAGACTTACTGGTTTTTCCAAGAGGTTACACCGAGACCTCTTATGTTACACCGAAGTCACACAGCCATCAGCGAGACCTCATGAGTCGGCAAGATGACGTACCAAAAGATGAGGCTTCTAATGAATAGTTTATCACTTTCGCTGAGAGGTCCTAGCGAACACATCATGTCACCCCGAGGACCATTTACTATCGTCGAGACAAAACACCTGTCGCCAAGAGTTCACGCTGAAGGTTCAGGTCTCTCCCTGATGATTCTGAATGAAACCTTGTCAGTGAGACAATCCTCCATCACTAAGACTCCATGCCAAAATGTCTTGTGTTACTCCAATGAATCTAGTCGCTAGGAGTCTCACCGAAGACACTCGATACCAAACGCATGTAGCTTTGTCGGCGAGACATTCCACTTGGCAAAAGGTTACAACGAATACCAACAAGTCACAGCGACAACACCAGTCGGCAAGATAGCAGCATTGTCTCGGCGACATGATCATTTCAAAAGGATTTAGAACAACTAGTCGACCAGACATCAATAATGTCACACCGACTTTGCCCTTCAGGAGTTACATGCCAGTAATAATTGAGATACATTTTCCAACATCCATGTGTTAGAGTTTAGTTTTGATGAAGCACAATACTTGAGTAAGTCACTCAACTAATCATCTATATAATTCACACATATACATTCTCAACTTTGTCTTTAGGTATCTTTCACATGTGCACATTCTTCTCTCATCCTCTACACATCACATGCTCTCGCTCCAAAAATTCCTTACATATATACATATATATATATATATAGATCCATGTTTCTTAATTAGGTTGGCCTAATTAGAGAAACCTTAATTCAAAATCTAACTTTTTTAGTGATGAGCCTTAAATATGCTCATAGTTTGAAACTTTTGATACTCTTACTTTTGTTATTAATAGTTGTTTAAACCTGTTGATTAAATATTTTTCAGGTGGTATCCTATAGCAACGAATTCCATATTCCTGTAGCTTGACAACTTTATTAATTACCTTTTTGACCTTCCGCATGGCTGATGTATGCTTATGATTTTGGATAATGGAATAGGATTAACGTGTGATTAATGAATGGATGGCATGTCACTTGTGTGTATGCTTTCCTTCGCCTCTGTCACTTATTGCAGGTTGTTGGAGGGAGCAAGAGCTGATCAAGCGCAAAGAATCTTGGCTCTATTGAAGAAGTTGTTCCAGTAATAACTCTTTGACCAAATCTTTGGGAAGGAGCTTAAACGGTCCTTTGATCTAGGGAGTGTGTAATGCTATATTCTCTCTGGGTCACATCGAGTAGATAGACTTTCATTTATGAATATTTGTTCTATGGATTCAGAATGTATTTATGATCACGACTCCATCTGTTAGTTAGTTAGTTGCCTTTTTCATTTAAATAACCATTCCTCCTGCGTGAGTGAATGAGGATGAAACAGTATGTGTTAAAAATTAAGTTGAATAAGCAATAGAGTTGTGTTAAGTTTTATTTTCAAACAGAGTAATCAATGTATTCTAGTTCTGAATATGAATAAAATTCGATGAAGCTTTGAGTCAACTTCTTGTGTAATCTAGTTGATGCTTGCTAAGGGGGCCCACTTAGTAAGTATTTTGTAGCAAGTTGTTGTAGTTAACTGTTTATTTCATGTTGATTACTAGTTAGAATCTATTTCTGTAGATTTCAACACAAACTCAGCCTTGTATTGTTCCTGCAGCATCGAGAATCCATCCTTGTGTCTGTTCCTGCAGCATAAGGCCAGTTCACAGTTTGTCCTTTAATAATAGCTGCTATGATTTTTGTTTTAGCTAAATTGATTATGAGTTAAAAAGCTTTACGTTGCACTTCTTTTAAGCATTTGTTTTCTATAGATGGTGACTGGAAACTAGTTCTTAGTGCACATACCATGCTGCTCCATTTCAAGTATACGTCCCCTAGTTTGACAAAGTAAATGAACGACCATGAGAAGATGTGAGTCACCTATTGGAATGTCCAATTCCCAGGTTTAGTTTTATATCCTTTTGTGGGCGTGACCATTTTTGGCGCCGTTGTCGGGGATGGTGTCAATCTAAGAACCTGCTATAGTCATTGTTAGCAGTAGTTTAGTCTGTTTTTCAAAATCTTTTAAAATACCATTCATTTTCATTGCATGCATAGAAGGAGAGACGCTTAGGGAAGATTTCTCCCCAACCTGCCATTTATTGCCAAGAAAACTAAACCAGCTTATAGCCTATTTGAGGACGAAGGAGACTTAGATATTGACCCATTTGCTGAAGATCTGTGTGCTGACTTGCTATTCGGCCCATTTGATGAAGAACCTAAAGAAAATCCATTTGCTCCTATACTTGGTCAGGTGAACATGGCACGTAATCCACCGAATCGACCTCCTGCTTTTGAATTCCCCATTACTCCTCAGCAAAACAATGACAACCTTAAGAATATTCCTTCTTCATTACTTCCCAAGTTCTATGGCTTAGTCACAAAAGACCCAGAGACCTTCTTGTTCGAGTTTGATATCCTCTGTTGCAGTTATGACTATACTTCAGATGCTCACAAACTGAAATTGTTCCCTGCTACCTTGAAGGAGGGAGCTTTCAGATGGTTCATGAGTCTGGGAAGGGGTGTTGTCGATAGTTGGCCAGCCATGCAAACAAAATTTTTTGAGAAATACAAGGAATACTGTAAGAGTGGCAGTAAAGGTGATGACATATTTCAAATTCAACAAAAGGAAAATGAAAGTCTGGAGGATTATATATCAAGATTCCTATTTTCTCTGAAAAATAATTTAGACCATACTCTTAATGAAGAATCTCAGAAATTACTTTTTCTAAGGGGAATCAATGATACCTGCATAGATGCCTTGGACCTGATGGGAGGTGGTGATATCACTCAAGCATCTTGGGATGATCTCATGAAGATATGTCTCAATTACTCCCGAGCAAATGTGAAGAAGGGTAGAGGTCATCAAGTTACAGTGGGAAAGTCTTCTTCTAGTGGAGTTTCACGGATGGAGATAACAAATTTGCTGTCTAATTTCAAGCAGGATATCATTAACAATATGGCTACACAACTGGACACTATGCTAGCTCAGAAGAAACATGAGGAAGCTGAAGCAATCTTGGCCGAGTTCTATCCACATTGTAGACAGAAGAAACATGATTGCAGATGCAAGATGGTGGCTAAACTGGAAGCTAAGCAATTACCTACCAACTTTAAGCTAGTAGAAGGTGATGATGATCAAGTGTTCTTCGTTGCACAAAGGAGACCATGGGCTCAAAGACAAGGTATGCCTCAAGACCCTTTGACTTTTGGTAATCCTTATTCTAACTATAATAACCAATGGCAACCTACATATGGACCACCACCACCTTGGAATACATCTCAAACACCTTGGCCTAACTATCAGACCCCTCAATGGCAATCTCCTCAAGGAGGTTGGCAGCAGCCACAAGGACAATGGACCCCACCCCAAGGTAATTGGCAGCAGAATCCTCAATGGAGAGGTTCTCAGCAATGGTAGAACCAGTCCCCTGGGTTCCTACAGCTTCCACAGCCACAACCTCAGGCCCTCATGCCACCTCCTGTAGCAACTGCCACAAATACTGGCCCTCCAAAACAAATGCCTATGCCTGCTCAGTCATTGCCAAATCCCAATAATAAGCAACAGTAGCAGCCATAACAGCCCATGTATTTTGCTGAAGCCAACCAATATCCAGCTTATGCCTTAAACATTAGTGATATCCATTTGAGTTCTGGAACCACTATTCTTGCTCCACAACTGCCTCTAATTACTGAGATACCAGATTCTTCCCCTGAAGAACCTTCTGCACCTGCTAATCCTACTGAGCATATGCCTATAACTGATACGGTTTCTAAGGAGTCTATTTTGCAAAGTCAAGACAAACCACCTTTTCCTCAGAGGTTACAAAGTACCGCACCTAAACCCCTGGAAGAACCCACTTTTGACATTCTGGATCAGCTAAAAAATGTACAAATTCAAATTCCATTATTTCAGGCCATTAAAGATGTTCCAATTTATGGAAAATCCATTAAAGAGGCCTATTTGAAGAAACCTGGATGGAAGAAAAAGGATCCCCAAAAAATTCATGTCTTAGGGAAATTGGCTGATATAATGTTGGGAAATGTAGTCATTCCAAAGTATACTGACCCTGGAAGTCCTGTAGTGCAAATACATATAAATGGCCAAATTGTAAAAAATATTTTGATTGACCTCGGTGCTGCCATTAATGTCATGACCAAGCATACTATGGACAATTTGAACATCCTAAACATTTGGTCTACACTTGCAGTCCTGCAGCTTGCTGATAGCTCCACAGTCACACCTAATGGAATGGTGGAAGATGTAATTGTCACTCTTGAATCTTGGGAGTATCCAGCTGATTTTACAATATTATCTACTAAGGAAACTTTAGGAGGATACCCTATTATCCTAGGTAGACCATGGTTAGCAACTGTTGATGCTTTTATAGGATGTCGTTCTGGGGATATGACTATTTCTGATGGACAGTCCACAAAAAAATTAGCTTTGTATCCGCCTGTTAGACCTCAACCAGATTTGTCCTAACCTGTTTGGCCAGATGTGGGGGAAGAAACTGAAGAAGCCAATTCATTGGTTCAATTAATTATGATCCAAACTGATCCATTCTCACAACTTCAGAATGAGGATTCCTTGCTTTTTCAAATTCTGTAGTCTAACTCTGATACGGGTAGTTCATCTGATCCAAATAGCAGTCATCTACAATGTTTCCTGCAACAACTGAATTCTGAGAGTTTGCTGCCTAAATTTCTTGCAATTTTTCATAACTTACTTCCACAAGAGGTACAAACATCACCTGTAGATTCTATGAGTGATCTCACTAAGCAAATAGAATTGTCTCCAGGTCACTGTTTGAATATCAATAGCAAGCTGTCACAATCTCAACAGGTTGTCCTACTCAAAATGTTGCAAGATCCGCATAAAGCTTTTGCATGGGAATATGGGGACATGAAAGGAATAGATCCTCGAATTTGTACTCATAGGATCTATATCAAACAAGACTATTTACCAGTTAGGCAGCCTCAAAGAAGAATAAATCCAGCACTCAGAGAAATAGTTAAGAATGAGCTTCAAAAGTTGCTTGATGTTAGTTTTATCTACCCAATCTCTGACAGTCAGTGGGTCTCTCTGTTAGTTATTGTCCCTAAGAAAGGTGGAAAATAGAGTGTGTGTAGATTACAGAGAGTTGAACACTGCCACTAAAAAAGATCACTTTCCACTGCCGTTTGTAGACCAAGTGCTAGACTCATTGTTTGGTAAAAGCTATTTCTCCTTCTTGGATGGCTACAGTGGGTACAATCAGATAAAAATTTCCCCTGAAGATCAAGATAAGACCACTTGTACCTGTCCATGGGGAACATTTGCTTACTCAGTCTTGCCTTTTGGTCTATGCAATGCGCTAGCAACATTTTAGAGAGCAGTAATTAGTATTTTTGCTGATATATCTCATGACTGTATGGAAATTTATATGGATGACTTCACTACCTATGGGGTTACATTTGAAGAAGCATTGGTGAATTTAGAAAAAGTATTGGAAAGGTGCAAAGAGCAAAATTTGTCTCTAAACAGTGAAAAGTGCTTTATGCTAATGCAAGAAGGTATTTTTCTAGGCCATCATCTCTCCAAGGATGGAATTCAGGTTGACCCTGCTAAAATTGAAGTTATTCTAAATTTACAAACTCCTGCAAAACAAAAGGATGTCAGAAGCTTCCTTGGCCATGCAGGGTATTATAGAAGGTTTATAAAAGATTTCAGCAAAATTGCCAGTCCACTATATGCCTTATTAACTAAGGATTCTGCATTCGATTGGACAGAGGCCTGGGAAAAATCTTTCCTGCAGCTAAAGGACTTGCTTACTAAAGCCCCTGTTCTTCAAGGTCCAAAATGGACTCTTCCTTTTCACATACATGCAAATTCTTCTGATTTTGGCATAGGGGCAGTCTTAGCCCAAAAAGAAAATTCAATTGAGCATGCTATCTATTTTATCAGCAAAAACGTTCAAGGTCCTGAGCTAAACTACACTGTTACAGAAAAGGAGTTGCTAGCAGTAGTGTATGCTTTGAATAAATTTAGGCATTATATTACAGGTTATCAGATATTTATCCACACCGACCATACAGCAATCAGGTATCTGATGAACAAGCCTGCCATCTCTGGTAGGTTGGCAAGATGGCTCCTGTTGTTGCAAGAATTTGACATTACAATCATTGATAAACCAGGAAGAGCTAATGTTGTGGCTGACTTTTTATCAAGGCTTCAAATAACTACACCTGCTAAACAAGAAGTCATTGATGATAGGTTCCCTGATGAACACCTATTTTCCATTGCTGCACACACTCCATGGTATGCAGACATTGCCAATTATCTAGCAGCAAGCAGAATACCAGCTCACTTCTCCCCAAAAGAAAAGAAACTATTAATTGAGAAAAGTTTTAATTTTTCATGGATTGCAAATTGTCTGTTTTACACAGGCCCTGATCAAGTTATGCGAAGATGTGTAAGAGAATATGAGACTTATGATATTTTGCATGCTTTCCATGATGAACCATGTGGGGGAAATTTTGCAGCCAAGAGAACATCAATGAAGGTTCTTACAACAGGATATTATTGGCCAACATTACACAAGGATGTTGTAGCTTATACAAGGAAATGTGACAGATGCCAACGTATGGGAAGACCAACCAGGTCAGATGAAATGCCACTGTATCCACAAGTAATAGTCACCCCCTTTGATAAATGGGGAATGGATTTTGTTGGACCAATTGATCTACCATCAAATGGCAAGTCATACATTCTGGTTTGCACGGATTATGTAACAAAGTGGGTTGAAGTAAAGGCAATGACTCATGCTTGTGATAACAAGGTTGCTGAATTTTTGTATGAGCTAATTTTCACTAGATTTGGAGTTTCCAGAGAGCTTTTAACTGATCAGGGAGCTCAGTTCAAATCCAATTTGATCACTGCACTAATGAATGACTATAAAATCAAGCGTAGGAAATCCAGCCCCTATCACCCTCAAGCCAATGGTCAGGCGAAGGTTACAAATAGGGAAATTGAGGCAATCCTAACAAAGACAGTGCAGCTCCATAGGAAAGATTGGAGCAATAGACTTCCTGAAGCAGTCTAGGCCTACAGAACTGCATGGAAGACAACAACTGAGTTTACACCTTTTGAACTGCTTTATAGGAAAACAACCATGTTTCCCATTGAATTTGAACATAAAACTTTGAGGACAACTCTCGAACTCAATATAGACATTTCTGAAGTACAGAAGGAATGTCTCCTGCAGCTGAATGCCTTGGACGAAATGAGAAAAGCTTCCCTGCAGCATACAGAAGTTGTCCAACAGCAAAGGAAGAAGTGGCATGATCAACACATCAAAACCAAGCAATTCTCTGCTGGTGATTGGACTCTGCTATATGATTCCAGATATCAAGAAAACTAAGGTAAGCTCACAACCCGCTGGCTCGGTCCCTATGAAGTTGAGAATGTGTTTGACAACGGTTCAGTATAGCTTGCCACAATTGATCCAGTCGTTTCAAATTGCTAGTTAATGGACACCGACTGCGGTTATATCATAAGCCGACATCAAAGGAAGAGTTCCTGAAAAAGTTTGTTTCGACTGGTCTTCCTACAGCAAAAGGCTTAGGCCTTTTTCCTGCAGCTTCTCTTTAAGTATTGTGTTGACCGCCCATAATAAAGTTTTCTTTTTTTAAAAGAAAACCACTTTTCTCCATTTTTTCCATCTATCACATCATTCATTCATTTATCTGCCACGTCATCCATATTGTCACTCCGCCTCATTCATGCATTCAATCTTCCATCTATCATTTCATGATACGTTGTTGTCCTTTATGGCATGCCTGAGAACTGAATTCAAGGTACGTGAAATCTTTTCATTATCGCATAATTTATTCTTTCTGTTTATTCATTAATTGTAATGTATATATCAGCCGTAATTGCATGCTTTCATCTTATCACCCTGCACATGTGAGGACACATGTCGAATGCTAAGTAGGGGGCAGGGGGTATTCTAATTTGAAATTTTCTTGTGCCAAATTTACGTTTGCCAAAATAGTTATGTTTTTGTACTTTCTAAAGTACGATTGCGAAGCCATATCCTAAGAACAAGTTAACTACTTAGTTTAAGTAATTAAAATTATTTTATGCAAATGTCTAGTTGTTATTCTTGGTAAGGAAAAAGAAGTGCAGTAAGGAAGAAGAGTCTTTTTCAAGCTTTCAACATCAGTCTGAGTTTTTGTTTTAAGGATTTTTTATCATGGGTGGCCAACTGGTGAGGCACGAGCCTGTGGCTCTTGAGGCGTTGATACAGGATCCTTAGTTAATGCAAGCATTGGCCAACTGTGGATGGTTAAATTATTTCTTGATAATTGATTTTTTTGATGAAGAGGCTGCAGGCGAATTCTTGAGAACATTTTCAGAAAATGAGGCTACGGTATGGGGCTTGGCAGTCGTTGTGACAGAGGAAAGAATTGCAGAAGTTACTGGATTACCGACAGTTGGTGAAAATTTTCCTGTTGGAAGGGATGTTGTCTCTGCTAGGGCAGAGTTTATCCTACCAACTGATGGGCCTTTGGAAATCTCAAAGCAAGGGTGCAAAAGAATGTCCCTGCCTTATCCATACTCTGAATACGCCATCTTTATTATCAGGTATTTAACTTGTGAAGGGCGATTCTCTTACCTACATTCATATCATTTCAAATTGTTAAGTCATATGAGACATGGACTAGTAGTGAATGTTCTGAATTTCTTGATAAACCTTTTGCAAAATAGTGCACACAAAACCCAAAAGGGTAAAGGAAACTCTGTCACACATCATGCCCTAATAAAACTTTTGACTGAGCGATCTTTAAGGGATGTTTCACGTCTTTCCTGGCATGAGTTTGCTGCCTAAAAAGGTCTTCAACTACCTGAACCCCCTAGGGCACTACCTGCGCAGCCTAGAAGAAAGAAAATGAGAATTGAGTCCACAAGTACATAAACAGAACAAGAATCCGTTGCTCCTGCAGCGCCCAGTCCTGCAGCTTCTATACCAATGTCCTCTACCGGTGTGCAAACAAGGTCTGCCGCTAGGAGAGAAAAAGGAAAGACAATTGTAGGAGAGTCATTTGGAGTAGGGCAGACTCCTGAGTCGGACCCACAAACTCAAAAACAAAAAAAAATTGCCTCATCCTCTCCTGTGGAGTCTTCGCCTGTCTCTGTCTCTCCTGTAGCAACACCTGTTAATACTCCAGTTTCAATATCTTCTTCCCCTGCCGAGTTTGGATCTTCAAGACTAGCTAGGAAGAGGACTGCTAAGGAAGCATCCTTTGCTGCTGCTCCCTATGAAAAACTACCAAGAAGGAGTTCATTGAGACAACAGTCTAAGCCTGCTATAACCTCCGTTCAAACAGAAACTGTCATAATATTGGAGGACTCTGCTAAATCAGGTCATGATAACTCCTTAGGTATGTCTGCAAATTTTCCACAAAGCTCCTCTATTGTTCCTAAGGTAGCACAACCCAGTAATGATGATAAGGGGAAAATGCTGAGTCTGGATGACTTGGCTTGTGCGGCTGAGAAAATTTCTAAGGAAGAACAATCTTCTCCCATGCAGCAACAAGGCTTCATCTTGTAGCAAGAGGATTTTGTCCTACAGCAAGAAGAAGGTGTGCTTGAACTGCCTGAAATACCCTATGATAATCCATTGCCCACTAAAGTTTGCACAGATTTAGTTGTGTACAAAATGACTCTATTGATTGCATACTTGGAATTTATGAGAATTAAGTGGAAGCCTATGTCATTCTAGACTTTATGTTTTCGCCATTTCGCCAAAGCTGAAGTCCAGCAAAGTTTATGGGATGAGGAAAAGAAAAAACTGCAAAGGGAAATTGAAAGGCAAAAGCAAGAAATTCAAGATATGCAGAAAAAAATGGATGAAATGATGAAAATAACTAGAAAGATAATGGAGTGTAGGCCGCCACCCAAAGTGTATGCAATGTGCCTCAAGGAACAGTTTCTTTGGTTCAAACTAATGAGGATTTCCAGAAATTTGGATCCCGATATTGAAACAGCCAAGGAATTCTATGATGCCTATGAAGTGGCCCCTAATTGGTTGAAAAACTCCATGTGTGAACTTTATTTACATGGTTATTTAATTCCTGCAGAAACTGAATGGAACCCACTCCTTTATATAGGTGATATCCATCTAAGAGCACTTATGTCTTGGGTTGCAAATGAGGTCAATTATGGGAGACAATTGGAAACATATGAAGAAGCAGAAAGAGATGAACCTATTCTTCTAAGAGCTGAGAGTTTAGACCCACACACAGTTTTAAGAACCTGGTTTGAAGTTACTTTTGGAGAGAATCACGCTGAGGAAAGAGAGAAAAATTTTGACATTAGACAACAAGTATACAGTGAGTTCAAAGAGTAGAAATATATATTTTGGAAACTTGCCTCTTCCAGGATTGAGACAAGGTGGGAGAGATTAATGGTCGGTCTAAGAAAGACAGAGCCTCACAGCCCTTTGAACTTCACAGCAGCACTCAGGAGAACAGAAAGGTACATGCAATTGGGTTTGCAAAGCATATTTGAATTATGGATGCCACTGACCTTCCAACCCCCAGTTTTAATGTGGCTACTCTATCCCTACCAAGCCAAGGAAATCAATGAAGAAATAGAAAACTGTAGATTTGAAAGATGGAAATTTACTTGAGGTTTTTACTTCAAGTTTGGAACTTCGCTACAGGGTCATGTTGCTCCAACAAATTTCAGGGAAATAACAAGGAAAGTCAATGCTAGAGGACCAACATTACAATAAGTAGGGGGCAGAATGATGAGCCTTAAATATGCTCATAGTTTGAAACTTTTGATACTCTTACTTTTGTTATTAATAGTTGTTTAAACCTGTTGATTAAAGATTTTTCTGGTGGTATCCTATAGCAACAAATTCCATATTCCTGTAGCTTGACAACTTTATTAATTACCTTTTTGACCTTCCGCATAGCTGATGTATGCTTATAATTTTGGATAATGGAATAGGATTAACGTGTGATTAATGAATGGATGTCGTGTCACTTGTGTGTATTCTTTCCTTCGCCTCTGTCACTTATTGCAGGTTGTTGGAGGGAGCAGGAGCTGATCAAGCGCAAAGAATCTCGGCTCTGTTGAAGAAGTTGTTCCAGTAATAACTCTTTGACCAAATCTTTGGGAAGGAGCTTAAACGGTCCTTTGATCTAGGGAGTGTGTAATGCTATATTCTCTCTGGGTCGCGTCGAGTAGATAGACTTCCATTTATGAATATCTATTCTGCGGATTCAGAATGTATTTATGATCACGACTCCCTCTGTTAGTTAGTTAGTTGCCTTTTTCATTTAAATAACCATTCCTCCTACGTGAGTGAACGAGGATGAAACAGTATGTGTTAAAAATTAAGTTGAATAAGCAATAGAGTTATGTGTTAAGTTTTATTTTCAAACAGAGTAATCGATGTATTCTAGTTCTGAATATGAATAAAATTCGATGAAGCTTTGAGTCAACTTCTTGTGTAATCTAGTTGATGCTTGCTAAGGGGGCCAACTTAGTAAGTATTTTGTAGCAAGTTGTTGTAGTTAACTATTCATTTCATGTTGATTACTAGTTAGAATCTATTTATGTAGATTTCAACGCAAACTCAGCCTTGTATTGTTCCTGTAGCATCGAGAATCCATCCCTGTGTCTGTTCCTGCAGCATAAGGCCAGTTCACAGTTTGTCCTTTAATAATAGCTGCTATGATTTCTGTTTTAGCTAAATTGAGTCTGAGTTAAAAATCTTTACGTTGCACTTCTTTTAAGCATTTTTTTCTATAGATGGTGACTGGAAACTAGTTCTTAGTGCACATACCGTGCTGCTTCATTTCAAGTATATGTCCCCTGGTTTGACAAAGTAAATGAATGACCATGAGAAGATGTGAGTCGCCTATTGGAATGTCCAATTCCCAAGTTTAGCTCTGTTGTGACTTTTATATCCTTTTGTGGGCGTGACCATTTAGCACGGACCTAAGATAGATCCCTTTATTATTCATAGCACATCTCAATATTAATATATAATTAGGTCGGCTAGAGTTAAACCAAAACTCCAAACATATGTACACTCTGTCAAACGTGAAACACAAAAAATTGTTAGCACATTGAATTCTCCCTTAGACGACATCAAGCTACTTATCTTCAACACCACATGGTATGATATCAATTATGAGAAAGTACAGAATCTCCCACAACAGTGTACGATATGAAAACTCACTGAGGTCTATAAACCAGAATATTGTCATTCATATCTCCTAAATGCCTTCACATATCATCATGAAATTCCAAAGTAGAATACATCTTGTAGCCTCAAACCTATGTACAAAGTCCTATAATGATATTTTTTAGTGAGATAGAATCTTGACCAAAAAATTGGTGTATAGAGCCAATGTATAAGCATAACACTATTTCCCAACCAACTCATAATTGTACCTTTCAACCCATACACCCTAGTTAGTTGAAACCATGTCAGAGGATGCAACTGATGTTAGGATAAATCATGTTATCAACTTCTGAGTAGATCATACAAAATAGGATAGTCCACATCAAAATACCAAATCATTAGGCATTGATAACCGAAGTAGCAAAATATTAGCAATTAACAAAATTTCATTATTTGTTGACATCAATGACAACCTATCAATTTCCAACAAGGGAGGGAGAGAGAGATGGATAGGGGTTGAGGGATTAGGATTGAGGGTCCAATGTATAGGGTAGAGGGTTTAATGTATAGGGTAGAGGGTTGAGGGTTTAAGCATTTAAGGGTTAAGGGGTTAAGGGTTTAAGAGTTGAGGGATGAGGTTGAGGGTTTAAGGGTTTAGGGTTAGGGGATTAGGGTTTAGGGCTTAGGGTATAGGGTTGAGTATATAGGGTTGAGGGATTAAGGTTTGAGGGTTGAGGGATTAGGGTTGAGGGATTAATGGTTGAGGGAGGGTTAGGGTTGAGGGTTTAGGGTAGAGAGTATAAGGGTTGAGGGTATAGGGTTGAGGGATTAGGGTTGAGGATTTAGGGTATTGGGTAGAGGGTAGAAGGTAGAGGGTTTAAGGGTTTAGGTTTTAAGGGCTGAGGGTTGAGGGTTTAAGGGTTTAAGTATTGAGGGTATAGGGTTGAGGGATTAGAGTAGAGAGGGAGGGATGGAGGGATGGAGAGATGGAGGGAGAAGTAAGAGAGAGAGAGAGAGAAGGAGAGAAGAGGAGGGAAGGAGAAATATAGATGAGGGTTGGCGATGCAATGCATAGGGTAGGGTTTGAGAATTGAGGGTATAGGGTTAAGGGTTTAGGGTATTGGGTTGAGGGTAGAGGATTAAGGGTATAGGGTTGAGGGATTAGGGTTGAGGGTTCAATGTATAGGGTAGAGGGTATAGGGGTTGAGGGTTTAGGGTTTAAGGGTTAAGGATTGAGGGTTTAAGGTTGAGAAATTAAGGGTTGAGGTTGAGGGTTGAGGATTAGGGTTGAGGGATTAAGAGTTGAGGGTTTAGGGTAGATGGTTTAAGGGTTTAAAGGTTTAGGAGCTTAGGTTTGAGGATTAGGGTTGACGGTTTAGGGTATTGGGTTGAGGGTTGAGGGTAGAGGGTAGAGGGTTTAGGGTTTAGGGTTGAGGGTTTAAGGGTTTAAGATTTGAGGGTATAGGGTTGAGGGATTAGGGTAGATAGGGAGGGAGAGATAGAGTGAGAAGTGAGATAGAGAGAATGAGAGAAGAGGAGGGAAGGAGAGAGAGATGAGGGTTGTGGATCCAATGTATAGGGTAGAGGGTTGAGAATTGAGGGTATAGAGTTGATTTCCTATAGGGTTGAGGATTTAGAGTATTGGATTGAGGGTAGATGGTTGAGGGATTAAGGGCTTAAAGGTTGAGGGTTTAAGGGTTTAAGGGTTTAAGGGTTGAAGTTTTAAGGGTTTAAGGGATGAGGAATGAGGGTTTAGGGTTTAGGGTATAAGGGTTGAGGGTTTAGGTTTAAGGGTTGAGGGATTAGAGAGAGATGGATACCTGAGAGGGAGGGGGTGGGAAAGAGAGACCTAAGAGAGAGGGGGATAAAGAGAGAGTGGGATTGGGAGAGAGGAGGTTGGAGTGAGAGGTACTTATCTAGGTAGGGTGGGAGGGATGGTTGAGAGAGAGGGAGAGAGAGGGAGTGGGAGAGAGAGAGAGGTAGGGAGTGATTGAGCAAGAGTTATATAGAAAGAGGGAGAGGGTAGATAGAGACAATTAGAGAATGTAGGAGAGCGAGGGAGAGAGGTGAGATAGATAGATAGAGAGAGGGATAGGGGTTGAGGGTATAGGGTTGAGGGATTAGGGTTGAGGGTCCAATGTATAGGGTAGAGGGTTTAATGTATAGGGTTGAGGGTTGAGGGTTTAAGCATTTAAGGGTTGAGGGGTTAAGGGTTGAGGGTTTAAGGGTTTAAGAGTTGAGGGATGAGGTTGAGGGTTTAAGGGTTTAGGGTTGAGGGTTGATGGTATAAGGTTGAGTATATATGTTTTATGGTATAGGGTTGATGGATTATGGTTGAGGATCCAATGTATAGGGTAGAAGGTCAAGAATTGAGGGTTCAGGGTTTAATGTATAGGGTAGAGGGTTGAGGATTGAGGGTTTAAGGGTTTAAGAGTTGACGGATTAAGGGTTGAGGCTTGAAGCTTGAGGCTTGAGGCTTGAGAGTTTAAGGGTTTAAGGTTTGAGGCTCTAGGGTTGAGGGATTAGGGTAGAGGGTAGAGGGTATTGGGTTGAGGGTAGATGGTATTGGGTTGAGGATAGAGGGTAGAGGGTAGGGTTTAAGGGTTGAGGGTTTAGGGTTGAGGGTTTAAGGGTTTAAGGGTTGATGGTTTAGGGTTTAAGGGTTGAGGGATTAAGGGTTGAGGGTTGAAGGTTGAGGGTAGAGAGTTTAAGGGTTGAGGGATTAGCGTTGAGGGTTTAGGGTATTGGGTTGAGGGTAGAGGGTAGAGGGTTTAAGGGTTCATGGTTTAAAGGTTGAGGGTTGAGGGTTTAGGATTGAGGGTTTAGGGGTTTAAGGGTTGAGGGTATAGGGTTGAGGGATTAGGGTAGAGAGGGAGGGATGGAGGGAGAGATGGAGGGAAAAGTGAGATAAAGAGGAGAGAAGAGGAGGGAAGGAGAAAGATAGATGAGAGTTAAGGATCCAATGTATAGGTTAGAGGGTTGAGGGTATAGGATTGAGGGATTAAGGTTGAGGGATTAGAGAGAGAAGGAGACTCGATATAGGGATATGGGGTGGAATGGAGAGATTTGAGAGAGGAAGAGAGAGAGGGATTGGGAGAGAGAGAGAGAGAGTTATCTAGTTATGTAGGTAGGGTGGAAGGGATAGTTGAGAAAGAGGGAGAGAGAGGGAGTGGGAGAGAGCGAGAGAGAGAAAGAGAGTTATCTAGTTATGTAGGTAGGGTGCTTGAGGGTGAGACCTAACAAAGAGAGGGGGGGTCAGATGGAGATAGTTGAGAAAGAGGGAGAGAGAGGGAGTGGGAGATAGAGGCAAAAGAGGGAGATGGAGATAGTTGAGAAAGAGGGAGAGAGAGGGAGTGGGAGAGATATAGAGGGAGAGAGAGAGATTATGGTTTAGTGTTTAAGGGTCAAGGTATTAAGGTTTTAAGGGTATATAGTTGAGGGATTAGGGTTTAAGGCATAGTGTCCAAGGTTGGGGGTTTAGGGTTTAAGGGTCGAGGTATTAAGGGTTTAAGGGTATAGGGTTGAGGGATTAGGGTTTAAGGCATAGTGTCCAAGGTTGAGGGTTTAGGGATAGGGTTTAGGGTTGAGTGAGAGACCTAGATGGCTAAGGAGGGATGGATGGATAAGGAGAGAGAGAGAAAGAGAGGAAACCTTTAGAAAATCAACTTTTTCATAACACAAGCGTGTTTTTAAGAAGTTGAAATATAGTAGTTTTGTATAGCAAGCCAAAATGCACTCGTATTATAACACATGCATGTTATAATGTGATCATGTTTTGGCTTGCTCTAAAATGGTTAAAAAGTCAACACACCTGTGATCTAGGCCCACATGTTCTATTATTCTCCTACTTATGCACGTGTTCCAACAAAAAAATCTTTTTGATGTTGTTGGGAAGTGCACATGCAAAGTTTTCACATTCTACCACCTTTGCATGAACTTTCCACCACCTTTTTATGGTTTACCAACTTAGGAAGGAGGAAATAACAGTTTTTTCACATCAAGTTTGATATATATCAATTCAAGTCTCAATTTTTGTAGTGTTTCAATGTTAATTGTGATTGAATTGTAGGAATTTAATAATATGCATTGGTTATTTGTATTGTTGTTAGTAATTCTATTCAAGAGTGATATACAATTGAACATTGAAAAGGAAACAAGCTTATGAAAAACCCAAATTGTTGATGAGTTTAATGCAAGAAGAAACAAAGACTACATAATTGGGTAGAACTCTTCCATTCGAATCTCCATTTATTAGGTATAATGTGAATACTTTACATATTTCTTTACATTTTCCTTAATTTTATTATGTTTCTTTATCATCCCTTATCATAAATGCTTAATGCAATGCTTTGATTTTATTATTATGCATATTCCATGTTCATCATTGTTTGTTTTTCATTATAACCTTAGCCCCTCTTGACACATTTTAAACTACACAATTCTTTACACTTGCCAATTACATTTTAAACCACATCTCTTTGAGGTATTATGTTAAACCAATTGACCTACCTCGTGTATGCTTCCACATTTTGTATACACATATATATAATAGTATTTATAAGTATGTAATATGATACATCATTTCTCAATCCTTTTCTATGGATGTGCATACCCCTTTCCAAAGCTTCCATTTTGGTATAGGCATGGGGGATGTTGGAAAATGCAGTGGAATTTGGTTTTTCACCTAGAAATTGCATTTTCTTAAAATTTTCTAAAGCCTCTTCAACAAATCCATTTTTTCCATTTCCTGCAATCATTGTAGTCCATGAGGACATATCTCATTGAGGCATTTTTTTCAAACAGTTCTACCAAAACAATTGATTTCCTTTTCTATGCTACCAAATTTTTCATGCATATCTACCAAAGCATTGTATCAAACAACATAGAAAATGAAATCAACTATTTGAAAAAATGCCTCAAAGAAATGCGGTCTCATGGTGATAATCAATAGTTTGAAAAAATGCCTCAAAGAAATGTGGTCTCATGGTGATGCGGTCTCATGGTGATGTGCATCACCATGAGACCACATTTCTTTGAGGCATCTTTTCAAATAGTTGATTGCCTTTTCTATGCTACCAAATTTTCCATACATGTCTACCAAAACATTTTGTCCAACAATCCCCCTTTCTTTCAATGATTTGATTAATGCTTGGATACCTTGTTCCAAAGGTAGGATGTCAAGACAAAAGTTGTGGAATTTGGATTTATACTCTTGAGCCAATTGTATCTTTTTGAAAGTTTGTAATGTCTTTTAAAAAATCCATTTTGTGCTTATCATGGTATTGACATCCCACTACCTTGTCAATTCTACTGCATTGAGAAGCTAGTGAGCTCACTAGCTTGTCTATGCTACTATATTTTGCATACATGTCTACCAAAACATTTTGTCAAGCAATTAAAATGCCTTGTCCATGATTCCATTTTGTGCCTATCTTGCAATCATGGCATGCCACAAGACCACATTTCTTTAAGGCATTCCATCAAAAAATTCATGTGAGCTTTGACAAGCTAGTGAGTTGACTAGCTTGTCAATGCGGTAAATGCCTCATAGAAATGGGGTTGTATAATGAGGTAGTGGGATATTTGAAAAAAAATCTCATAGAAATGGGGTCTCATAGTTGGATATTTGAAAAAAAATCTCATAGAAATGGGGTCTCACTATGATGATCCCATTTCTATGAGGCATTTTTTCAAATAGCCCACTACCTTGTCAATTCTATCACATTGACAAGCTAGTGAGCTCACTAGCTTGTCTATGCTACCATATTTTGCATACATGTCTACCAAAACATTTTGTCAAGCAATTCAAATGCCTTGTCCATGCTTCCATTTTGTGCCTATCTTGCAATCATGGCATGCCACGAGACCACATTTCTTTAAGGCATTCCATCAAAAAATTCATGTGAGCTTTGACAAGCTAGTGAGCTAACTAGCTTGTCAATGTGGTAAATGCCTCATAGAAATGGGGTTGCATGATGAGGTAGTGGGATATTTGAAAAAAAATCTCATAGAAATGGGGTCTCATAGTGGGATGTTTGAAAAAAAAATTCATAGAAATGGGGTCTCACTGTGATGATCCCATTTCTATGAGGCATTTTTTCAAATAGCCCACTACCTTGTCAATTCTATCACATTGACAAGCTAGTGAGCTCACTAGCTTGTATATGCTACCATATTTTGCATACATGTCTACCAAAACATTTTTTTCAAACAATTCACATGCCTTGTCCATGCTTCCATTTTGTGCCTATCTTGCAATCATGGCATGTCACACAACCACATTTCTTTAGGGTGTTCCATAAAAAAATTCATGTGAACTTTGACAAGCTAGTGAGCTCACTAGCTTGTAAATGTGGTAGTAGTGGGTTGTTTGAAAAAAATTACTCATAGAAATGGGGTCTCATGGTGATTTTATTTGAATAAAAAAATGCCTCATAGAAATGGGGACTCAATGGGGGCTCACGGTGCTATTTGAATGAAAAAATGCCTCATAGAAATGGGGGCCCAATGGG
Organism: Sequoia sempervirens; assembly: GCA_007258455.2. Taxonomy (NCBI): domain Eukaryota; kingdom Viridiplantae; phylum Streptophyta; class Pinopsida; order Cupressales; family Cupressaceae; genus Sequoia; species Sequoia sempervirens. Next base: position 380,734,841 of record VDFB02000017.1, read on the forward strand.
GGCTCACGGTGATGTACATCACCGTGAGAGCCCATTTCTATGAGGCATTTTTTCAAACAACCCACTACCTTATCAGCTAGTGAGCTCACTAGCTTGTCTATGCTACCACATTTTACATACACGTCTACCAAACACATTTTTGTCAAACAATTCACATGCCTTGTCCATGATTCCATTTTGTGCTTATCTTGCAATCATGGCATGCCATGAGACCACATTTATTTAAGGAATTCCATCAAAAAATTCATGTGAGCTTTGACAAGCTAGTGAGCTCACTAGCTTGTCAATGCGGTAGAATTGATAAGGTAGTGGGTTGTTTGAAAAAATGCCTCATAGAAATGGGGTCTCATGATGATTGTCAATGTGGTAGCATTGAAAAGGTAGTGGGCTATTTGAAAAAAATGCCTCATAGAAATGGGGTCTCATGGTGATGTACATCACCATGAGACCCCATTTCTATAAGGCATTTTTTCAATAAGCCCACTACCTTGGACAAGATAATGAGCTCACTAGCTTGTCTATGCTACCACATTTTGCGTACATGTCCACCAAAATTTTTTTGTCAAACAATTCACATGCCTTGTCCATGCTTTCATTTTGTGCCTATCTCACAATCATGTCATGCCACAAGACCACATTTCTTTAAGGCATTCCATCAACAAATTCACGTGAGCTTTGACAAGCTAGTGAGCTCACTAGCTTGTCAATGCGATAGTGGCATGTTTGACAAAATGCCTCATAGAAATGGGGTCTCACAGTGATGTACATCACCATGAGACCCAATTTCTATGAGGCATTTTTTCAAACAGCCCACTACCTTATCAATGCTACCATATTGAAAAGCTAGTGAGCTCACTAGCTTGTCTATCCTACCACATTTTGCATACATGTCTACCAAAATATTTTTGTCAAAAAATTCACATGCCTTGTCCATGCTTCCATTTTGCATCTATCTTGCAATCATGGCATGCCAAGAGACCACATTTCTTTAAGGCATTCCATCAAAACATTCATGTGAGCTTTGACAAGCTAGTGAGGGCTGAATGACATATATTTCATTTATTTGTATGGATTCATTTTTTAGGAACTAATATTTTTCTCTTTATCATGCTACAAATAAAATTATCCATCATGTTAAGGAAACAATCAAGGATTAAACCAACATACGAAGATATAGAAGCTAAGAATGCAAAGAAAGTAGCATGGTTGAGGGAACATCGTGAGAAGAAGAAATTGGAAACAATTGATGAAGACATGCCAATTGAAGAGGAACCTCAACCATCAAGAAGAGAAATGGAATTGGAGGCACAAAGATAATGAATGAGAAAGCTTCGCGCTAAGAGAGATTTGAATACCGTAGTTGGAGACACCCTCTACCGCAAGTGAATATGGAGGGACACCATCTACCGCATCTCAAGTTGAGAGTATATCATCACTCACATTTGAGGAAGGAGGTGCGCCATCATTACCATCTCAACCTCAAGTTATGTCATCTATTCCATCCTCAATCAAAGGTACACCATCTAGCCCATCTCATTTAAATATTGATGAAATTCCTAATGTTGAGATGAATTTACCTTTAAGAGTTACACCACCTAGAATTTTGCATAAAAATCCAAAGTTTTTGATTAATATTGATGATAATATTTTGCAGCCAATGGAAGGTAAGATTCCACAACAAACTTGTAGAAGATATGCTCATAAGATTTGGAGATTGTTCTTTGAAAAGTTAAATGAGACTGCAAGATGTCACTATTTGTTGAAATGATGTGAAGTATAAAGTATAGGTCCATCACGAAGATTCTTGGGTTGAGAACATTGGATGTTTCAAGTAAAAAAACTATTGTGAAGAATCTAATGGATGCATATGAGAGTGTGGGTAAGACCTCGCACTCAAAAGATAGGAATGTCACGACATGTCATTACATCAACTTTAGTAAGTAATCAAACAAGGACAACTCGTCTCATTAGAAAGATGAGTCAACAACTGAGAATTAATAGAATTTTTTTATCAAGAGTTTTTCAAAGGTGCCAAAGAATTGAGGACACCAATTTCATTGAATTATGGGAATTCTCGAGGCGACTCCCATGAAAAGATAAACCAGTTGTTGAAGCATTGAGATCACTAATTGAATACTATTGGAAGAATAACACAAGGGTGGCTCTAAATCAAAGGGATGTGGTAAGAAGGAGAATCGGTAGTCAAAGTTGTGAGCCACATCCAAAGCATTTTTTGGATACAACTCAAACACAATTTTTTCATAAATTTCTAGAGGATTATCCTCAAATTAAAATTTGTCAAAGATATTTTGAAATTCTTCAACCTTTTTAGATAAATCACACATGCATTGCTTGTTGTTGTAGATTACATATTGAATTTTCTAACCATTTTGATTTTTATTGTTCTATATGCTTAGATTTGCATACTAATAATTTTTTGTAGGATTCTAGCATACATGCCCCACCAACATCTTCAAGAGACTTCTTATCAAAAAATTTATGTGAAAGAGAGGAAGGCCAAATATTCTACATGAAACTATATTTGGATGGCACATGTCAGCATTGCAGTGGCTTGCAACGTATGCCAATATGTGAACATATGGAAAGCAAACATGCAGTTGGAAAGGAACTAGTAGAGCTCGGAAAGTATAAAACAGTGGCCTATAGTACAAAAGATGGTAATCAAGCAAAAAGGTGTGATTTGGTTATTCAATAGATTCTAGTGTATTTGTTTATGTCTACATTTCATGATAGTATAGTGTATGAGTATGCAAGGCATACCCATGGAGCTTGATGGTTGGACTTGCAATTCAAGTTATGCAAGGACACCTTTCAAGTTGGTAGCATAGTTTTAGTGGTCGACTTTGCAAAGAACTACACTCTACAACCACAACGTGAGGTGCAATCACAATATTACAACTCCACATAGGTTTCTATATTTGTGCACATAACATTCACTCATGCAGCTAATAGCACAAAGGATATTAGGGAGGTATTGAGGGAGTACCACTTTTACATTAGTGATGATCACACACATTCTCTAGATTTCATGCAAGGTTGCTTTCAGTTGTTCTACAATGATTTGGCTAGGAGGGGCATAACATACAGTCAACATATAATATAGTCAGATAACTATGCATCATAGTTCAAGAACTCACAAATGTTCTATTGGTTGAACAAGATGTGTGTTATTACAAGTGTTCAACGTATGTGGAACTTTTGTGAGGTCAGACATGGAAATGGGGAGTGTGATGGTGCAAGAGCATGTATCAAAAGAGCATTAGCACAAGAAGAGTTAAAGTATAAAGACAATGCAAAGTTGACAAATGCAAAATCAATCGTCAAGTGGTGTAATGCTTTGATGGGTCTAAGTAATGAAGGTAATTCTTCAGTTCATAGATTTTTTTGGTTGATAGATGATACTAACATTGCACCATATGAGGATTGTTGTACACTAACAGGATCAAGTGAACTACACTTTCCTTAGCTCAAATACAGGTTCATGGAGTATCCATACACGGAAGATGGCATGCTTTTTTTCTTCATGTACAATTCAAGCCTAGAATGAGTGCAAGTCAAAAGAGTGGGTTGATGAATGGTGGTTAAGTTATCTTAGCCCACTTCATATGTATCGGCCTTCGACAACATTGGAACTGACACAGATGGAATCATCGATTGAATTTGACCACATATCAGATCTAGTTCAACCAGATAATATATCTTCTTGAATAGTTTTTGAAATTGCTATTGCTATCTTATTTTGTAGTGTATTTGTAATGTTGACTAATTTCATCTAATTTGCTGCACATATCAATGTAGGGCATGTTTATGGAGCTATTGCAGATGAAGACAATGAAGAGGGAATGGATTATTACTTGTGTCGTTGTGTTGAAGCCAAAAAGAAATTGGAGGCCCCAATTATAGATGGAAAAAACATCAAATACCTTACAGGCTTAGTGGTTGTTACTAGAACATGGCTTAGAAGGTACCCACATAAGAGTGTTAATGTTTGGCTATTTTAGGATTTTGACATGCATCGAAATATTTTTCATTACTTGAACCTTGTTGTGGCATCCAATGTTCATTTGATCAAATATGGGGGTAGACCTTTAAACAAGACCTTGTGGAAGCTGTGTGAGTCTGACCATGAGGCAATACTTGACACAATAAAGAGTAGAGCTGACCCATATAGTTCATTGGATTAATTTGTAAGTATGGACATTGGTTCTTATTAATTTGTAAGTATGCACATTAATTTGTATTAAAATTTAGAGTATGCACATCAAGATTAGTTGATATTTAGACCTTTTATTTCTATATTTCAAGTTTACATATGTTTTGGTTCCAAGTTTGTACACATGCTTTGGTTCAAATTTTACATCTGAATATTGGTTCAAAGTTGTCAATGCGGTAGCATAGACAAGGTAGTAGCTATTTGAAAAAATGCCTCAAAGAAATGGGGTCTCCTGGTGATGTACATCACTAGGAGACCCCATTTCTTTGAGGCATTTTTTCATCACCAAGTGACCCCATTTCTTTGAGGCATTTTTTCAAATAGCTCACTACCTTGTCTATGCTATCACATTGACAATTTGACAAGATCACTACATTGTCAATACGGTAGCAATGACAAGGTAGTGAGTTGTTTAAAAAAATGCCTCAAAGAAATGGGGTCTCCTGGTGATGTACATCACTAGGAGACCCCATTTATTTGAGGCATTTTTTCAAACAACTCACTAGTACATCACTAGGAGAACCCATTTCTTTGAGGATTTTTTTAAACAACTCACTACCTTGTCATTACTACTACATTGAAAAGGTGGTGAGCATTGTACAAATAAATATGGTATAGAAATCAGTCAAAGAGGGAAAATAGAATAAATTTGGCCATGCTACAAGAGGTATCAAACAATTGATTATTGGACATTATCACCCATTATCACCATGATACCCCATTTCTTAGAGGCATTTTTTCAAACAACTCACTACCTTGTCAATGCTACCGCATTGGCAAGCTAGTGAGCTCACTACGTATGGTGTTTCATGGTAATCAAGTTACTTCCCCATTGCATAATTTTCTTTGTACACCTTGACTATGTATTATAGTTTCTTTGGAATTTGGGTATGTGAGTTTTCATAATCACAATCATAAGTATCATTGGCATGTGTCATTGTCACTCTAGGTTAGCACTATCATCCTTCATTAGCACTGTCATTCCATTTCTATTCTTCACTGATGCATATCTGCACCTTGGACAGTTGCATATGCTCATATGACTACCTTTATAATACAATCTACCTCCATGATAATTTCTTGTTGTCCCATGACTGATATACCTTGCTTGGTGATTGTGATAGTTTTCATAGTTTCATGCAACATTATATTGTTGCCTTCACTTGTAGGTGGCTGAAAACATGACTATGTTCTTGATTTGTAGCACTATGTTTTCTTGTTCTCTAACCCCATCATTATCTTTTCCCCTGTAGGTGTTATCATTCATCAAAAAATGAGATTGAGAAGGCTTATCTTTGAACATGAGTATGATTTCCATAGACCTCACCCTTATCATACTTTCCCTTTAGCACTTTTTCAAGGTTGATGGAGGTTCACATGTGATATCAAGTGTCCTTAGGCACCTTGTAGGTTATGAGCTTGTAGCCCTTCACATAGATGATTTTGATATAACTTTCTTCTTATACCTGATAATGGGGATCTAAACCCTAATTTGGATACCCTTATAATTCTTATTAGACGTGTGAAAATCATATGGGGTTAATTTGTATGGAATTGGCCAAAACTACTTACAATAAAATTAAGCCTCTTTCTAAGGACTATTATGGAATAGTAGTTACTAAATGGATTATTCAAGTCTTGAAATTCATATGGAAGGTATATTTAGAAATTTATAACATTCCTAAATAGTCCCTAGTCTTGAACATTCCTGAAATACAAGAATTTGCACTAAAAAGAGACAAATCGCCATGTAAAGCTAGGAAATCAAGGGATTTGTGGAAAAGGAGCTTGCATGTGTGGAAAAATAAAGAAACTTTGCACATTTTCCCATACACCCTATAAGCATCAATAATCTAAAATTTGGGAAAATTTAGTTGGTGGAAACAAAAGTTAATCCTATGTCATAGTTTGAGGCCTAAACTGATAGTTCCAACAAAAGTTAAGCAGTGTAAAGTTGCAAAGGGGTGTAACTTTCATTATGCAACTCGTGTGACCAAACGGACTATTCCAACACGTCTGGATGGGTACGTTTAGTTTATTCATGGTCCTCTTTCACACCCAAACACGTTGAATTAGTTTGAGCTATGTTCAACCAGCTCAATCCTTAAGAGTCCAAAGTGCAAAATGGTTGGAATCTTTGACAGGATATTACTTGGAAACTATGATGCTTAGAAACTTTTCATCTAAGGCTACGAGATCATGTTGGGCCCCTCTACAATAGCCTCTCTTGGTTTTTGATATCTTAAAGGTGTTTTCTAGTGGTGACGACTTTTTAGTTGATGGAAAAAGTGTCAAATGCAAGTAATGTAAAGTTGCAAAGGGGTGTAACTTTTGTTCTGCAACTCGTGTGACCAAACAGACTATTCCAACATGTCCAGATGGGTATGTTTAGGCTAGCCATGGTCCTCTTTCACACCCAAACATGCCAAATCAGTTTGAGCTACGTTCGACTGACTCAATCCCCTAAGAGTCCAAAGTGCAAAAGGGTTGCAATCTTTGACGAACTATTAATCAGAAACCGTGATGCTTAGAAAATTTTCGTATGAGGCTATGGGATCATGTTGGGACCCTCTACAATAACCTCTCTCAATTTTTGATATCTCGGAGGTGTTTTCTCATGGTGTCAATTTTTTAGTTGATGAAAAATGTGTTAAATGCAAGCAATGTAAAGTTGCAAAGGGGTATAACTTTTATTTTGCGACTCATGTGACCAAACCAACTATTCCAACACATCCAGATGGGTAAATTTAGGCTAGGAATGGTCCTCATTTACACCTAAACATGCCGAATTAGTTCGAGCTATGTTCAACTAGTGAAATCCCTTAAGATGGCATGCAAAACAAAGGAAAATAAAAAGATTCATGTGACAGTTAACAAGTATGAGTTTTCCACACCAAAAGTATATGATTACATGAAAGAGAACTAAAACATATGGGTGTCAAAATAGTTGAGGAGAAGGGAAAATATACAAAAAAACACCACATTTAGGAATATGGGAATTGGTGTATGAGGCTCAGGGTTAATCTAGACATCCCGCGCTTCACACCACTTGCATGAACAATCATTAGTGATGGGTTTGATTAATTGGCATAAGAAGGCCGAGGGTTGATCTGTACATTCTTGGCTTAGGAAGTCATGAGTGATAGTTTCCATTGGGTACTTAACTGACTCAATAGGTTTTGGCTTTAGATGAACTCACACAACAAAAGACAATCTTACCTAGATAGGTTTGGCCGCAGTGGATGTTACTCTAAATAAGATAAATGGTAGAACCAATTGACCAACATGTAGTTGAATGGATTTCTCTTCCATATATTTATATGGGGGGAATTTATAATCTTCTATGAGTCGAATTCTCTTGTGTAAGCATGAGTACAACCCTTGGAAGTCAAATATGGAGGTTGGTGAGTTGCAGTTTCAAATTAGGAATATAAGATGATTACATATCAGTGCAAGAGAGAAGTAGATTTAATAAGCACATAATCCACAAGAAGGAAAGTTAATAGAGGATTTTAGATGTTCTTAACAAGGCCCCAATGCATTTGAAATCCCAAATTGACTTGTAAATGTTGCAAGATGATAGTGGAAATGAGGAAGCACAACTTCAATCTTTTTTTATAAATCTCTCTTTTAATGTGTGTTTGAGTTATTTACTTTCTTACTTTCATCCAACTAATTCAACAATTGAAGCACATAAGAAAGCATATGAATGATATTCTCAATTGATTAGAAACATAGTTCTTACTTACAAGAGTAAGTAACACTGGAATTTACTAATATATAATCTAAAGAATTAATGTGCTCATTTACTACACCATTATCTTATGGATTTCAAGGGCCACATGTCAGTAGTAACATAAAAGGAGTGTGAAATTGGACTATAAGCATTGTAGGTATGCGTTTGAGCATGCACACAATTGCATAATGAATATAAGATCTAGATGGAAGCCATAGTGGCATGAAATATAATTTTGTAGCCTTTTATATATTGATTCGGTATTGTAGAACATTGAATTAGCACATAAGTAAATGATAAATCCTTGGTGAATCATTTTTGGAAATATTGAAGTTGTTTAGCATCAACTAATAAAGTTGTTTAGCATCAATTAATAAATATTCAAGACAAACCATGAAAGACAACAGTGAGAAATACTAGGGCTAACCAAATGCTAAATGTCAAGACCATGAGAAAATGAAAGACAATGATTAAATTTTTCATGACTATGAAACATTGACCTTGTTGGTCCTAATATTATAAGTGCTTTATGACTATGCTTTTCATGGACAACGGTGTTAGCCAGATTTGACTATAAGTTCATATTATTTTATATTACAATGAAGACACTCAAAGACCAGGAGAAAGGGAAGACATAATCTAGAATACACGCAAAAACATGAATCATGAAGAATACACATGAACACATGAATTATATATTGGAAGCATGAAGCATACACATGAATACATGTAATATGTGAAATATACATAAGAAGCATGAAGCATACACATGAATACATGAAGTATACACACGAATCATGGAGAATACACGAGAACACATGAATTATACATTGGAAGCATGAAGTATACACATAATACGTGAAGTATATAGGTGAATAAATGAAGCACAAGTACTCAAATAGACGTAAGCCATGAAGTATACACATGAATACAAAGTATACACATGAATACAAGGTATACACATGAAAACAAGTAAGTCACAAAGTATACATTGGAATACATGTAAGTCATAAAGTATACATGTAAGTTGTCAAGTATACACTTGAATACATGTAACTCGTATCTATTGAAGCGTGGATTTATAATGCAATTATGGACACCACCAATAAAATAGATTTGTACTAACTAAATATCCATGCAGGCATACATCAATATATGTCAATATAAGTATACAATATATACAAAATAGCCAGGCTTACAAGAATGCCATATAGGAATACAATTTCAACTATATGTGTTGATGTGTTTTTTATGCACTTCTCAACACAGGCAGTGCGTGGGTGCACTACCTCTCTTGAAAGAAAATCTTAAAGAATCAGATTGCAGAACACTATCCCAAGGTCTCTAATGTCAGGTCTTGACAGTGCTTGGAATATCTCAGTTGTTTGATGTGATTTGTTGGAATCACAAGGTGGACTTACGGATGGATTACAAAGCATGGGAAGTTGGATCTTGAAATGGAGTTCCTAAGATGGAGAAGTTGTTGTGCATTTGTTGTAGGTTCAAACAGCAGTCTTCAACTCCATTTTTATCATTGGATTTAGCTTTACAATGTGCAATGAACCTTTCCATAGGTCGCTCATTAAAAAAAAGGAAAAAGGGCAGGGAAGAGAGAAGATTCCTAGACCTAAAACTATAAATGAATAGTGATCATGGAGGCTGCTACAGTAGACAAACTCCCTAAACTGGGTTTTGCTTGGCCAAGAGAAACCTACAGTTGCACAAAACCAATGCAATCTTCTAAGGACTGCAGATTTTCATATTACATGCACACATCATGTACATGCAATCGAACTAAGTTGCATCAATAAAGGAAGGAGGCTCAGACTAGCTTTGCAAAGTGATCAATCATCAATGAACCACAAAAAGCATGAGCTGGAAATTCATCAAATACTGAAACAACAAACACCATTACCACTTCCATTCAAGAAACTAACACCTAAACTAATAGGGAAGTTGAACCATGCATGCAAGATGAGAAAAATCAAAGAGAACATCCATAAAATCATGCAATGCTATCTTCTATTGCTGCAAATGCTTTTTACAATAGCTCTCCAACAACTACAAATGAGGCGACATGCCCAATATATAGAAATCCCTAGAAAACACGTCGGCAAAGCAAGGGTTTTGCAGCAACAACTCGGCACAACAACCCGGCCAAGAGAGTCTTTGAAAGGGGTCGAATAAGCAATAAATGCACGTTCCATCGAGGTTGGCCCGGGATCTGCAATGCAGCTCAGACGACACGCAGGAAGATAATAGGGAAGCACAAATCGCGTTGTAGCCTATCATTAGCTCTCTTCCCTATTATCCCCGCGCCAACCTGACCCTTCATGTAGCTTCAAGAACGCTCCATCTAAGTCGGCTACAGGTGGTACTAGCAGAACCCTAAGTCGCCTCTCAATGGATGCAATCTCCTCTCTTGAGTGTTTGACCGACTTATCCCAAGTCTACCTTATATGTCACATGCTTATCAATAACTGCAAGGTAGGTGGCCGCATCATCCAGTTGGTGCTCAGAAACAAAACCATCATCAAGTGGTGCATAAACATCATGCCACCATTCTCTCAACTTCCAGACTTAAATACCTGAGTGCGATCTTCCTCTTCCTATCATGATTCCAAAGAAGGCAATGGATCCGCTATAGACACCAGCTAGGGTGTCATCAATGTGTTTTCTTTGTTTGTAAATCTTCCTTAACACCTTTTTCCTAATCTGTAGTGACTTTTCTCTCAGGGATCCTGCCCTTAATGCCCAGCTTAATCCTCCCTGTATCAGACAATGAGGCACCAGCTGCCGCCTTGCTTGATCCAGCCTGCACTCAACATGAAAATCACAGTAAAAACCACAGGAAAGCAAGGTTAATCTATTAGAACACCATTAGAATGCCTCTCATAAAGTCAAGGTGTCATTAAAATCCATATAAAATGACCACAACAAATTTTGGGTTTCAAGACCATCCACGGATTCTGAGCCAGAGAGGAATTTTGGGAAATTCCAGACCAATCAGATTCCAACGAAAAAACCAAGAAACACCTACTTAATCATCAAACCTAATCATTTTTCATCAATAAATCACATGAGAGATCCAAATATGACATGATAATCATCAAATGTATCATAAATTATAAACGAATCCAATTATTTCATGTTCCTTTACATTTCAGCAGATGTCGGGAAAATCTGTCCAGGGAGAATTTCCGCGAAGAATGGGCCAGGGAAGGGACTTTGGAGGATCAGGGAGACACCGGACTTCGGGGAAATCTGGACTCGGTGAAAATCCGCGGAAGAAGGCAAGACTTCGGACCAAACGGTGCAAAAGCATATCTCTCAGTTAGACAGATTTATCTATGTGATGTCTCAGCGAGTCTGCAGAGTCTTGCCGAAGGCACATGTAACAATCTTATCAGTATAACTTGAGTGGTCAGGGAAGGGTCTTGGCAAGTCATTTGTCTTGCTGACTTCAAAGTTCAAGCAAACACTTCGGTGTAACAAAGTTTGCAGTAGGACGTCCCAGCGAAGGCGAAGTGTCCCGCCGACAGCGCTCAACAGATTTTCGGCGCGAGAAAGATATAGTCACCGCGAACGAACATGGATCCAAGAGGGTTTCTTGATGTAACTTCCCGATGAATAGGGGGGGAGTCTCAGCGAAAGAAAAGTTTTTGGCAACACTATGAGCTCAGTGAAAGGTCTTACCAACTTAGCAGGGTCTCAGCAAATTTGAAGGGACATCGATATGACTTGAATTCCGCTATGACCTCCTGGCAACATTATGAAGTCACCCCGACAGAGAGACTTTCGGTGCAAGAATTGCAGGGTCCTGACGACCAAATACGAACCTAAGAAGGATTTTCGGTGAAATGCAGGGTGACCGGAGTGACATCTCCCCGAACTCGAAGGGTTACAACGATGAAAGAACAAAGCTCAATGAAAGCAAAAGTGTTCGACGAAAGGTCTCACCGAAGGACGGATGTCACAACGACACAAATGAATCGGTAAAGCCACTAGATTCTGCCATGACCTCTTGGCGACCAGGACTTGTCTTGCCAAAAGTGAGTATGAGCAAGCATGTCGATGAGACATCTCCTCGCGGGGTGAGGTCTTGGCGAAAGCAAAGGTATCGCCGACTGATATGCATGGAGGATTTCATCGATGTAAAAATGATAGTGTCACGACGATCCAACATGAAGCTAGGAAGACCACTTCGGCGAACCTCAAGGTGGTCAATATGATATCTCAGCGATCTTGAATGGTCACAGCGAAGGGAATCCGGAAGGGGCGGAGAGTCCCGATTTCATCTAGACATTGAACTAACTATGGATTTTGAAAAGCTTAACTTTTGGAAAGTCAAGGATGGGCCTTTCATGAATTTTCTTTGCATTCTAGGTCAATTTTAAGATGAAATCACCTGATATGGCGCTACCCTAGGTCAGAACCCTATTCATCTGCCATTAGCACACAAACAAGCTCAGAATTTAGTTGTTTCCATTGTTGAGTCACTACTAGGGTTTACTAATTACTCTTAGGCAAGATTCATTAAAATGCAAATGGACACATGAAATCAAAACTCGCCTGGGAGATGACAGAGGACGCAATAATGAACAACCCTAGCATGAAATGATCCAAAAGACCTAGAAACCAAGTTAGATACATCCTTCAAAGCACGCACAAAGCCAACAACGCAATCGACAGTACAGTCAGAAAACCCGAGAATCCGATGACAGCGAAATTTGGGAAAATCCGGTCCTCACGAAAATCCAACCAGGGTGGAAAATCCTGAATCCGAGCAAAAGCCCAAAATTCATCCACAACTTAAGATCTTCAATGAATAACCTGGGGGAGACACTTAGGCAACCAAAAATAAACATTTAAGCACATGCCTAAACAAGACAAAACCTCAAAAAAGAAAGGGCCAAGAAACCAAAATCGAAGCGAAAGAGGGTCCCTGCTTTCAGTGGGGCATGTGTGTGAAAACCGCACAACAAATGACGACTTTTGTTGGGAAAATGCTCCAGAGCATTTGATGATGAACAGGAATCAAGAACCCAGAATCTTTGGTTTCAATCTCACCATCAAACAAACAAATGAGAATGCAAAGATTTAAAGAATTAGAACCAAAGGATAGATCAAACCTTCCATAAACTGAAAATCCAAGTGTGTGCACATGAGTTCATTTCCCTCCCTAAGTTACTACAAAAACCAAGTTCAGTTAAGTCAGGCTACGTAAGGATTCTAACTTCAAAAGCAACCTGAATAGAGCCTCACTGCCAGTTAGGAGTCCATAGCCCCGATGAGGTTATCGCTGTGACTCTCTTGAACATAGCTCTACTGCCATCCAGGCGTCCATAGCCCCGGTAGAGATATTCAGGTACCCTTGATAAGTTGAATTTATTCTTTTGATATTCAATATTTCATTTTTCTTTCTTTTGATATTCAATATTTCATTTTCATTTCAACCTGTGAACAATGAAGTTCACACTCAAGGCTGAGAACCACAGTGGCACTGAAGCAGAAATAGGATTTTTCACCTGGCAAAACTTCACAAGGATTCCTATAGTGACATCAGGATTCTTAAGATATATGATGGATATAAGATTTTCAGAGTACTTCAAATTCAGATCAAAGCCAGTGACCAATCTTCTATAAATCAAGCATTAAGACTGTCAGCAATAGCAAAGACTTCAACCGTCCTTTCAAGATGCAAGACTAAAGTTCACCAATGAAATACGTAGAACAATTCCAGAGAAGATAAATCTGCCATGTAGGTGCAGCACATCCAGGTGAAAACAGAAAAAAACCCCCAAAACAAGAGCAGAGCAAAAACAAAACAAACCAAAAGCAGACCTAAACTAACCACAACAAACTAATTCTAAAGCAATCTATCCTAACTATGTACAAAAAACTCATAACCACTTATCATTAGACAAGGAAAACTGAGACCCACCCCCACTTGACTCTTCAGGGCATGAATAAGCAACAAGGTGATGGTAGCAGTCCTCAAGAATGCAAATTTATCCTTATATTCAGCAAAACAAGGCTCAATAATGCAGCATTCAAACTCAACCTCATAATCAGGAATAACCAACAATTGAGGTAACTCATTGAAACCATGAGCAATCCATACGCAAGTTGTCCTTCCTAAACCTCCATAATCAAATCGATAAGATTCAAAATTCATAGCAAGGAGAGAAACAACCTAATTTTGTATTGTTGTAGAATGAATGTGGTACTCATCATTCTTCAATTGTGAAGAGCTAATATCTATGTTGTCAGGAGGTCTCCCCTGATGGTACAATAACCCCCTTGTATTGGAAACACGCAAAACAGAGCTGAAGGCATCGTCATTAGGAGGCGTCACAAACTTATCTTCAAGCACCTTTTTGCTTACAGCACAGTGGTCATGCTTCTCAATAGTGACTAGAACATCTTCATGCTTAGCATCATTCAGATTTTCCTGCACGTCAACATGAATCACATCAGCTATCTCATCCTTAATGCATGAAACCTGTGAATTTTCAATGTTCAGTTCAGCAACCGATAAAGGAAAAATAGAATTTGATAAATGAAAAGACTCCCTGAATTCATCTTTTGTTGGCAGTGGTTTAGACTCTTGATCAACTTCTTTATCAGCAACATCAGCTCCTACAGTTTGTTTTGTGAGACCTTCATTGGCAACTTGTTGAAATTCTTCTATCAGAGAATTGTTTGATGCATCCTTTTGTATATCTCTCGTATGTTGTAGCAGTTGCATTTGTTCTTCCACCTCTTTTATGGCTGCCTAGCACTGGAAGCATGTGAATTCTGAATGCCCTTCCTCATGTATCCTGCACCAAGCTGGTAACAACAAGTCCTCTAGGCAGACTCTATAACTCAGGCTTGACCAATATTTTGTAATTATGACAACAAACTCTTCATATCTAGTCTGTATTGAATCCTTATTCTGAATGGGAGGAACTTGCATGGAAACTCCTTCTTGTAACTCATTCTCCACGATATTTTGAGAATTTTGACTAGCCTTTATAGGAACATCCTCCTTGATCTTTATAGGTGGCTCTTCATTTAAATGTTCCTCTGTTAACTCCGATGCCTCAGACTTGCATTCCTTATAATTAGTCCCCTCTAGAGCCACCTCAACATCTACTGCAACATCATTTCTAGATTCACAATTTGTTGGCTTCTCTGTAATGCATTCCTTGTCTAGTTTTTCTTTCCACTCCAGGTATCTTCCAACTTTAATGACGACATCCACACATGAGCGACAAGTGAACTCCAAATGGGCTGCATTATGAACTCTGCACCATTTAGATGAGATGAAATCTTGTAAACACCTACCACCAACAAGCCGATCTTCAACTATATGCATAAATGCCTCAACTGCAGCGTCAATAAACCCTAGATCTGTAGAGGCTAATGGTTCAGGCAAGTTCTGCATGAAAATACCCCTTTGCAACATCCTCTCGATCTAGCCCAAAAAGTCTAAGCATCCCAACTCACTGTGCCTACAGGTATTATGAATTTTGCACTTGTCTGACAATGCATAGTGATGCAAACCCTTACTGTTCCAGAAATCCAATCTCTTATTCAAAGACTCACAAAGTTGAGGAAAATCAATCTGAAAGCTATTTCCATCATGAAAAACATAAGATTGCTTTTCCATCTTGACTCAGAACTTGTTCTTCTTCTAAATCTCTCAAGAGAGATGACGTTCAAAAATTGATCTAGCTTGGTTATTCAGGCCCTCCTTCTAGCGCCAATTCTATTGATGTGCTTTTTATGCACTTCTCAACATAGGCAGTGCGTGGGTGCACTGCCTCTCTTGAATGAAAATCTTCCACAATCAGATTGCAAAACACTATCCCAAGGTCTCTAATGCCAAGTCTTGATAGTGCTTGGAATATCTCAGTTGTTTGATGTGATTTGTTGGAATCACAAGGCGGACTTATAGATGGATTACAAAGCATGGGAAGTTGGATCTTGAAATGGAGTTCCTAAGATGGAGAAGTTGTTGTGCATTTGCTGTAGGTTCAAACAATAGTCTTGAACTCCATTTTTATCATTGGATTTAGCTTTACAATGTGCAATGAACCTTTCCATAGGTCACTCATTAAAAAAAAGGAAAAAGGGTAGGGAAGAGAAGATTCCTAGACCTGAAACTATAAATGAATAGTGATCATGGAGGCTGCTACAGTAGACAAACTCCCTAAACTGGGTTTTGCTTGGCCAAGAGAAACCTACAGTTGCACAAAACCAGTGCAATCTTCTAAGGACTGAATATTTTCATATTACATGCACACATCATGTACATGCAATCGAACTAAGTTGCAGCAATAAAGGAAGGAGGCTCAGACTAGCTTTGCAAAGTGATCCATCGTCAATGAACCACAAAAAGCATGAGCTGGAAATTCATCAAATACTGAAACAACAAACACCATTACCACTTCCATTCAAGAAACTAACACCTAAACTAATAGGGAAGTTGAACCATGCATGCAAGATGAGAAAAATCAAAGAGAACATCCATAAAATCATGCAATGTTGTCTTCTATTGCTGTAGATGCTTTTTACAACAGCTCTCCAACAACTACAAATGAGGCGACATGCCCAATATATAGAAATCCCCAGAAAAAGTGTCGGCCAAGCAAGGGTTTCGCTGCAATAACTCGACACAACAACCTGGCCAAGAGAGTCTTCGAAAGGGGTCAAATAAGCAATAAATGCACGTTCCATCGAGGTCGGTCTGGGATCTGCAATGGAGCTCGAACGACGCGCGTGAAGATAATAGGGAAGCACAAATCACGTTGCAGCCTATCATTAGCTGTCTTCCCTATTATCCCCGCGCCAATTTGACCCTTCATGTAGCTTCAAGAATGCTCCATCTAAGTCGGCTACAGGTGGTACTGGCAGAACCCTAAGTCGCCTCTTAATGGACGCAATCTCCTCTCTTGAGTGTTTGACCGACTTATCCCAGTCTACCTTATATGTCACATGCTTATCAATAACTGCGAGGTAGGTGGCCGCATCATCAAGTTGGTGCTCGGAAACAAAACCATCATCAAGTGGCGCATAAACATCATGCCACCATTCTCTCAACTGCCAGACTCAAATACCTAAGTGCAATCTTCCTTCTTCCTGTCATGATTCCAAAGAAGGCAATGGATCCACTATAGACACCAGCTAGGGTGTCATCAATGTGTTTTCTTTGTTTGTAAATCTTCCTTAACACCTTTTGCCTAATCTGCAGTGACTTTGCTCTCAGGGATCCTACCCTTAATGCCCAGCTTAATCCTCCCTGCATCAGACAATGAGGCACCAGTTGCCGCCTTGCTTGATCCAGCCTGCACTCAACATGAAAATCATAGTAAAAACCACAGGAAAGCAAGGTTAATCTATCAGAAAACCATTATAATGCCTCTCAGAAAGTCAAGGTGTCATTAAAATCCATATAAAATGACCACAACAAATTTCGGGTTTCAAGACCATCCACGGAATCTGAGCCAGAGAGGAATTTCAGGAAATTCCAAACCGATTAGATTCCAACCAAAAAACTAAGAAACACCTACTTAATCATCAAACCTGATCATTTTTCATCAATAAATCACATGAGAGATCCAAATATGACATGATAATCATCAAATGTATCATAAATTATAAACGAATCCAATTATTTCATGTTCCTTTACATTTCAACAGATGTTGGGAAAATCCATCCAGGGAGAATTTCCACGAAGAATGGGCCAGGGAAGGGACTTCGGAGGATCAGGGAGACACCAGACTTCAGGGAAATCTAGACTCGGCAGAAATCCGCGGAGAAGGCAAGACTCCGGACCAAACGGTGCAAAAGTATATCTCTCGTCCAGACAAATTTATCTATGTGATGTCTCAGTGAGTCTATAGAGTCTTGCCGAAGGTGCATGTAACAATCTTATCAGTATAACTTGAGTGGTTGGGGAAGGGTCCTGGCGAGTCATTTGTCTTGCCGACTTCGAAGTTCAAGCAAACACTTCGGTGTAACAAAGTTTGCTGTAGGACATCCCAGTGAAGGCGAAGTATGCTGCCGACAACGATCAATAGATTTTCGGTGCAAGAAAGATATGGTCACCGCGAACAAACATGGATCCAGGAGGGTTTCTTGATGTAACGTCCCGCCGAAGAGGGGGGGAGTCTCAGCGAAAGCAAAGTTTTTGGCAAGACTATGAGCTCGGTGAAAGGTCTTACCGACTTAGTAGGGTCTCAGCAAATTTGAAGGGACATCGGTATGACTTGAATTCCGCTATGACCTCCTGGTGACATTATGAAGTCACCTCGACAGAGAGACTTTCAGTGCAAGAATTGCAGGGTCCTGATGACCAAATACGAACCTAAGAAGGCTTTTCGGTGAAACGCAGGGCGACTGGAGTGACATCTCCCCAAACTCGAAGGGTTACAGTGATGAAAGAATAGAGCTCGATGAAAGCAAAAGTGTTCGGCGAAAGGTCTCACCGAAGGATGGATGTCACAGCGACACAAATGAATCGGTAAACTCACTAGATCCTGCCATGACCTCTTGGCGACCAGGACTTGTCTTGCCGAAAGCGAGTATGAGCAAGCATGTCGATGAGACATCTCCTCGCGAGGTGAGGTCTTGGCGAAAGAAAAGGTCTTGCCGACTGATATGGATGGAGGATTTCATCAGTGTAAAAATGATAGTGTCACGGCGATCCAACATGAAGCTAGGAAGACCACTTTGGCGAACCTCAAGGTGGTCGATATGATACCTCAGCGATCTAGAATGGTCACAGTGAAGGGAATCCGAAAGGGGCGAAAAGTCCCGATTTCATCCAGACATTGAACTAACTATGGATTTCGAAAAGCTTAACTTTGGGCAAGTCGAGGACAAGCCTTTCATGAATTTTCTTTGCATTCTAGGTCAATTTTAAGATGAAGTCACCTGATATGGTGCTACCCTAGGTCAGAACCCTATTCATCCACCATTAGCACACAGACAAGCTCAAAATTTACTGTTTCCACTGTTGAGTCACTACTAGGGTTTACTAATTACTCTTAGGCAAGATTCATTAAAATGCAGATGGACACATGAACTCAAAACTCGCTTGGGAGACGACAAAGGATGCAATATTGAACAACCCTAGCATGAAATGATCCAAAATACCCAGAAACCAAGTTAGATACATCCTTCAAAGCACGTACAAAGCCAACAACGCAATCGACAGGATAGTCAGAAAACCCGAGAATCTGACGACAGGGCAGAATCTGGGAAAATCCGATCCTCACGGAAATCCGCAAAAATAAAAAATCCTCGAACCATGAAGGTCCAGCTAGAATCCAAGCAGGATCCGGGAAAATCCAACCAGGGTGGAAAATCCCGAATCCGAGCAAAAGCCTAAAATTCATCCACAACTTAAGATCTTCAATGAATAACCTGGGGGAGACACTTAGGCAACCAAAAATAAACATCTAAGCACATGCCTAAACAAGACAAAACCTCAAAAAAGAAAGGGCCAAGAAACCAAAACCGAAGGGAAAGAGGGTCCCTGCTTTGAGTGGGGCGTGAGTGCGAAAACCACATAACAATATGCAATACAAAATATTTCCAAAAATGCCATATAGGCATACAACAAAGGACCCCAATCAAAATTCATTGCCCTCCAAGTGAATGAAGCAAACAAGTGGCATTTGATGGTCAGGTGGATGGCGATACGTATGAGACTCGTTTACCCTGAACTCGAGGGCTACTCCTCCTATTTAGTTCCTCATCAAGCTTCAATTGTTACAATAACAAGTAAAGTCATCAATATATAGAAATTTCATTATAAAAAATGATATATTTAAAAAAATAATCACTTGTTACCACTAGATGATCTCTCTCCTCACACGAAAGATTCACATGCTCATGTTGTGGCATGCCCAAGTCCTATAGAAACCATCCAAATAGAAATTAAACTATGAATCAATAATCATTTGATTTTTCACTAACTAACAGTTATAACAAAAAATGTAATTTGAAATTTACTAATCTGCCTCATACCCCCGTGAGAGGCATCGAGTTGTCTATTGCACAAGATACACCTTGCTCCATTACCCTATTCACATTTGGAGGCGATTTTGCTTCCATCATTTAAAAATAATTAACAACAAATTATTCAATCATGAAAAGTAGAATAGTGATGCAGGTCATGGCTTATAATGTATGAGATAATCAACAAAATTTTGAGTACTTATTGAACTATATATTTCTTACTATTATGCTTACTATTTTCCCTATCCATAGCTTGTTAGAAAGCACTTGTTTTAGGATTTTATCCATAGTAGCGATGCAGTGAACTATTTCATAAAATGCTTTGGTAGACATGTACGAAAAATGTGGTAGCATAGTGAAGGCAGTGAACTGTTTGAAAAAATGCCTCAAAGAAACGTGGTCTCATGGTGATGGAATGCCATGAAAAATGTCACCATGAGATCACATTTCCTTGAGGCATTTTTCAAATAGTTCACTAGCTTCTCTATGCTATTATGTTAGGATGGGGTGGATGGTATATTGTGGTCTTGGTTATGAGATGGAGTGGGATCATGAGATGAAGAGGGATGGGTGTTTTGATCACGAGGGGAAGAGGATCATTAGATGGGGTGGAAGGTGTACTTTTCTCAACCACATTTCAATAGCGATCATACATTTGTCATGGCATTCCATCACCATGAGACTGCATTTCTTTGAGGCATTTTTTCAAAGAGTTCATTGCCTTCTCTATGCTATTATGTTAGGATGGGGTGGATGGTATAGTGTGGTCTTGATTATGAGATGGAGGGGAATCATGAGATGAAGAGGGATGGGCATTTTGATCATGAGAGGAAGAGGATCATTAGATGGGGTGGAAGGTGTACTTTGAGACCACATTTCAAGAGCGATCATGCAATGGAGTGGAAGAGGTACTTTGATTTGGACACAAAAGGATATCATTAGATGAAGTGAGGGAGAAGGGACTGTGAGAGGGGGGATGAAGGGATATCTTTCTCTTGAGATGGAAAGACATCATTAGATGAGATGGAAGGGATATGTTGTTCTTGATTGGAAATGGGGTCATGAGATGGAAGGGGATCATATGATGGAGGATAAGGGTTTCCTCGATCTTTATATGGAGGGGAATCTATGTTAGCATGCTTTGGATTAGGAGATGGACATAGTTCATTTGATATGCATGGTGTCATGAGGGAGAAAGGTTTTATAGACTCTTCAACTTGGATAGATGGATTGATAGGGGATTCATTTAAGATTTAGGGTATTAGGGTTTATCTTGATGTGGGGGTGATGAAGGTGAATGCATGATATGGGAAGATTGCACCACTTTGTTTTTGCATGGGAAAACGATCACCTTTGCAAATAGTCCTTGGAGGAAGTTATTATGAGAGACATGGGATGACTTTACTTGGTAATAGTGGGGTGATGTGGATTTTAAGGATGTGGGATATGAAAGTGGAATAAGAGGTGGAAGCTTCCATGGATTGGTAAATTGAGGATGAGGATGAGGACCTTGAAAAGGATTTGGAGAATAATTTTGGCTAAAGGCTTGGTTTCTATTCTTAAGGTAGCGAGTTGTTTGAAAAAATGCCTCAAAGAAATGTGGTCTCATGGTAATGGAATGCCATTCGATCACCATAAGACCATATTTCTTCAAGGATTTTTTTCAAACAATTCATTGTCTTGTCTATGCTATTGCTTACTATTATGCTTTGATAGATTTTTTCCAAGCATCCATAGTTTGTTGGAAAGCACCTATTTTAGGCTTTTGGCCATAGTAGCAAGGAAGTGAACTGTTTGATAAAATAATTTGGTAGACATGTATGGAAAATGTGGTAGCATAGACAAGGTGGTGAGTTGTTTGAAAAAATGCCTCAAAGAAATTGGGTCTCATGGTGATGGACATCAACATGAGACCACATTTTTTTTAGGCATTTTTTCAAACAACTCATTGCCTTGTATATGCTATTGCTTACTATTATGCTTTGATAGATTTTTTCCAAGCATCCATAGCATAGAGAATGTAGTGAACTATTTGAAAAAATGCCTCAATAAAATGTGGTTGCACGAAATTCCATGACAAGAAAATGCAATTTGCAGCCACTCCTAATTACTAGTTATGCTATGTGAAGTAATTGCATCCCTGCTTATGTTCACTTTCTAAAAAACTATATTGTAATTGAATTTTTGCCATCTATCAACATCTAGTTATTAGTGATGCAATGTGGAGTAATGCTTTGAGTTTGAAAGATGTGTAATGCAATGTAATCGACAATATGAATATAAACTACACAAATCTATTAAGTACAATTCATTAGTTAAACTCTTTATTCTATTACCTGAGTGAAGGTTTGTACTCCACTGCCATTGGGAGGTGTTGTTGTGAAACCTCCAATATTAACCTATTCAACATCCAAAATCAGATATTAGAATACCATTCACATAACAATGCTATTCACATGTAATATTTATAATTTTTTACTAGTTACATACCTTAGTAGTAGATGTAGTGGAGTAAAAAAACAGGTGGAGGGCCAGTGAAAATAGTATCAACACTATGACCCTAAAATTTTATTACAATCATTAAACTAAATTAGTTAATAGATTGCATTTCAAAAATGAAATTTAATAAATTAAATTCAATGCACATGCTAACATTTACCTAAGTATCGAGGTCGAAAGCCTCATTCAAGATGACATTTTCCATCGCTAAATGGGCAGCTGCAAATGTATCTTGCACACCATCCTCTTGATTGTCTATGGGGTCATATGTTTAGGCTAACTTGCAAACTTGACAAGAATGGGGTGGAACCCTACCCCTAAAACTCTCCCTTGGCTTATGTTGTATTGTAGGACTCACATGCTGGATGATACTCTAGGTCAGAGAGCTAATAGACTGTAGAGTGTCTACCTTAGCACTCTCCTTCATGACGAAAGGGATAACATGCTCATAAGCCGACCTAGTGAGTGCTCGTCTCCCTTACCGCTAAGGATCTTGACATGCACTTGGTCTATCCTATGCCGATCCACCACCTCTCCTTTGAAAGTCCTGCATATCAAAATAGTTGGGGATTTTATTGAGGACGAAATTGTAGTAGAGTTTCCTTAAGAAATATTGGGGGACCTCGTTATTGTTGCATGGAGGATGGTAAAAAACCATCGACCATCTCTTCCAAAAATTGTCCTTAATCCCTTGGTGGTTGCACCAATGGATAGGAAGCCTCTTGCTATTAAGGTCAAGAGTTTGATTTGTATGTGGGTTAGTGAATAGTGAGCACAAGTCATATTTTGTAATTTTGTAATTTTTTACTTGTTTGTATGATAGTTTTTCTACATAAAAATCTCTACACTCTTGCCTCTTATTCACCCAACCACTTAATTGCTTGCTAATTGCATCTACATGTGTTAACATTGCTTGAAGTGAATTTGCAAGTGTGGTTCTTTCCGAGGTTGAACTTACAAGATCGTTCAACCTCATAATTAACTCCTCAAGTTGTTTTTGTTGTTTTTAATTTCCCCCATTAAATTTTGTTGAGTTCCAGGAGGATGTTGAGGAATTGTTGGAGGAGTTTGTTGTTGTGGTTGTTCATCAGGATTTTGTTGGTGTGCTTGTTCATGAGGAGGAGAAGGATTTTGAGGAGGAGAATCAATTGTATTTTTAACTCTTGATAGTTAAAGAAACTAATATAAAAAATATATTAAATCTACCTAATTAACAACAAATTCACAAAAAAAAACCAATAAAATCTTACTCCTTTGAGCTGCCCGTTGGCGTGGCGGCATTCTGGCGAAGAAATAGCAACGACTTGATGAAGAAAATGGATGAATTTGAGGTCTCCACAATGCAAGCGCGCCTTGGAAGGGTTTGCAGGCTACAAATGAAGAAATATGACAGTTAAAATGATTTGGATTTTCTTTTCTTTTTTTTTCCTTATAAAGAGTCATAACACACTCACATTATAACGTGAGCATGTTATAATGCACTCACGTTATGAATTTTCAAGTTTTTTTAAAAGTTGGCCACTTTTTGGCTCCCCAACTTTTTGCATTCCAACTTTTTGCATTCACCCACATTCATTGGGTTAAATTGAATTTTGATGGTGCTTCAAGAGGAAATATAGGGGCTTTTGGAGCTAGTTATATCATTTGAGATGAGAATGAAAAATTGTTTGGTGCTACTTCCAAAAAACTTAAGATCACTACAAACAATGAGGCAAAAGACTAGGCCCTTGTTCTTGGACTACAAATTCGTAAACTCTAGGAATCTTGTTGAGTATATATTTACGAAGATTTACTAGTTATTGTTAATGTAATCAAGAAAAGGGAGTATAGAAAACTAGAAAGTCAACAATTTGCTACTCAATGTTTGGCCTCTTTTGGATGCATTGGAAAATTTTAGAAAATTAGAATATTTTGAAGTTGAGAGAAGAACGACTTCTTCAATACACCAATTGCCCCTATTGGTATAGAGAATAAAAAAGTAGAAGGCAATGTAATTATTACAATCCAATAATATTTCGTTCATGATAATTGGATCTTAAGCACTCATAAGGCAATCATGAAAAGGATATCATTGTATCCTACCACTATGAAAGGAGTACCTACAATTAATTCATATAATGGGAAGATTTCTCTCTTGCTACAATTGGCATCATCATATTGAAGTCTGTGACGTTGGGTGGTATTGGATTCAATTTTCATTTGATCATTCATTGGTTTTTTCAAAAAATTAGTGAGCCCTTATTTCTTGACTCTTAGTTGTTCCCTCTCATTGAAGGAAATTATGGATAATTTCACGAGATTGGTTAGTGGCCAAAGGTAGATGGTATTCCTTAATAGAATTATGAAGCAATTGCTCAAATGAGTATTGAACACTAGAAGTAAAGTCTTGCTATTTGCAATTCAATGGATGCTTGGAGAGGAGTTTAAGTTAACCAACCATAGATATTGGGTAAACTTAGATGTTGCTTTAATGTTTGTCACAATTTTACTCAATTCAAGGAAAGAAAAAGAGATGATTGAGAAGATTACAAAAACTTTGATGAGAAGAATTTAGCTAGGTGGGCTGAAGGATAATCTCCAAGTTGCGATCATTGGCTTTAGACTACCCTCATAGCTGGGATGATGATCATTAGCGGCAAAGAGGTGACTAGTTTGTGGTGAGCTTTCATTTAGGTAACTTGTCCATAAAAAGGACATAAAGAAGAATGAATGCAATGTGGGGAGCATAATTTTTGAAACAGGCTTGGGATTAGTTGCAACATTTGGTGTAGCTTGGCTAAACTCATTGCTCTTTGATAGCTTTGAGGATGAGGTGTAAGGGTAATTTCCTTGTTTTATTGGAAATAACATAGAAGACTCTTAGTTTCATAGAGGCATTTTGTAGCTTTAGCCTCAAGTAATAAGTTGACAAATTGTAGTTAACAAAAGCATCTTGTAAAGAGCCCCCAAAATGTATAGACTATGAATAGGATAGTGTAATAGGACATTTGATATTAGATTCTTTGTAAATGGAAGAATAGATGTAGGCTAGTAGAATGTATGATCAACACCATATATATTTCTCTAATTTTTTAATATAATAAACTTAATCCCTATGATTAACATTTACTTATAAAATATAAAAATAATTTTAAAATAATTCTAAATTAATATCTCTACATATAAATAGATCTATTCAAGATATTTGTACTAATTAGTTATGAAAAAACAACAAAATAAAATTATTACTTTTAATTATTTTCTTAATCAATAATTGTCCCCCAAACACATATTTATATCCCTGGAGCCTTTAAACCCCATTCAATTTTAAAACCCTAGTTGCAGTATTTTGTTGTTTCCTGCGAAAGTATCTCATCCATGGCTTCTCGCCTTAGTCGTATTCTTGTATTTGCAAGGGGATTTTCCACCACTCCACGCACCTCTATAGTTCGTTCATCGTCTCCTTCTCTAGTCCAAAAAATACTGCCCTCTGCCTCTATTAATCAGCCATTTAGATTGCTGGGAGCTCGTTTTAACAGTCATTGGCTCATTACCATGAAGTTTCCGGAGCCAGACCCTACTCGCGAAGAGAAAATAGCTGCCTTTGAACAAACTGCCGCTAATGTCCTTGGCAGGCAAGCATTTCGAACCCTTGATCGATTGCTTAAGTATTTGCTACAATATTTAAGATAAAATGCGTGGTGGCTAGTATTTAATAACTCTCTGATATGTGCTTTGTAAAAGAATATGGTTTTGAATTTCGTTTGTGCTTGGGGTTTGTTTTATTGTCAAAAACTTTAATTATGCTTGGGATATGTTTGTTCTTTTCAAAAATTTTAATTGTGCTTAGGGCTTGCGTTGAAAATTTTGGATTTTTTTTTGTTACGAGCGGTCAAAGTTTTGTCTATTTAAATTTAAGTTTTATTTTCTTTTTCTTGATAAAAAGAGGCCTTAATCTTGAAACCTTAAAAACATAAGCTTCCCAAACTTCCTTTCTAACACACGAGATTTAGCTTCCAGGATTTTCTCATTTGCTTTCTTTCCCTCCTGTGACTTAAAGCCGAGTTGCCTGATGAGGCCCGTTGAGTACTCGCAAGTATTTGAGGTGAGTTTTGGCTCGCAACTTGTAGAAACTTTCCCGCAAGTAAGTGGGGAATGACTCCGTCCCCTCTGAAACTCGGGAGTTCGCTGAGTTTCAACTAGTTTTTGAACTTTGTGTCTACTTGCAATGAAATTAATGGAAGAACAAATACAATAAATGGGTACAACAATGGTTGTTCCTTGCTACTCTGTCTAGCCTAAAAACACGAAGAACAATTGAACTCTCAAATTTCTTACAATAACAATGCTCAAATCTTTTCTTATATGCCTAAACACAAACTTGCCGCCTCTATACATAGTCTCTGTTGATGCTGGAGTGTTCCTCTAGGTCCAAGCGGAAATACCTAGAAGTTGGAAGTGGAAAGGATGCCATTTCATTTTGTTTTTGAGTTTTCAACAGTTAGGGGTCATACATCTCCGCAACCATGGAATTGATTTCTGTGTGGGATGTTCTCCTTGGGTGTGGATTTGACCTAAAGTCTCTATTTGCTATGTTATCACTGTTTTCTGTCAGACTGTTTCTTTTACTGTTTAAATCTCATATTCACTTTATTGATCAAGTTTTATTTTCTTGATCCTTATAGATCACGTAGCTTATCTTCCAATTGAGCAGCAATTCCTTATCATCATCCAACAGGAATATGCCTGCAAGAAAAGATCTGCTAACAAACAAAACAAGGCAGAGTCAGAGGCTAAGGATGCTATCTTTCTTAAGAACTTGTCATGCATTACAAAGTTAATGAGCTGGTCTTTCATACCCTGTAAGATTCTAGGGCACGGTTTATTGCCTGCTACTGCTGTAACTCAATGAACTCAGAATTCAAATTTACTGATCAGTTGGAACAGAATAATTCACAGGTTTATCTTCCAAATTTAATTACTCAGACTCAGATAAAAAATGATGCATATTTAGACAATTTCCCAACTCAAATCACACACGAAATCTCAGAACTAATATAAATAACATCGGCTAGAAACATGTAGTGCGGAGATCACAAATTGAAAATATATATACTGATTGTTTCAAGCAATAAATGATATTTTCAGATGAAATGGTCACAACGATGCACCAGGCTCAAACACAGCGATACACGGTAGCAGTAGCTAGCTGACTCACAGCGCTTGAAAAGCACAGAACGCTTTGTCATGACAAAGAAGATATTCCACAAGAGAAGCTTACAGCACGATACAGAATGCAATGTCAGAATTATACGCACTCAAGATACTCCCCGATGCCAATCACAGAGACGGAAATATGGATCGTGGTTCCCTCAGATCAAATGGAGTGGTGCGCTGAATATCCCGTGAATGATGGACTCGTCTCTTGGAGATTCGTTGGCTTGAAAGATGAAGCCGGAAGGATCAATGCGGACTGTGAAGGCGTTCTTACTTCTGGATTGTTCTTTGACCAATATCGAGCTCCTGGGTATTAGCAAAAGATGGAGCTGTCCCGATGCCTATTGTCGCTGAAATTTCTACTGCAATTGAGTATGTATGGAGATCGCGCATTGAATGATGGCCAAAGTGGAGCTCGGCCAATCCTTCCTTTAATCGCTTCTTTTCAATAATCGTGATTCTTGTGAGCTGCGACAACTCAATTATCATTCGACCTTGGAACGGTTACATGTGTATCTCCTGTGGTGATCGGGTTCTCCATACCATAGTATCACTCGCTCTTCAATGCCTGTTGATCGCCCTCATGAAATTAGAACAAACCTTAGTCGTTGGCTGAGATTGATGGATTCGAGATATGAATACAAAGCAATAGAAACTCGAATTCCCTAGAACTGCGAGTACATCCAGACCTGGGTGCCACGCGTGAGAGACTATGTCCTCACCGATAGTAGGCAAGATTCTCATCCAAATTTGTGGTGATCTTCAGCCAAGCAACATCTCATATAAATACTGAATTAACACGCCGACTTGAGAAAGGTGGCCAAAAAGATTTCAAATTCAAATATTATATTTTAGTGCCTCTAGATGAGTCGGCTAGAAAAGCACCATTTAATCAAATTTAAATGTTATTTTATAATAATTTAAATTTATTATTTATTATTTAAAATTCAAATTTTACTTTAGTGTTAATAAACACTATTTCTTGCTAGTATGAAGTAAGGGCTCAATTGGGGACACGACAATCCTCCCCGCTCGGATGTTGCTTGCCCTCAAGCAACTTTAGTCCTGTGTCCACGTACATCGAGTTGAACAACATGTGACAAAAGATATGACCTTTGAGGCACGACCACCTGTACCAAGTCTTCCGCTGCTCCGCTCTGGTATAAACATCATTGAGCGAATCATTGTGAAGCAACTCATCATGATCCCAATGAAGTAATGTGCCAAATATATCGATACCCGGATTCCAAATCATCATACTATCACATCCAACGAAAATGAGGAGATAGATGTATCTCAAAGGGCCATCAACACCAACCAACGTCCCAACTCCGAGTGATCTCCCATGGATGTTCAAAACACCCATTATAGGTGCATGAAAAAGCATATCAGCCCATCCTAGGTTGCTGATGTAGGTCAGAACAATACCCTTAAACATGAAAATCAGACCTAAGATAATGCTAGTAGTGGCTCTAATGATATATGATGAGGGGGTCTCATCATTATGCCAACTTCTAATGATAAAAAGGTGATCCATATCTCTCCAAACCACCCAAACAGCCGCTGTGCCCCAAGTACCTTCAAGGAAATCTGTATGTATCGATGTAGAATAGTCACCACTCATAAAAGCATGAGGTAGAGAACCATGAGTTAGGGCTGGAACATCAATATCTTCATGCTCACATTCATACCATGCTTCATCGTCTTGCTGAAACACAAACATTTGCATCTCAAATCTAAGTATCATGACAATATCTTCATACCTAGGATCATCGATCAGCTGTAACTTCATACCTCCAAGTGTGTGCCAATCAAAAGCAAATGCATCCACGGTGTGTGCCATAAGTTCCGAAAGGAGGGCAGCCTCATGCTTTATCGAAGAGTCATAAATATGATGGGATGGTATCTCATTACAAGTAAACTCCTTAAGTTTTCCATGAATGATCAAAGGCTCAACCAAAGCTGAATCACCCACCTCTCCATCTACATATGAAGGCATAATACTAGTGGTTGATCCACTAAGTGTGTGCTCCATCATGCCATCCAAGTGTATGTTGTGAGCCTTCAAATATATTTCCCAAAGAAGTAACACTACACCCTCATGAAGCAAGCTATGTAAATACTCAAGGACTTCCAAATCATACTTCAACCCTGATTTCTCCACTTGCTTAGCCACCATACAAGGCTCATTCCTTATGTTCCACATACTTTGGATCTTCTTTGCCTCTTTCATGCTATGGCATATCAAATTGAGGATCTTGTGCCCTGGACAACCCATACAATCTTCGTGTTTGACTCCCAATGGAATGCCAACGGTAGGAGAAGTCTTCCCACTCTCATTCTCATGCGTAAGGACTACACTCATCTGATTATGTAAAAGTGGGGGACTGCTGTTCAGGAAATCAGAATTGCTAACATACCTTTTCATCATGCCTTCAATCATCTCAAACTTTTCTATCCGCATTGCTTTATGCTTTCTAACAAGTGCCATTCCAATCTGAGTTTCTCCGTGAAAATTATAAGCCTCAAGGCTGATCCTTTTGGCTGTCATAACATGATAACGTGAAGATAAGGATCTGCTGTCATGCATTAGAATACCAGCCCTTACCTCATGCTCTAGTGTGAGGTCTTCCTCAATGTTGATCATCTCTCCTTCCATGAGTGGATGGCTATCAACAAGTGCTGGTCCCTGAGGGATCTCTAAGTGCAAACCATGTGTCACAAACTCTGTCCCATGGCTGCTAACAATGTCTGCACCATAGAGTCCTTTAAGATCTTTTACCATCTGCATGTTGCCATGTTTTTCGTTGGATGTGTTTACCTTAGAAGTTTGAAATTGTGATGAAAAGTGTACCATGCTCAACTCCCAACAAAGCTCATCCACATGCTCTTCCGATTCTCGAAGAGCCTTTTGGGTACTCTTCAAGGAATCCTTGGTGTCCTTAAGCTCAAGGGTGAGCTTATCCACTTCATCTTCCTTCCTTCCTTCTCAAAGCATCAACATAAACCTCATCAAGTGTGAGGAGATGATTTCTATCCTCAAGTAAGTGTTGGTAGTTTGACTTCACTACCACCCAAGCCTCCTGGAGTTTGCGCAAGTCATCAAGGAATATACCTCCTCCTAGTCCTTCGTGCTCACTTAGTGTCTTCCAACACAAATCTGCCATCATCTTGTGAATATCATCAAAGTGAGTTAGGGCTGCCACAACCCGACTATCATTCACCCTCAATTGCCCCTCCAAGTGGTGTGACTTATGAGACCCAAAATCTCCATGCAACATTTCTGATTTGTCTTCAACAACACCTTCATAAATCTGACCAATCATCGCTGATTTGGCACATCTTGTGACAACATGACCTTCTTCCTTGTGGTCGTTATGAGGATGCATGTACTCCCTGTTGGTTGATGTAAGAAGTGAACCCTCATCCTGTTGAAGGCGGGTGAGAACAACTTCATCTTCTGTGGGTGTGACCTTCATATCATTGGCTCTCAACATCATCGGTTCATCCTTTCCTGCGAGTCCCATAGTTTCAAACAAACTCCAAGGTGTAATATCCATGACAATCCATACATTATCAAACCGTAGGATCTTCTTACTAGGCCATCCATTAATCTTCATTATCAGCTCCTCAACAAAATGTTTTCCATACAACTCCACTAGGTAGTCGTCAAATGTGATCATGTTCATGAAACAAGGAACATCAAACTTACTAGGAAATGTCATACCCTGTGTGCAGCTTTGTCCCAAGAACATCCCTTCTTGCATAACCTTATTAGCTGTTCCAAAATCTGCATTCTCGTGTGAAGACCACCCTATAGGTGATTGTTCTTCTGATTTGACATCTTCTAATTCCTGTTTTGAGGTTGGGGCTGCATGATAAGAAGTTGGCTCCTTGAAGATCACATTATTTTCCACACATCCTTCCACATCATCTTCCTCAACCCTAGGTCGAATTTCTCTATCATGCCTTGCCAAAGAGCTATGATCCAATATACCCATATCTACATGTGGCCGATCACAAATTGCTGATTTACCACTTCCCACAATAGCATAACCCTTATCTTGTAGATCATCAAACTTTTCCAAACATTGCAGATTGTCATCATGTGGTTTGATTACTCCCATACCTGAGAAGTGAGTGGGTGTTACCTGGTCATCAACAAACATTGGCGCATCTTCAACCCACACTCTAGGTTCTTCTTCGGGTTGTTCTATCATGTCTTCATCATTATTTGACTGTTCTCCTTCTTCCTTCCTCGTTTGCACAATCAATCCCATAGGCTGGCGAGATTGAGGCTCTGATTTTTCTTCCTGCTCTATGACTTCCTCCTCGTTAGCCATTTTTGAGTCTTCCTCCTCTTTCTTCTTTCACCTTATGTAGTCATAGAGTCCTTTTTTGAGGAGGTCGGACTCGTAAGCTCTCACGTATGCATCGAGGGGAATGCAAGCCTTGGCATTATCAGACAACCCTTGATATTTGTTCAAAACTTTGGACGCCTCAGACCATAAGATCTATGTCCTTTGATTGGGGCCCTGGTTTGTGGCGGGTTATTGTAGCAGTGAGAGTCTGCATCGTTTGTATCAACATTTGATTTACTTGCTCCTGCTTCTTTATGAAAGATTTGATCCGCTCCTCCTTCTTTTGCATTAATTCCCTCAGGCTGGCAGGACCTAAGGCCTTGATACCACTATCAGATTCTAGGGCACAGTTTATTGCCTTCTACTGCTGTAACTCAAATGAACTCAGAATTCAAATTTACTAATCAATCGGAACATAATAATTCACAGGTTTATCTCCCAAATTTAATTACTTAGACTTAGATCAACAATGATGCATATTTAGACAATTTCCCAACTCAAATCACACACGAAATCTCAGAACTAATATAAATAACATCTGCTAGAAACATGTAGTGCTGAGATCACAAATTGAAAATATATATACCGATTGTTTCAAGCAATAACTGATATTTTTAGATGAAATGGTCACAATGATGTGCCAGGCTCAAGCACAACGATACATGGTAGCAGTAGCTAGTTGACTCACAACACTTGAAAAGCACAAAACGCTTCGTCATGACAAAGAAGATATTCCACAAGAGAAGCTTACAATGCGATACAAAATGCAATGTTAGAATTATACGCACTCAAGATACTGCCCGATGCCAATCACAGAGATGGAAATATGGATCGTGGTTCCCTTAGATTGAATGGAGTGGTGCGCTGAATATCCTGTGAATGATGGACTCGTCTCCTGGAGATTTGTTGGCTGGAAAGATGAAGCCGGAAGGATCGATGCGGATTGTGAAGGCATTCTTACTTCTGGATTGTTCTCTGACCAATATCGAGCTCTTTGGTATTAGCGCAAGATGGAACTGTCTCAACACCTATTGTCGCTGAAATTTCTACCGCAATTGAGTATGTATGGAGATCGCGCATTGAATGATGGCCAGAGTGGAGCTCGGCCAATCCTTCCTTTAATCGCATCTTTTCAATAATCGTGATTTCTGTGAGCTACGACAACTCAATTATCATTCGACCCTGGAACGGTTACATGTGTCTCTTGCTGTGATCGGGTTCTCCATACCATAGTATTGCTCGCTCTTCAATGCCTGTTGATCGCCCTCCTGAAATTAGAACAAACCTTAGTCGCTGGCTGAGATTGATGGATTCGAGATGTGAATACAAAGCAACAGAAACACAAATTCCCCAGAACTACGACTGCGTTGAGTACCTGGGTGCCATGCGTGAGAGACTACATCCTCATCGATAGTAGGCAAGATTCTCATCCAAATTCATGGTGATCTTCAACCAAGCAACATCTCATATAAATACTAAGTCAACATGCTGACTTGAGAAAGGTTGGCCAAAAAGATTTCAAATTCAAATATTATATTTTAGCGCCTCCTCCAGATGAGTCAGCCAGAAAAGCACCATTTAATCAAATTTAAATGTTATTTTATAATAATTTAAATTTATTATTTATTATTTAAAATTCAAATTTTACTTTAGTGTTAATAAACACTATTTCCTGCTAGTATGAAGTAAGGGCTCAATCGGGGACATGACATACCCTTAGCCCTAAGGACCATTTAATTAGTGTAAGTCTTGAGCCTTAGAAACAACTTTGAGCTTGTGATTTGTTACTGAAACTTCTAATGGGATTTCCTTTTGAAGTGTCATAGCAGCAAAAATCGTTTGGGGAAAAAATCGGCAAACCAAAAGTTCAGGATTTTTTGAAAAAATGGGGAAAAAATCAGATTTGAAAAAAATGTAAAAAATAGTAGAAAAAGAGACAAATGCTACTCTGTTTTGAAATTTAAGGTCATTTCCATAGCATAGAGATATAGAGAGCAAATAAAATAGAGATTTTAACCCATGAATTGTAGAAAGCTTGCATGCTATTGATCAAGTTTATGTTTGTTGAGCTTAAAGGCATCTGTTTCTTGCTTAGGTTGTGAACTAAAGATTGTTTGGAGCACCTCATACAATAGAGTAGTGTATATATGAGATATGGAATCAATTGTAATGTTAAATCTTGTAGGAATGACAACTGAAAAAAGTGGAAAAGGCTAGTGTATGAAGGAGTCATAAATGATACAAGTGACCAAAAGCTTTGAGAAGGCAATGACATGAATGAAATAAAGTGCAGGATGAAAAAGTGTGATAAAATAAAGGATTGGCTAAGGGTTAAAATCTTAGGCAGATACTCTCTAAAGTTGTGCAAGCTTGAAATCAGAGACAGTGCATTACCAGTCCAAGAGAATGGTTAAAATCTTAGGCAGATACTCTTTAAAGCTATGCAAGCTTGAAATCAGAGACAGTGCATTACCAGTCCAAGAGAATGGTTAAAATCTTAGGCAGATACTCTTTAAAGCTGTGCAAGCTTGAAATCAGAGACAGTGCATTACCAATCCAAGAGAATGGTTAAAATATTAGGCAGATACTCTTTAAAGCTGTGCAAGCTTGCAATCAGAGAATGGAGTCTGAATTCACAGTAATGCACTGTCTCTGATTTCAAGCTTGCAAATGATGTCTTTGAATTACAGACATAATCTGCATGCTTGGCATAAAAATGGGTGCGGGATTGAAATCTTTCAAGAGCTATTTTATAAGTTTTGAACATGAAGAGAAATTATTATTAATATTGTCTATGTAAAGTAATGTGCCTGTAGGCTATGCAGGTTATAGATTTAGTATTAGACATTTACATACTTTCATTTCATTGCTGCAGTCATCATCAATGAGGTACCTCATCGTTTTTCATTTTGGAATAGTACAACCTTGGACATTTTGCAAGAGTTAGCTAAAAAACTAGACCAAAACATGACAACCCTGCAACCTGATAGGGGGAAGACTATAACTGATTTGACTTGACATTTAAATGATGATTAATCTATGACAAAAAGAGAGACAAAGTAGTATGATCATTGATTTTTGTATAGGTGCCACAAATGTTTTTTTTTTTGGGGACCTTGGGACAAACTTGGGTCATATGAGGACTTCAAAATCTCTGGGAAAAATTCAATCAATGTTTTATCTGAGGGCAATAGAGTCAGACCTATCACCTAACATCTAAATATACAATGATCTTAAAATGATACAATAAGGTTATTTACAATTTGGACTGATTTGGTGTAGACTGCACATTCTTTTTGCAAGTTTCATATGTAAAATTTTGACTAACTTGTTCATCAAAGCTTCTGAAGTTTTCTTGGCATGGAGGCGGTAAATGCTATAACCATTTATAAGGTCGCCTTACACAAGCATGACTAGTGAAAATGGTTGGAATTGCTTATTTTGATTAATGAAGAATCCCTTGCTTTATTTTACTGTGGTTTACTTTATTTTAGGGCGTATTGACAAGACTGCAAGCTTAAAGTTCAAAGCAGAAAGGAACCTGTTCACGCGTGTATGTAGGGCAGATTGTAGAGTCAACGGCAGTCACCCTTAACTTATCGCGACCCTGATTTATAGCAGAAAACACACCAAATTTAGAGTTTTTAATGCAGGAGTTTTTAGCATGATTTATGGCGATTTTTTCAGGATTTTAACGCGAAAAAAATCGTGATTCTCAACGATTTTTTGCCAGTCAATAGTCTGCGAAAAATCGGGGGAAAAATCAGCAAGCCTGAGGATATTTTAAAAATCGCAAAAATTGTGATTTTTTCAAGATTTTTGCTTCTATGTGTAAAACCACTAAAAGATCTCGCTAAAGCCATGATTGTAGCAAACACAGCAAGGAGCAGACACCATGTACTTGAACAGTGCATGACAGAGAGGAGATGACATTGCGAGGTGCAGAAATGGTGAAGACGGGAAATACAACTTAATACATTGTTATGGTGCTGCCTAAAACATCCATGCCTCTCAATTCAATGAAGCAAAATGTGACAAATGAATTTTCCAGACCTTGAAGTGTTGTCTTTAGCAATCATTCTAACATTTCCTTGCCCTTCTTCATGTCAAGCTTGTCCTGTGTAATGAGGCCCCTAGATTTTGTGGGGCTCTGACTAGGTGTTGGATTAAGTCAGATTATGAGGGCTGTCTTCAATATTTGTTGCTTCAAGTCCATCGAGGAGGTTTTGACCGGTCCATCCATCAACTTTCAGACTAGTGACAAAAGTGAAAGTGACGTTTAGAGTCCTATCATCTTCAAGCAAATCTGTTGGCTTATTTTGTTCCCTTTAACAATGAAAAAGTTAGTTTGCTGGAATTTTTGAGCCACCTCACAAGCCTACCAAAGTATCTTTTTCAGTTTCTAGCTTACGGTGTGGAGCTTTTTGTTGCATCAATAACGGTTTTAGACTCCACTTTCTTCTCAAGGGTTGGGGAGCTGGTGTGCCAATTTAGGTCTTCAATCAAAGCCCACAGCTTCAGCCTCGCTGTTTGTTCTGTGTGGGATGAGCAAAGAGAGGCCATATATATATATACAATTGAAAGAAGCTTTAATTCAAATAACAGTAACTTCTGTGACAATCAACATTCAACATGGACTTCTTAAAGTTGAAATAAAATTGATTGAAACTTTTAAATAGAATACAAAATCTGAAATATAAATATCTGATTGCTTTAACTGTTTGAAAACGCCCTTTCCCAACCCCCATCTGTTTTGTTTTTTAAAAGTTTACAAATACTTTTTTCTCAATTTTTAAATTAGTGATGTTGGAGGATTCACCAGCAGGGTGTGGACATCTCTTCATGTGCCAAGGATGTGAGGCCATTCCTAATTAACCTCCTCAAAACAGAAATTGTTCCAAGCATGCCAAAACACTTCTGAAACAGCTTGGGGATGTGAAATGGAAGTGGGGATGTGAGATGGAAGTGCATTAATAAAGGGAATGTAGGGGATGTCACCAAGTCATCTCGAAAATGTTCAGTATTCCTGGGTTGGCCCAGCTGTCAGGGAACATATTCCTGTGCAATACTCTCTGAAAGTGGATTCGTTTGAAATAAATTTGATTGATGAAATAATAAATATGTATATTTAAAAATAATTTATTATATTTGGTACAGAAATAAGTAAATCACTTCATAGAGAATTGTTGAAATATTTTTTTTTGGAGAGAATAGTTAAATTTATTTCATATGCGAATTGGCAATATGCAACTATGATATAAGAGAACTGCTGAGTTAAAGTTGATTAGATGAGAATAAATAGAATGGATTCACCTATTCATGATACAGTATCTCAGTTATCTTTTCTGCTTGCAGTATGGAGGAGGCAAAAAAAAAATTTATGTGGTATCTACAACAAATTACACAGGGTTCAAGTGTGAATTTCCAGAGGCGCTTGTACCAACAATGGAAAGTATGTGAGCTTCTCTGTACTGCTAGGCAACATTGGAAAGTTATATAAGTTCTAGTCTGTTTTATATTTTGTTTTAGCTGAAGATCATTGACTATTCTCATAATAAACAAGTTTCTTCTAAATGCAGAGCAACCTGGAGTTACTTGGGTGCTTCCTGATTGTTATGCTGAACCCCAATACAGACCTTATGGCCGTGAGTATTACTTGGGTATTGTAGTGAAATTTTTTATTTTACACATTTATTGAATGCCTAGCATTGTGATTCTTGACAGCGGGAGATAGGTACAACAATGGGATAATTACACCAGATCCAACTCTTGCCTATACTAGGCCATCTGAAAGAAATGATGAGAGATACATGAACCGAAGAAGGGATTCAGTGCCTTTGGACCGAAATGACAGAAGAAGAGATCAAGACTACAGAGGACCACGTATGGATGGAAGAGGCCCAATGTCACCTGGAAACCGACAAGACAATAGACCACCTATGGGTGGACGAGGTCCATTGCCATTAGGAGACCGACAGGAGAATAGACCACCAATGGGTGGAAGAGGTCCATTGCCATCAGGAGACCAACAAGACAACCGACCACCTATGGCTGAAAGAGGCCCAATTCAAGCAGAACGTAGAGATTACATGCCTCCTAGAGAACCGCAGCAGGGACAACAAGAAGATGCAATGGGGTCACAAGGAAGAGATCCAGTTCAAGTAACCAACTGATTAGAGTTTGTTGATTGAAGAGGTGAGATCAAGGGGAAGTTGGTCACACATAAGAGATTCAGTTTAAGAGAAAAACTGATTCAGTGTGTTGATTGTAAAGACAAATTCAAGGGACGGGGAAAACATATGCAGGCAATTTTTTGATGGAAAAGTTTAATTTCTTGTCCAAGTAGATTGTATGCAGGTTCATGGAAATTATTATACAAGTCTGAGCATGCTGAAACATTTTGTAATTGAGTTAACAGGTATCTGTAGGTGTTTGGTATTTATCTTGGACTCAAGGTATTATATGACGTGTAGTTAAAATCATAAAGATGACATAATAAAATGTATTCCAATTATGTGGTAGTTAAAAAAAGAATGGCGCATGTTGAATGTTTGTTATAGGAACAAGGGTATTAGTTTTAAATTTTTAATCATCTAACAGGCATGTGGATTTTATTATGATAATCCAATTGGAACATGTATGGCCTTCACAAATAAATTGCCACACAGTAAAAGGGTAATCAGAAGTACTAAAAAATGTTGTATATTACTTCAAAATCTTTGAGCCTAACTGTAGACCATATTTAATCTGGTCTATGTTACATTTCCTGATAATGACAAGTTCATGCGGAAGATATGCACATTATTTGACCTAATTCATCGTCTTGTGTTAGCCCCATTTATGCTTCTAGTATACAAGTTCATCCTTATTTTTCAATAGAAGAGGTGCATGTTTTGTGACCTAATGCAATGTCAGGTGTTAAAGCCTCTTTGGTGCTTCTATTTAGTGTCTAAATTCATTCTTAATGCTTCAATTGAAGAGGTGCACGTTTCTTGACCCAATGCATGGTCAGATGCTAAAGCCTGCCTCTTTGATGCTTCTATTTAGTGTCCAAGTTGATCTTTATGCTTTATTGTATCAGCTCACTAATAATTTTCCTGAATTCTAAGATGAAGTCCAGAATTGCTGAATCTTGAAAAGCTGAGGCTCAGGGGCAATCCTTGGGTTTTCCTAATTTTGGCCTTTAATCAGAGGAATACCTCTTTCTGGATATGCAGGGTTGAGGCCTAGGATTTAACTATCCTCAAGGGTGTTTCCTCGTGTGATTAGGTGCCCTCCATAGGCCATCATTATTTCCTGTTGAAGTGACTCTGTACCATTTTTTGTTCGGATTATTCTTCTGCAACCGAGCTTCAATTAGGGCAGTGAACTAGTGTGGTTGTGTATATCAGTCATGGGTCTCACCAGCACCCAAAACAATCAGGCACAGTTAGCGGTGCCCCCTTGTTGAATCACACAGAAGCTTAATAAAATTAGGGGTGCTTTGCAGTCTCCCCATGTTGAATGACACTACTAGTCTTTTTGCCTAGATTGGTAGAATTGGGAGCTAGCCATTGTTCATGCTTTATAATAAATATGGGAACTGTTGAACTCAGGTTTTATAATTTAGAGATGAAAACCACCTCACAAGTATGAATTGTCCTATTAACAATGTAAACCTCTGGAACCAATGCCATAAAACCAAAAAATTGACTTTCCTTAAATATTCGTTATCAACAAAACTTACAGACTACATGATAACACATGCAGGTAGATTATTGGCTGGCGGCAGATTTTAGTACTTATTAAGAAATGAAGTGGACGATTTTGAATTATTAGCATGAATTCCAAGTGCACCTTGAAAGTTATCATCTCCATCTATTTACCATTTTTGTAGAACCCCATTGGTCAATTATTATGCAGTGGATGTTTTTAATGAACTGCTTATGAAGCTAATTACTGTCTGCTGGTGTTTGTGCGTTGTATTTATTCCCACAGGAATAGACTATTGGGCTGTAGGATGTAGCTAAATATTGTATCCCGGGAGTTTGTGTATGGGCTTTTGCCTATACGAACATCAATCAGCTAGATGCCCGATAGTAATTAGACCTTTTAATTACTAGTTACTGCCCATAGTGAAGACTCTCTCCTTAACAACGAGTTTGTAGAACATTGGATGAGGTGTCCTGAAGATTCAATCTTCCAAAATATCAATTTGAATTAGAGTAATTGTCACACATCAGCATTAATGGCCATCTTATATTTGAATGAGAGCTGATAGTGAGCTCCTTTCTCCGCTGAAGGTAAACAAGGAAAGTGAAATCTACAATGAATTAAATCTCTAATATTTAGCGGCTAAGTAGTAATAAGAACTGAGAGTATGAAATTCAAGACTACCTGGAAAATTGAGTATAAAACTTGAGCTTCATTGAAAGTGTTACCCCATCTTTATACCTGAACTACTAGATTTATTGTTAAGTGCTATAAGCTATCATTCAAATTTCAAATATCATTTCTTATTCTTCATAGTCTACATGTTTATAGTAAACTTCTTTTTAATAGTCAAATTTATCTAGAAGATTCGGATCTTGTTTGGAATGGATCACAGCCTATTCCTTTTGCATTTTACTTAAAATTTCAATTGGATTCGGTGTGTGGCACTCACCATAAGCCTTACAATTTCAATAGCTTTTTCAAATTTCTAATATTCATTTATATCATACTTGACTGCATGATCAAGTTTATGTTCCTTGAAGTGGGAATCCTTGTTTATAGCAAGCTTCACTTTAATTGTCAAATTTCTTCGGAATATCCTATGATCCCGTTCATACTCGGTTTCTTTTGCACAAGCCTGGGAGATAGAATTAGATTCAGTGTGGCTGTCACCACAAGCTCTACGATTTCAATAGTTGTTAGATGGGTGAGTTCAAGAGGCTCTCTCGTAGTTATGCTAAGAGGCATTACTCGAGGGGCACAAAGGGGGTTGGTCAACATACAAATATTCTCAAAACTATTAAGATACGCTAAGTATGAAAGATTAACTATCCTTTGGAATTAATACTTTTTATTTATTTCAAAATAAATTAGAAGTTTATTATTACATAAAAAACACCTAATTAAGGGTGGGGGCGCTTTTGATCTAAGGGTGACCTATTTCAAATTTCAATGTTTTGGGTTTGGCCTTGTGTGTTGTAAAGTGACCCCAGATTGACCTATGATCAAAAATGTCAATTGAGATGCATATATAAACAAATTTTCTTCTCATTTGAACATTAGAAAAAAAAGACAATTATGAACAAGAAGCTATTTGATGCACTTATTGTGAAGATGTATTGAGTTATCCTCTACATGCTAGCTACAAAAATCTATTGTGTTTTGTGGACTAATCTATTGCAATTTCTTGAAGCCATTCACGTATCCATCAAACAACCTTTGATGGCAACTCAAGGTGTGGATATCATTTCGATAGAGATTTCATATTAAGGTAACATTACCATTTATCATTTATTGCTTCAATCAATTATTGTTGTTTGGCCTCTGTCTAACCTAGGGTAAGCCCTCTTAATCATCATCGTTTGTTGTTCATGGAGGTGGAAACACCAAAATGAGGTTTGACTTAGGCAAGCCTTTATATAGTATAACCTTTCCCCCCCTTTTCATGTGTGCAAGACAAATTTGGAAATTTCATCAATAGCTAGGTACATGAAACACATAGCAGACTGTTATCTACTATTTGGAGTTTGTAGGTTGCCAAAAAACAACTTTCCTGGTCTAGGGCGATACCACCCTTGACCCTCAAATTTAGGCCCAGTTTTTAGTCACAAGTTCCTCTCTGTATCCCCTTTCTAGATCTGTCTATTCTGACAAATTTCGTTTTCATCTGTGTGATAGATTACATTTTCAGATCTAAAGTTTATGTCAAGTAGGTTGGTCAAAACACACATTAAAATTCTCCTTTTTGCAATTTAAAAGAATCAAACCTTAGGAGATTGGCTCTCCCTTGTGGCAACAAGCCAATCATCAAACCCTAGTTGGTTTGTGTTCAAATGTGGAATCAAAGTGAAAAGAAGTTGATCCTAGGATCTCTTTTCCTACTTCACATTAACTAAATAGAGCAGCTCATTCACATCTTCCTTCAAATTAACCATAATAGGGCCAATATTGGAGTCATTATGAGAGTTTGGAATGCATACTCAATGATGTATGTGCAGTTGAATGCTTTTGATGTTGTATAGAATCCATCCCATGCATTCTTGGATGATTTCCAAATTTGCAACATTTGTATTGATTTCCACAAGGATTTTTATGTTTTCCTCCAGTATTATTTTTCATTCCATAGTGACCCCCAAGTTGTTGGAGGCTTGGGTTCATGCCATTAAAACGATTGAGAAAAGTATTGTAATTCTTGGGGACACCTTCACTTCTAGTGTTGACGGAGAGATAAATTTACTGAATACAACAATAGACCTCCCTCAAGAGACTAAAACTTTAAGATGATCTAATTCATGGCTATACTTGATATGGTCATGTGAGACCTTGGGATCCATGGGATCCTCTTGAGATCAAGTTGAAGAGGGCTTGTTTGACACAAAGTCATTTGGCTAGAGCATGGTCCATGATCCCAACTTTCCTTTTTCCTTTATCGTGGCTCAATCACTATTATCCATCATACTTTGATTATTGATATTATTTGAAGATGATAAGGATACTTGTAATCTAAGAATCACACACCTTTTTTTTGCATGTCCCACAATCATGTTTAACAAAATTAGCTAGTACCATACGAGAAAAATGCTTATCAACTTCACTCTATTCCTTTAGTCTAGCATCTATGTCACTGTGCCCACACATGGGATGAGGGGAGAGCACCATCAAGATAGTGCAACGAAAAGGAAATGCCAAAATAGATGCCATTATATCACTGATGGTGCCCTAGTCTAGAAGTGGCGAAAGGGAAAGCAAGATATAGGCAAGGTAGAGGGAGAGGCCTCATTAGTGAGAAGAGGAAGTGTGTGAGTGGGATAGGGGAAAGAGAGGCAATAACAACGTAAACATAAAGTGAAGATATGATCCCAACAAAGCAATACAAGGAGGAAAAAGTAGAAAGGCTAATAGATCAAGAGATCACTAGAAGAGAAAAAACCAAATGATTTTAGAACACAACAAAACCTTGTTCTCTAGGAAAAGGAAAAAATATTTAAAGCACTACATTAAAATGCCCCTCCTTTCTCTTGTGATTCCCTTAAGGAATAGTAATAAAAGAGAGTGCTTAAGGGAGAATAATTAATATTATAAAAAAATAAATTTAATAGTTTAATTTTAATAAAAAGTCAAAAGACGTGGATGAAAGATCAATCAAAGAGAAGGGGACATGAATAGATAAGATATTTTAAAATTATTATTCTTTGTGCAATGTGAACCAGGGTTTAGCAACTTGAAGACGAAACCCCTCAAGGCTTGAACTTAAAGGATGAAAAGCCCTTAATTTCTATCACTAAATTGGTGGATGAAAACCCTTGTTTCAAGCATACTTTAAGACATTTCAAAGGCATTTAAATAAAGAGAGATCATTGCAGATTGGAAGAATATTTACAACAAAGATAAGAGAATAAGTATTATATTTTTTGAGATACATTCTAAGTATTTAACTTGAATTACATAAATGATAAGCTCCAATTTTTAGGTTAAATTTCGTACTTATAATTAATTGTGCAACTATTATTGTGCGCTAGCTTTTATTATTTAAATAAAAAAAAGGAAAAATCAAAAGGGACATTACATACATAGGTAAATAAAACTTTAAAGCTTGGAAGCCAATAAACTAGGGAAGGAAAGCCATGTTGGAGACAAGGCTGAAAAATCTACTAAAAAAAAGAAAACCATTTATGTAGGAAGGTAAATGTTGGTCCAATCCAACATGAGAGAGATACCCACTCCTTGAAATTGGCAACACAATCATTCCAGAAGTTCATCGAGGAGTTGGTTTAAGACCAAAAAGACATGATACTAGATAATAGAGTTTGCATTCTTTGTGAAGTTGCCAAAAGAGGGATAAGACTAAGGTTGAGACATTGGATAATAGAATTTGAATTCTATATAAATTTGCTAGGAAAGGGATCAAGATTGAGGTTGGCAAACCAATTGGCTACTTAGATGTTGCTTCTTTGAACATGTTGGAATGTGATTTATTCTAGATGACTTGACATGGATAAAGATTCTTTAAGCTTGCAATGGTGAAATTGGTGTACCCATGTCAATTCCCATTTAGTTTTGGGCCCATTTTTGATGAATGACAATAGAATTACAATTACATACTCATAAGTGGCACTCTTGTGCTAAGTTTTCCTCACAATCTAATACCTTTTCCTATCTATTTCACATTCACTTGCACCTACTTTTATGGAGTCAACCTTATCTCATCCCTATGTGCACCCTTTCCAACACATTTTCCATTATTATCCATTTAATGTATCCATATTTACACTCATATCTACACATACATTGCACACAACAAAATTAGTCCCTTGATTCTTGGTTTAATCTTGAGTGCCTCAAAATTGATCTAAATTTAAAATTTAAAATTCACTCTTAACTTTCCTACACTTTTTCACTTATTGTTGTTAGCCAACTTGGTACATGTTTGTGTGACTTATTGTTGTTTCTTGGTATTTAAAGACATTCAATGTGCAGTTATTTCATATGGAAAATCAAGATAACATCTAGAGAAAAAAAGAGCATTCATTCTAGGAACATTTCAATTTGGAGCTTGAAAGGAATCTTAATCTACATTAAAATCACATAAGGCCACTTGCATGCTTAAGAGTGTTGTCTTCAA
Source organism: Sequoia sempervirens (assembly GCA_007258455.2). Classification (NCBI taxonomy): domain Eukaryota; kingdom Viridiplantae; phylum Streptophyta; class Pinopsida; order Cupressales; family Cupressaceae; genus Sequoia; species Sequoia sempervirens. Next base: position 380,779,697 of record VDFB02000017.1, read on the forward strand.
TTATTCACTCAAAATTGTAAAATTGATCTAAGTTGACCTAGGTGAATTTGCCTGTGCAATCTAGTAACTTCTCCAAAAATATTTTTAAATATTGCCATCCTTATGAGCATGCAAATACTAGAGATTAGGGTGAAGCAATATTTATAAGTTCACATTTCTGCAAGCATGATCTTGCAAGTTACAAATCACTCTTGCATCAAAGATTAGTTCTACATGCTTGAGGTCAAACTCTAGAGGCTTGGGATTGATCCATATCAAAATTTTAGTTATTTTCGCTTTAATTGCATTCATTAATTAGAGCACTATTTTTTTTGTAATTGGATGATTGGATTTTGTATGACTTCGACATTTATTCATCATCATAGTTCCAAAAGCTAAGCACCCTTGTATATTTGCATTTGATCTTGAAATATTCGTTCATGGTTATCTCACCATTGATTAATCTAGGTTAATTGTACTTAATTGTTGTATTTGAATTAATTAGCCTAAAACATTTATGTATAGAGCTATTTTTGAAGTCTCCAATATCTTTCCTTTCAATACTTTATATAATGATTCTTAATTCACCCTCGATAATGAGCTATTAACATTTCAAAGAGATATCCAACTTCAAGCCAAGGACGAGACCTTCCAACACAACCACATTTATTCAAGTTGGATCCAATGGCCATATATATAGATTTATTTATATCCCCTTAATAGCATATGATTTTGAAATTTCAAATTTTCTTTTGAAGCACTATCAAAGTTCAACTTATACTAGCCATGTGAGGTTGTTTCTCATTTCCACTTTTATCACTTTCAATTTGTTTTGAATTGAACATGATTTTCAAGTGCAACCAATTTTGTACCTAACTCAATTCTCTTGGATTGACTTTGTTGTTTGTGGTGCCACAACACAAGGACAAAATATGCATGTTATATATTAGCTACAACCTCCTAAATATGCCCTAAGACTTAGTGATGTTATTAAAGGTCCTATCATTTTTTTCCAACCAAATTTCTCCATATGATCATGGCTAGAGTAATATTACAAAGGTCTTGAATGATCCCCAACAATGAAGGGCTTTATTAGGCCTCGAGGTGGGTAGGAAGTGTGGGATTGAGGTCACATTGAGTAATATAGGAACCAATTCCAAATATGCCTAGAGAAAGGACATTGAAGGAGTAGATGATATACTTCTTCATATGAGAGGTATAAAGGATATATACTAGGATCTTGAAAGACCTTCTTGGTAAGTCAATGCCAAATTAGGATTTACCATGAATAGCTAGCCAAACAAAGACTATGGCCTTAGGGATTTACCATGAATAGCTAGCCAAAGAAAGAGTATGGTTTTAGGGCATGCTCTAGAAGACCAAATCTTCATTTGGGGAAAGAAATTTTATCTTCCCCTCTCCAAGCTTAAGAAATCTAGGTAGCCCTCTTTGACCATAAATGAACCACTTTCATGCTTGTTCTAACCCAATCATCTCAATCCAAAATTTTACTTGGTTTGAACCTACTAAGGAGGATATTGAAGTGGTTGTTAGGGTATTTGATCACTTTCTAGGGTATAGCAATGGAGCCATCTTTACCTTGCTCCCTCCAATTGCTAAGCTTATTTCCCCAAAGCTTGGAGATTTTCTTGTGTAGAGATTTGAGGGCTTGAGAGTGGCACATGAGTTTTTCTTGAATCTAGGAATCCCTCTACATGTCCACCTTATTGCCATTATTGATTATCCAAAATATCTAGAATCAAAGTCTTTCTTGAACACAAATTTCATAATTTCCTAAATGGCAGAGCCCTTTAGTAGATCCTTTGAGGAGATGAAAGAGAACGTTCCTTTCTATGAAGTATTTGTTGATAATTTTGATCCAAGCATTTAAATTATCTACAAGGAATTTCCAAACTAGCTTCATAATAAGAGCATAGTTAAAAATTATTGTTTTATCGATGATCCCTACTCCTCCAAACTCTAGGTTTTTAAGCTTTACCCCATGCTAGGAGGGAAACATGTGTTTTTATTGTGCCTTGCCAAAGGAAGAACCTAATAATGAACCTTTACTTTTCTATTAATACTTTTAGGGACAAGGAGTAAAGAAAAATAGTGAAGAGAGACAACTTGTAGAATAAATGTGATAAGGTTTACTCTACCCCTAGAAGATAATAACTTACATTTCCAACATGCTAACTTGTTTCTAAATTTTTGGATGATAGGATCCTATAACTTGTTCTTATTTTATGTCATGCCCAAAATTTTCTACCAAATTACAATTAAGGAAAAAACACAAATTTCAAATTTTGTTCACAAACATTTGCATAATTCACAAAAGGCTGCTTTCTATACATGCACTTCATGAAAGTATAACAACATTTGACCAATCAATTAAAAGAACTTGGTCAGGTAAACTACTGTTGTGAAAATCATGGTCAGGTTCAAGTGGAGACATGGAATCCACATCACTGAGATATACCTAATTAGTTCAACTAACTAATTAATAATCTGAAACATAATTTAAGTCACATGTTAAACAATGGAATATATATCAATAGTATTCTTAAAGTAATAATAAGAGAACAAGACTGAGGGGCTAGACCTAATTCCTTGGGGGCTTGTCTCTAACGACCTTGCCTACGTATTGCATAGAGGCTTTGTAGTTCAAAAAACTGAGTTCACCCAACTCATATTTGATTGACCAACAATCACACATTTCACCCAGGTTTGAATCACCACTAACTCACAATGGTAGTAAATACAAAGAATGATCAACAACAATTAATCTATAAGGGATCTTTTTACTATAAGGAGTAATGGTTAATATCCCGATTACAACGCTCCTCAAGGGCCACTTGACAAAATAAATAACCAAGAATGATCTAGGATGAAGGTAACCATATCATATCTGGAATAGATGATTATAATTGAAGTTGTGGTTTTAATCTAAACCATACAAAGGTCACCATATAATATTAATAAGATTACAAGGTGAAAGGTTAATAAGACAATCCACATATTGAATCTTTCTAGACAATTCAACCATCATAAAATCGATTGACTAACACAAGGGGTATAACCCTTAAGTTCAAAGATGACTCTACCTTAGTCACACTCATAACCCAAAACATTGACATATGCCAGACACATTTCTCTACTCCAATTCATCCTATGCCTCTATCCTTTTATTTATAAACTAAATGAGTGGGTACACAACAATCTTTAGGGCCCTTTTTCCCAAGATAGTTTCATAGTTGGCTACCACCCACTTAGGTGAAGTCGGGGATTGAAAACTCGTTAAGGATATATGTTATCATGGAATCTGGCAACGCTTGATCCACAGATAAGCCCCCTACAAAACTTGTCTGTTTCATAGGTTTGTGATGTTCAAGCACACAAAACAAGGAAAATTTCAATCCACCTCGAAGTGCATTCCAAAGTCTCAAACAGTCCATTTGAGCATCCCTCTACGTCCATCTATCAAAGACCTTCAAAACGAATATCTTCGCAAACTCTCAATGCTTGGACTTAGTCAAAATTGTGAAAAGTGTACGAGCTCTAAAAAATAGCACTCCTACATAGTGTAAATTTTTTTTTGAGTGTTGAGTGCACAAGTGCTAAAAATCAGTACTTGTGCACTTTTGTTCAAGTTAGTCTTTTGTGCACAAGCACTGATTTTTAGCGCTAGTGCACTTTTTGTTTTTACTTAGCCATTTTGAGGCTTGGGCGGTGATTGTGCAATGAAGTGCATTTTTCCCTGTTTATGCCATTTAATGCACCTTAATTAAATGCATAACTTATTTATTTCACTTGCAAATCACTTGAAAGTGATTTTAAGTTAAACTCACTTCATTCTAATCACCATTCTCTTACTCCTCTTCGTGTTGGGCAACCATCTATCCTCCTGCAACTCACGATTTTGGGGATCTCCTTGCCATTCGAGCTAGGTTTTCATTTTTCTTGCAAGGTATGTTTTCTATTCTTAAGCGTTTCTTCTTTTCATTTGCTTTCTAAAATCTCTTAGGTTTTCATTTCCATCTTGTTCCAACGTTTTCTGTTTTAAGTTACGAATCTTTTCTCCATGAAAGTTCATCATCTCCCTTGCCAAGTTGGACCTCTCTTTGTTTCTTGACTTCGTGCCCTAGTCTCATTATCACGCCCTGCTTTCTACTTTTCTTGTTGGGATTTTTGTTTTTATTCTTCAGGTGTACCAAGGATTTGATTATTTCACCACTTCATGTTTTCCATGAACTCAATGAGCGATGAAAATTTGAGTATACATTCCAGAAAGGTCGAACTACATCAATTATTAATGAGATAATCTCTTCTTGTGTTCAAGTGGAAACTTTCACTGCTCGAACACAAAATATCCCAAGTTTAAATGATATGGCGCTAACTTAACCCGCTTTTACACTTAATCATTTTTACCATACTCCAAGTAGAGTGGTGAAAATCACCACTCCTACATGGAGTGATCTTCTTTCCAAATGCTCGACTGCTTAAAATGTCCGCCATTGCATTCACATATCTTCCTAAGTGGGACCAAGTGTCAGGGCGCTGATTTTCAGCGCCTTGACACATTTTGCAAACTTTCATGAAGGACATGTAAGGGCATTGATTTTCAATGCGCTTACACCTGAAAACATCTCTCTAAGTGTAGGAGTGCTGATTTTCAGTGCTCCTACACATTTGGAAGTTATTACCTTAGACTCTTCCAAATCACTCCATTTTCACTCCAGATCCTGTTTCTTTGCTCCTGCATCATTTTCCATGCCTCGTTTCTCATTTCATGCTTGCTCAACATTGTTGCTTGCTTCACGCTTCCCAATGCTACTTTTTTGTCTAACATTTTTTGATTCACCATCTTTGCAGTTTCTCTTCAGATCTCATCAAGGGAACCTCAAGGTGACATCTTTTGATCCAGTTGCTTCTAGATGATAGCCAAGAAGCCTCCATCGTCTTCTAAGGCTAAGGGAAAAATGAAATACAAGTACCAAGGTGTCTATCCGCCTACATTGGTGATTTCAAAGGTGGACGAAATAAAGGACATTGAGGTTGGTCATCAAGACCTTGTTGATTTCGTAAAAAGGAATGAGCAAAATCCTCTTGAAGACTCCTTGAGAGCCATTGTACACAACAATGTACATCTGGTGTCCACATTCTCGACTTTCACACACAATACAGAGTTCGTCCTCCAAGTTGCATCCCATTACATTAGGGAAAGAAAAAGTGTGATAGATTCCTCTGTACAAGAGATGATGAGACTTGACTGTGATTTCTTTGACATTATTTTCAGAGTCCCACAAATTGAGAAATACATTGAAATTTCAATACAACAAGCGCAAGAAGTCTATGAATCAAATCCCAATAAGGTTAAGAGCTTGATTAATAGTTAGTGGTTAAAAGAACCTAGACATTCTATCCCAAGATGGCTGAAGGGACTTCTGCGAAGTGACTTCAAAGAAGATGTCAGGGACATGATTACACTCTTGAGTAGAGTTAAGGGTTTTCCTAAATCATCTCATTTTCAGGAGTGAATGTATGAGTACATTCAGATCATAAGAAGACAAAAGACTCATATTGATTAGGGAAAATAGATCAGTGATGAAATTCATGAACAATTGATAAATGTGCCAAACACTTTGAAGTTCTATATGACTTCTTATCTAGTGTATGTTGCAGCCGTGATGAGGCAATTCCCAGGTTTATCTACAAAAGGGAACCAACTTTCTGTACCTGTGTACAAATATTTCTATCAAATGGAGCTAAAGGAAAGCCTTCACCATTTTAGAAGGGTCACCAATGATTTCTTTGCACCTCTGCTTTTCAGTTTTGACCCAACTCTCAAGAAGAAGAGAGTATTCGACGAGGCCTACAAAGTGGTGAGTAAAGTTAGATGCATATTCTTACAATTTCCAACTTTCACTTACATGAGAGTAGGATGCTACAATGGGTACCCTTACATGTTGCTCAGATATCCCTTAGACAAGTGGATACTCATGGAGTTATGTAGACAACTAATTTCAATTCACAAAGAACGAATGAGGATTCACAAACTAGGATTCAAGTTTCCACTGACGATTGGTAGATATACCATCAAGAGTGTGCAAAAAGCCAAATCGGTCTATGCAAAAATGTAGGTCATGACAATAAGGGCCTATAGATACATATTTGACTTTGATTACTGGAATGTGAATAAGAAGTTGAAAAAGGGTCACAACCACAAGTGCCACTTTGAAGACATATAGGTTGATTATAGAGATGAGGAGGCTATTCATAAAATGGATTATTGCAAACTAACCGTACAACATATCATGGATCTTGGTGTTGCTGACCTACCTGAGGGTTTCACAGACTCTAGTGACATCATGAACATTGCTTATGATGAAAATGAGAACTCCAAAAGACCTTTACCTGCAATCCAATGGTCCAAGAAGGAAAGTGTCTCCATCAGAGAGAGGCTTGCTCCCATATTAGCTAACATTGCAGAGTGGTTGCACAAAATGGCTTCGAGATGAAATCCTTCAGGACAGAGTCATAAGGAGAGGAACCTAGAGTAGAAGCCAACCAACAACAGGAACTCTACATGAAAGATAAACGTGTGGCTATTCCCACTTCTTCCCGAAGAGGCCCTAGGATTAAGTTCACTATTGGAAAGAAGGATACAAAGGTAATCCAAGAAGAGAGGATACAAAATCTGAACCATCTCACTCAAAAGGAAAAGGGGTTGTTTTCGAAGGGGTAGATTCCAAAGAAGAAGGAAATTCAAGCAAGGAATCTGAAGAAGAAGATTCTCAAGAAGAAGACTCTGATGAGGAAGAAGATTCCATAGGAGAACAAGAATCTGAAGATCAAGAAGGTGAACAAGAAGGTGAAAAACATGAACTTAGGCATGATGAAGAACAAACAATATCTCCACAAGAGAATGTTGTCGAGGATCTCCCTCGAACATCATCGCCTGTAAGTTCAAATGTTCCTCATACACCTCCTAATCCTAACACTCCTCCACCTCCATTTACTACATCACCTCCTCCTACATCTACAATACCCACAGTGGACATATCACAACCCCTGCAACATCAACCATACTTGATACTCCTCCATTAGTTTCAAATATACAAACAGTTGATATTTTGTTGAACCCTCCATCATCAATTCCCAGTCTATCATCTACATCCTATGACATCACTTCATAAGCTAAATTCAACAGGTTCATGAATGAATCCTTGCATTGTCAATTCAGTGTGCAATCTACTAAAGCAGTTATAACAAACTCTACCCCAATTGTCACTATACCAGTCATTTCTTCAAAAGCAACAATGACAAAAGAGTTGATAGTCAGCCAAGACGCTCACACTTACTCTCTTCCTCCTTGGTTGGTATATTAGGTATCGAAGCAAAAAAAAAGCAAATGATCTCTCTAGAAGAGATCGATCTTGAAGAGATAGTCCCTCCAAAAGCCAAGGGGAAGAAAAAGGAAAAAGTGCATTCATGAATTCATGTTGACAAGGTCGGTCATAAGTATGCAGAGATTGGTGTACTGCCTCAAGAGGAAGGGGATGTAAATATGGAGGACTACACTGTAACAAGAGTATAGCTTGGCAAGGTCACAAATAAAAGTGCAAAGGCAAATGCACAGGTAACCTTGGATGCACTGGCAGTAAGGCTTGACAAAATGGAGGAAGCCCGAAACATGTACAAACAGAAGGTAGAGTATTATGCCACTGTTTTGTCGAGACTTGCAGGATCTTCAAGTAATGCAAATCATTTGGAAATGATAAGCGTTAAGGATCCAAATCTGAAGAAGGCTGAGAAGTTTTCTTCCAAAGGCAAAGTGTTATATGATTTTATTGATGAAATTATAGAACATGGTTCCCAGGTTATAATTGCTACAAATGAAAAAGCTACTCAGATAGCCAAGCTCAAAATAGGGCTTGATAAGGAAGAAAGTGTTATTTCCCAAGAGCGCAAAGAAATGGAAAAATGCTTGTTATTGTGGTCATAAATGAAACAAGAAAAGGTCAACAAATTGGTGGAAGTTGGGGTAATTCCTGACAAGGAGAAATATGTAGAAGTAAGAGAATCACTCAAACACTGTATCCAGGTAATCAAGTATCTTACCGAAGATCTCTGCCAAGTGCAAGAATATGTTGAAGGACATCATGCTATCCTTGAAAACGGGATTAAGGAGTTACCAGGACAACTCCTTGAAGAAAACCGTATCTTCCTCCCGACCACTAAACTTTCCAAGATCTTCAAAGGAGCCATCATGAAGCAAGTAGAGAGTGCAGATTTTTCAAAGACCTCTATGCATGTTATTTGTGATACACAACTCACTCTTGACAACCTCAAGACACATCTTGATAGGTGCAAAAAGGTTCACTCATCCGCCATGAGATCAATCACTAGAATTCACACCATTGTGGATTACACTGTTGGTCCGGATGAGACATTCATGCAGGAGACCAAGAAGAAGTATGAAGACTTCTGTGCCCAAAGCACAAAACCATGAAGATTCTTGATCTCTAGTGTCATAATTTTTGATGCTTCCCTTTATGCATGTTGTAAATAGTTTTTGACATCTTAAATGTCTTTTTAGCAAATGTAATTACACTAAAAATCTGAGATGTTGTTTCACCAAGATGGATTACATTTTGACTTAGTCAAAGTTAGGTGAGATTTTCCTAAATTAGCTCACCTAGCTTTCCTAATTTTACTTAACTGATTTCCTAGTTTTTCTCTTCCCTCTCTTTTATAAGTACGAGGGATTTCTATTTTAATTTTCACCTTTAGTATTTTGCAACAAAGTGCTTCCCTTTTTGAAGAAGATTTGTGAAACTTTGTGTTCATGTTTGTGAATGAAAAATCCGATCAATAAAGAAGAGAATTGCATACCATACTTTGCATTGGAATCGATAATCTTGTGGATTGATCTTATTAGTGGTGGTTAGTAGATGAGATCTGAAGGGATTCAAGTAAATTTATGTAAACTTTGTGTTACATTCTTTATTTGAATTTACATTTATGTTTGGATACTATTGTTGAATGATCTACAATACTTTGTGCTTGTAATCGTTCATGCTATTCGAGGAATTGCTATATCTAAGAAGACTTTGTGCTTCTAGTACAACAAACGTTACGATTCTCACAGATCCATCGTTGAAAATCTGTGGAACGACTTTGTGCCTTCGTGAGCTTTTCTCTCTTTCTTTTATTGTTATTATTATCATACCTAGTATCTCTATGCTTTGCTTTGACAAGATAAAGGTATTGGCATTATTGATTTTTTTTTAGCTTAAAGTTATTTTGAATCAGAACTATCAACTATGAAGCTTTGTAAAACATCTTCTCTAAAAAAAGAGAGAATCATGAATGTGACACACCCCCCCATTTCGTAAGTGTAGTTCACATTTTGTAAATACTTAATTAGTTTTACCTTAGCTTTTGTTAGTAGTAAGAAGGGTGCTTCCCCTTTCTGAGAGGAGAGATTATATCTCACATAGCTGTGGTTGAAGTTTAGTTTGTGTAATCTATTGAAAAGATGATTACATTATTTTCATCCAACAGTTTTTTGGTGACTCCGCTGGGGAACAACACATGCAATTAAAAGCCTCACGCTTTTGATTGAAGTGAATAATTTTTCTAGTTTCTTATTGTTTTCTTGTATATTGTTATTTTAATCTTCATCCTATTTAGATCTACATTCTAGTGGACCAAATATATACATGAGGATTGAGGGCTCAAGGAGTAGTAGATCCACTTTTTGAAGAGTTGTTGCAACGTAATTTTCCATTTACTCCTCCATGAGTAAGGTCACTGTTGCAACGTGCTGCGAGCTATTATCTGCAAAATAAAAGATATCCTCTTCCATGTGTTTGGTCTATTTACCAGAGGCATCCAGTTCAGGTACCTATTGTGCAACCAGTCATGGCTGCACCATCTGCAGGACTGTGGGGAAATTCCTTTGGTCCCCTTTGTTTGGCCACACCTCTACGTGAGCTTCCATGTGTTTCAAGAAAGAATCTACCGAAGTTCCTAGGTGATGACAAACAACATCCTAATGAACACATCTCCGCATTCTACATCATTTGCGGTGTTCTCGGCATAGAGCATGAAGAAGTTTCTGTAAGATTGTTCATCGAATCCCTCCAAGGGGTTGCAGCCGAATGGTTCTATACTCTTCCAAATGATTTAATCACAACTAGGCCACTCTTCACACAAAGTTTGAAGAAATATTCAAACCTGCTAAAGATTCATATGCTTTGTTGGCACAACTCAAGACCATGCGAAAAGAGGCTCATGAACCCATGCATGAGTTCGTAGCTAAGTTCAACAAGCTGGTGACGTGGATCCCAAATGATGCAAGACCCATTGATAACAACTTGAAGTGCTTCTTCATCAACACTCAACTCCCCAAAGTAAGTTTCTTCTTACGTAGGGAAAATCTTGCCAATGTTGAAGCAACTCAGCAATTGGCCACTAGTCTTGAAGACAATATGATCCTTGCTGGAGAGATAAGGATGAACACCAACACCAACAAAAGGATGCAAGCATCAAGATCTTCAACATCCAATGCTAATACTCCCAATTCCAGTCCCAACTTTATAGATCCCATGATCCAAAGGTTGGAAAATGAAGTCTTGTCTCTGAAGAAGTAAGTTTCCAGCAACAACACCTACAAAGACATCCCAAGGAGGACTTTTCCCAATTATGCTAGCAACAAAAATCAAAATCGTCTCCCAATGCCTCAAGGAAGGTTTGCTTTGGAAGCCCCACCCACTAATAATGCAACGGGATGTTATGAGGCTGAACAAGACAACTATGCACAACCATATTATCTTGAGGAAGAAAATTTTGATCTCTTCCAAGATGAAGAAATGGAATCGGTTGGCAACTCCAAGATTAGCTACTTGCAAATGGTTGAAAAAGATGATGAAGATGAATTAGTGACAAATATGTATGTTGTTTTTACGCGGAACCAATAGAATCAACTTGATAAAGCTCAAGCTGCTGCTCCACTAGCAAAGGAGAAGCTGCTAGTTACAATTTCCAAAAGAGGGTCTCCTCTCCCTTGGAAACCCAAGAAAGCAACAAACCCACAAGTAAGTGCACCTCATCCCCCTTCATCAACTCTTGCTATTCCTAAAGCCAATCCTCCAATTTCAAAGACCAGTGTGCCTTTTATCAAACCAATCAGTGAAGTTACTACTTCTAGTTTACAAAATTTTTTCCAGGCTTTCGACATTGTTGACTATGCCAAGAAAACCAAGGTCCAGATGTCTGAGGTTGAGTACCTCAAAGCCAATCCCAACCAATTTGACAGGCTTGCAAGTTCATCAAAGACAAAGGAATTACCCCAAGTCAGAATCCATCCCCTGATGTTCCTGTTGCTCCTAAGCCTAAAATGCCATAGAGTAACCTTGTTTCCAACCCTCCAACAACCTCTGGACACATTGATCTGTTTTTTATCTCCCTACTTGTCAATGAATTTAAATTAAGTAACTGTGTTATAGATTTTGGTGCATCTGACAATGTGATGCCTACCAAGGTAGCTACTTCCTTAGCCTTGGATCTGACCAAATCCTTTAGCTATTGTTTCTCCATGGAGAAAAAATAAGTTCCCTTGATCAGCTAGATCAAGGATGCACAATATGCATTTGTTGCATACCCAAAGAAGATAAAGATGATAGTTCTTGTAGCCAATGTGCCAACGTCTTACGAAATCCTCCTCAGACAAAATTTTTGTAAGGCTGTTGGAGGAGAACTAATTATGGACATGTTTGAAGCCAAAATATCGATGAAAGGCGTGATGCAAAAATTAATTCACAAAAAGGAGTCAAAGTTTTTAGTAACCCAATCAGATGAACCAAGAGCTCAGATCTTGTTTGAGTCTTCAGGCATGGGAACTTACTATCTACAAACAGAAGAGGCTGGTGAATCTTCAACTAGACATGAGTTGGAGAGCGATGATTCTTCCTCAACAACAAATGAGTCATTATCAGGTGACTTGTCTATCTTAGATCACGAAACTTTATCAGATGATGAATCTTCAGATTTTGATACTATTAGCCTTGGTGACCCAAATGGCGTTTGGTTACTTGAGTTTGATGGCAGTTGCTCTTCCATTGGTTCCAGAGCAAGAATGGTTTTCATTTCCCCTACAGGAAATTTTTTCCATTTCTCTTTCAAATTACAATTTGATAACACTAATAACACTGCTGAATATGAAGCTTTGTTATTAGGAATGCGAGTTGCACTAAAGAAAGGTATAAAACATCTCCATGCACAAGGTGATGCCGAATTGATAGTATGTTAGGTAAGAAATTTGTACCAAACAAAAAATGAGACTTAGGCATTAGATCACAATCTTGTTTGGGATTCCATTGAGAAATTTGAGGCTTTTGATATATCTGTAGTTCCAAGGGAATATAATATTAGAGCTGACTCCTTAGCAGTTTTAGCCACACTCTTGATACCGCATAAAGACTTTCAAGGTTCCACCTATACCATTGAGTTGGTTTTTTGCCCAAGTGTTCCTGATAATTTAGAGAACTGAAAAACTTTCAATGATGATCATCAAATTATTTCCTTTTTGGAGAAGGCAAATAATTTCAATGAATTGTACTTTGAAGGAAGTGATTCTCCACATCAAGAATCTGTGTATGATATTCATCCAGTTACAGGTGAAGAATTCTTGCAACTTAAAGGTAATAAAATTCCCAGAGGATTGGTATCTCTAGAGAAAATATTTGATAAGCATGATTCCTATGTCAAGAAGCAACTCTTAGACTTTGATTCGTCAAATGAGGTTGAACATATCAACTTAGGAACTAAAGAAGATCCTAAGATGGTAAACATTGGCAAGTGTTGCACGGTTGAAGAAAGGAAAAAAATTGTCCAGTTGTTACAAGAATATATGGATGTCTTAGCATATTCATATGAAGATATGAAATCCTTCCGACCAAAGGAGGTGCAACATGATAGTCCTCTCAAAGTTGGAGCATTGCCTTATTAAAAAAGGAAAGGCAATACAACCCAATTTATGGAATGATCCTTGTAGAAGTTCAAAAAATGCTGAACGCCCGAATAATATTCCCTATCCATCATTCAACATGGATAGAAAATATTGTTCTCGTTCGTAAGAAAAATGGTGAGATCCGTATTTGTGTGGATTTCAAAAATCTGAACCAACTATCACTCAAGGATAATTATCCTCTTCCAGTGATGGACCAAGTTCTACAAAGCATGGCCAGATTCGAAATGCTCTCCATGCTGGATGGTTTCTTCGGTTACAATAAGGTTGAAGTTAATTCAAGTGATCAACATAAGACGACCTTCACAACACCATGGGGTACCTTTGCGTATCACAAGATGCCTTTTGTTTTGATCAATGCTGGTGCCACGTTCCAATGTGCTATGGACTTGGATTTTCATGATGTGATGGGTAAGTTTATCATGGTGTATCTTGATGATCTCATAGTGTTCTCTAAAAAGCGTCATGAACATTGTTGCCATCTAAGGAAAATCTTGGAGAGATGCCAATAACATGGTATTTCCTTGAACCCCAAAAAGTCAATTTTTGGGGTTAAAAAGGAAAACTTCTTGGTCACGTAGTGTCCATAGAGGGAATCAAGATTGACTCATAAAGTGTCAATAGTATCAAATCACTCACTCTGCCATCAAGCAAGAAGGTTGTCCATTCCTTCTTTGGCAAGGTAAACTTTCTGCAAAGGCTCCTTCTAGACTTTGCATAAAAGACTCGTCATATTGTAAATATGATGAAAGGTAATACCACTTTTCATTGGATGAAAAAAGGGAAAGCTGCATTCAATGAAATAAAGGAGGCCATTGCTCATGTGCCAGTGTTATTCTACCCTAATTACACCAAGGAATCCATCATGTATAGTTATGCTTCCGAGCATACACTTTCGGCGATTTTGGTGCAAGAAAATAGTGAGGGTTTTGAATCCCCAATTGCATTCATGAGCTGCCCTCTAAATAATTATGAATTGAAATACTCCTAGATGGAAAAAAACTCTTTCACTATGGTCAAAATTTTTAAACATTTTTTGGTTCTACATTCTAAATAGCCATGTCAAAGTTCTAGTCCCAGATTTAACTGTTAAGTCCATATTAGCACAACAAGAATTTAGAACAAAAAGAGGCAATTGGATTGCCAAGATTTAGGAATATGACATGGAAATCAAACCTACCAAGTTGATACGTGGGCCTGTACTGTGTCAGCTTATCACTAAAAATAATCTTGATGAAGAAATTTCAGAAGATGAAGAAGTTTCAAAAAATGAAGAGGTAGATTCAAGTGAACTTCCAATGGTGTTGTTTGTTAGCACCACCTACGAATTGTATTCCAACATCGCCCATTACCTCACATATGGGGAATGTCCCGATCATTTGACCTCAAAGGAAAAAAGAACCATCAAGCTGAAATCAACAAACTTTGTCTTATGGGATAACGGTTTGTACAAGCGCACCTTGGATGGAACCTTTTTGCGATGTGTTGATCAAGAACAAAAAGAAAGATTGCTAAAGTCATATCATGACTTAGTATGTGGAGGAAATTTTTTAGCGCCAGTGACTACTCACAATATTTTGAGAGCAAAGTAATATTGGCCCACACTCTTTCAAGATGTGTACTCTTGGGTGCATAAGTGAGATGTGTCAACAATTCATTGGTAAGCCTAAGTTGGTGGCTTTGTCGTTGAAACCCATTGTTATTGAGGAACCTTTCCAGTAGTAGGGAATTGACTTCATTAGTGAAGTTAATCCATCATCAAGTGCAGGACACACCTACATCCTAACTGCGACTGATTATTTCACCAATTGGGTGGAAGCAATTCCTACTAAGCATGCTACTTCTGAAGTGGTGTGTAGTTTCTTAAAAGAAAACATCATTTCCAGGTTCGGCGTGCTGAACAAAATTGTTGCTAACAACACTTCTTCCTTCTCATCAAATGAGATCACTGAGTTTTATTTTTAACATGACATAACTTTGTCAATTCTTCTTATTATTACCCACAAGGTAATGGCCAAGCCGAATCAAGCAACAAAAATTTGATGACTATCATCCGCAAGTTGGTGGATGAGAATCAATGTTTGTGGCACAAAACTTTGTATGACACTTTGTGGGTAGAAAAGATAACTCTGAAGGGAGTGATCAATATTTCTCCCTTTCAACTCTTGTACAGGTTGAATGCCAAGATTTCCATAACCTTGGAACTTCTAGCCCTCAAATTGGCTAAGGCCATTGAGGATGAGACTTTTGATAACTCTGTTGATAAGCATGTGATTTATCTCTCTGAATTGGAAGAGAAGTGAGTTCAAGTGGCTGACCACATCGCCGAACACCAAGACCAAGTAAAGAAGCTTTTCGACAAGAAGGCCAAGTCTCGATATTTTCAAATCGGTGATCTTGTTCTCCTATGGGACAAACGAAGAGAACCAAAAGGTATGCACGGAAAATTTGATTCACTATGGACAAGACCTTTCAAAGTTCACCACCTGCATGGTGAGAATAGTTTCTTGTTAGCAAATTCAGAGATGGGACACCATTTTCCCTTCCTCACAGTGGGCAACATCTCAAACACTTTACACAGTAAAGTAACGAGCATTCAAATGTAAATATTTTATTTTTAGTCCTTGTTTCTTTTTGTTTTAAGTTGTGTTGTCTTCGTCGCCTGACTTCAAGCCCAATGGATGGATAAAGGCACTTGAATTCTGCATTTCTTCTCCCTTCATTTGTTTCAAAGAACTTTGAAGGAAGATCCCCAACAGGAGCCAATTGTTATCATGGAATCTAGCAATGCTTGATCCATGGATAACCCCCCTATGAAACTTGTTTGTTTCATAGGTCCGTGATGTTCAAGCATGCAAAATGAGGAAAATTTCAATCCACCTCAAAGTGCATTTCAAAGTCTCAAGCAATCCATTTGAGTGTCCATCTATTGAAGACCTTTGAAACAAATATCTTCACGAACTCTCAATGCTTGGACTTAGTCAAAATTGTGAAAAGTGTAAGAGCACTAAAAAATAGTGCTCCAACATAATGTAATTTTTTTTATAAGTGTTGAGTGCACAAGCGCTAAAAATCAACACTTGTGTACTTTTGTTCAAGTCAATCTTTTGTGCACAAGTGCTAATTTTTAGCACTAGTGCACTTTTTGTTTTTACTTAGCCATTTTGAGGCTTGGGCAGTGATTTTGCAACAAAGAGCATTTTTTGCAGTTTATGCCACTTAATGCACCTTAATTAAATGCACGACTTATGTTCATTTATTTCACTTGCAAATCACTTATGTTCGTGAGGTGTAACGTTTATTGATTCACCATCTTTGTAGTTTCTCTCCAGATCTCCTCAAGGGATCCTTAAGGTGACATATTTTGATCTAGTTGCTTCTAGATGACAACCAAGAAGCCTCCATCATCTTCTAAGGCTAAGGGAAAAATGAAATTCAAGTACCAAGGTGTCTATCCACCTACAGTGGTGATTTCAAAGGTGGACAAAAGAAAGGACACCAAGGTTGGCCATCAAGACCTTGTTGATTTCATTAAAAGGATTGAGCAAAAGCTTCTTGAAGACTCCTTGAGAGCCATTGTACACAAAAATCTACATCTAGTTTCCACATTCCCTACTTTTGCACACAATACAGAGTTCATCCTCCAAGTTGCATCCCATTGTATCAGGGAAAGCAGAAGTGTGATAGATTCATTTGGACAAGAGATGATGAGACTTGACCCTGATTTCTTTGACATTGTTTTCAGAGTCCCACAAATGGAACACTGAAATTTCAATACAACAAGTGCAAGAAGTCTATGACTCAGATCCCAATAAGGCTAAGAACTTGATTAATAGTTAGTGGTTGAAAGAACCCATGCATTCTATCTCAAGATAGCCGAAGGGACTTCCACGAAGTGACTTCAAAGAAGATATTAGGGACGTGATTACACTCTTGAGCAGAGTTAAGGGTTTTCCTGAATCATCTCATTTTCAGGAGCGGATGTATGAGTATATCTGAATCATAAGAAGACAAAAGGATCATATTGATTGGGGAAAATAGATCAGTGATGAAATTCATGAACAACTAATAAATGTGCCAACCACTTTGAAGTTCTATATGACTTCTTATCTAGTGTATGCTATGACCGTGATGAGGCAATTCCTAGGTTTATCTACGAAAGGGAATTGGATTTTTGTACCTGTGTACAAATATTTCTATCAATTGGAGCTAAAGGAAATCCTTCACCATTTCAAGAGGGTCATCGATGCTTTCTTTGCACCTCTACTTTTCAATTTTGACCCAACTCTCAAGAAGAAGAGAGTATCCGACAAGACCTACAAAGTGGTGAGTAAAGTCAGATGCATATTCTTACAATTTCCAACTCAATTACATGAGGGTAGGATGATACATTGGGTGCCCTTACATGTTGCCTAGATATCCCTCAGACAAGTGGATACTCATGGAGTTATGTAGACATCTAATTTCAATTCACAAAGAACGAATGAGGATTCACAAACCAGGATTCAAGTTTCCACTAACGATTGGTAGATATACCATCAAGAGTGTGCAAAATGCCAAATCAGTCTATGCAAAAATGTAGGTCATGACAATAACGGCCTATAGATACAGATTTGACTTTGATTACCAGATTGTGAATAAGAAGTTGAAAAAGGGTCACAACCACAAGTACCACTTTGAAGACATCTAGGTTGATTATAGAGATGAGAAGGCTATT
This sequence comes from Sequoia sempervirens, assembly GCA_007258455.2. Taxonomy (NCBI): domain Eukaryota; kingdom Viridiplantae; phylum Streptophyta; class Pinopsida; order Cupressales; family Cupressaceae; genus Sequoia; species Sequoia sempervirens. The sequence goes on from VDFB02000017.1 coordinate 380,797,426, forward strand.
CGTAAAATGGATTATTGCAAACTAACCGTACAACAGATCATGGATCTTGGCGTTGCTGACCTACCAGAGGATTTCATAGACCTTGGTGACATCATGAACGCTGCTTACGATGAAAATGAAATTTCCAAAAGACCTTTTCCTGCAATCCAATGGTCCAAGAAGGAAAATGTCTCCATCAGAGAGAGCTTTCTCCCATATTGGCTAACATTACAGAGTGGTTACAAAACATGGCTTCGAGATAAAAGCCTTCAAGAGAGAGTCAGAAGGAGAGGAACCTAAAGTAGAATCCAACCAACAATAGGAACTCTGCATGAAAGATAAACATGTGGCTATTCCCACTTCTTCCCACAGAGGCCCTATGATTAAGTTCATTGTTGGAAAGAAGGATACATGAGAAGTTCAAGAAGAAGAGGCTACAAAATCTGAACCATATCACTCAATAGGAAAAGGGTCCATTTCTGAAGAGGTAGATTCTGAAGAAAAAGGAAATTCAAGTGATGAATCTGAAGAAGAAGAAGACTCTCAAGAAGAAGACTCTGATGAGGAAGAAGATTCCGCAGGAGAACAAGAGTCTGAAGATCAAGAAGGTGAACAAGAAGGTGACAAACATGAACTTAGGCATGATGAAGAACACACAATATCTCCACAAGAGAATGTTGTCGAGGATCTCCCCCAGTCATCATTGCCTATAACTTCAAATGTTCCTCATACACCTAATCCTAACACTCCTCCACTTCCATTTCCTACATCACCTCCTCCTACATCTACAATACCGGTAGTGGACATTTCACAACCCCCTACAGTATCAACCGTACTTGATACTCCTCCATTAGTTTCAAATACACAAACAATTGATATTTTGTCAAATCCTCCAGTATCCATTCCCAGTCTGTCATCTCCATCCTATGATATCACTTCAGAAGCTGAATTCAATAGGTTCATGAATGAATCCTTGCATGGTCAACTCGGTGTGCAATGTACTAGAGCAGTTATGACATACACTACTCCAATTGTCACTATACCAGTCATTTCTTCTCAAGCGACTGTGACAAAAGAGTTGAAAGTCAGCCAAGACACTCACACTTCCTCTCTTCCTCCTTGGTTGTTATCGCAAGTATCGAAGTGAAAAAATCAAATGGTCTCTCTAGAAGAGCTCTATCTTGAAGAGATAGCCCCTCCAAAATCCAAGGGGAAGAAAAAGGAAAAAGTGCATTCATGAATTCATGTTGAAAAGGCCAGTCATAAGTATGCAGAGATTGGTGTATTGCCTCAAGAGGAAGGGAATGTAAATATGGAGGACTACACTATAACAAGAGTCCAACTTGGAAAGGTCACGAATGAAAGTGCAAAGGAAGATGAACATGTAACCTTGGATGCACTGGCAGGAAGGCTTGACAAAATGGAGCAAGCCTGAAACATGTACAAATAGAAGGAAGAGCATTATGCCACTATTTTGAGAAGACTTGTAGGATCTTCAAGTAATGCACAACCTTTGGCAATGATAAGCATTGAGGACTCAACTATGAAGAAGGCTGAGAAGTTTGCTTGCAAAGGAAAAATATGATTTTATTGATGAAATTATAGAACATGGTTCCTAGGTTATAATTGCTGTGGATGAAAAAGCTACTTAGATAGCCAAGCTCAAAACAGAGCTTGATAAGGAAGAAAGTGTTCTTTCCCAAGAGTGCAAAGAAATGGAAAAATGCCTGTTAGTGTGGTCACAAATGAAATAGGAAAAGCTTAGAAAATTGGTGGAAGTTGGGGTAATTCCTAACAAGGAGAAATATGTAGAAGAGAATCACTCAAACACCGTATCCAGGTAATCAAGTCTTTTACCGAAGATCTCCACCAAGTGCAAGAAGATGTTGAAGGACATTGTACTATCCTTGAAAATGGGATCAAGGAGTTACCAGGACAACTCCTTGAATAAAGTCGTATGTTCCTCCTGGCCACTAAACTTTCCGAGATCTTCAAAGGAGCCATCATGAGGCAAGTAGAGAGTGCAAAATTTTCAAAGACCTCTATGCATGTTATTTGTGATACATAGCTCACTCTTGACAACCTCAAGACGCATCTTGACAGGTGCAAAAAGGTTCACTCATCCTCCATGAGATCAATCACTAGAATTCACACCATTGTGGATTACACTGTTGGTCCAGATGAGACATTCATGTAGGAGACCAAGAAGAAGTATGAAGACTTTTGCACCCAAAGCAAGGAACCATGAAGATTCTTGATCTTTAGTTTTAGAATTTTTTTATGCTTCTGTTTATGCATGTTGTAAATATTTTTTGACATCTTAAATGTCTTTTTAGAAAATGTAATTACACTAAAAATATGAGATGTAGTTTCACCAAGATGGATTACATTTTGACTTAGTCAAAGTTAGGTGAGATTTTCTTAAATTAGCTCACCTAACTTTCCTAATTTTACTCAACTGATTTCCTAGTTTTGCTCTTCCCTCTCTATTATAAATAAGAGGGATTTCTATTGTAATTTTCACCTTTAGTATTTTTCAACAAAGTGTTTCCCTTTTTAAAGAAGATTTGTGAAACTTGTGTTCATGTTTGTGAATGAAAAATCTGATCAATGAAGAAGAGAATTGCATACCGGACTTTGCGTTGGAATCAATAATCTTGTGGGTTGATCTTATTGGTAGTGGTTAGTAGATGAGATTTGAAGGGATTGAAGTAAATTTATGTAAACTTTGTGTTACATTCTTTATCTGTATTTACATTTATGTTTGGATACTATTGTTGAATTATCTACAAGAATTTGTGCTTGTAATCGTTCATGCTATTCGAGGAATTGCTGTATCTAAGAAGACTTTGTGCTTCTAGTACAACAAACATTACAATTCTCACATATCCATCATTGAAAAGTTGCGGAAGGACTGTGCCTTCATGAGATTTTCTTTATTTATTTTATTGTTATGGTTATCATACCTGGTATCTCTACACTTTGATTTGAAAAGATAGAGGTATTGGCATTACTGCTTTGTTTTTAGTTTAAAGTTATTTTGAATCAGAACTATCAACTGTGAAGCATTGTAAAACATCTTCTCTGAAAAAAGAGAGAAGCATGAATGTGACACACCCCCCCCATTTCGTAAGTGTATTGTACATTTTGTAAATACTTAATTAGTTTTACCTTAGCTTTTGTTAGCGGTAAGAAGGGTGCTTCCCCTTTCTGAGAGGAGAGATGATATCTCACACAACTGTGGTTGAAGTCTAGGTTGTGTAATCTATTGAAAAGATGACTATATAATTTTCACCCAACAATATCTTAACAACATAAGCGTATAGAATTGATCCCTGATAATTTGAAGAAACTCAGTCATGCATAATATGAGTTGAATCTGTGTGTTAATATAATAATGTATTATATGGATCTTGGCAATAATATCTTATATTTCCCTTATTAGAATTCTGTTGATCAATAAGTGGTTGAAAGATATTCAGGGGCATCTTGTAATATTATTCTCTTGTAAATATGAATATACTAAGTATTAAGGTTAGGAAATTTAATACTAGATTTATAATTTCATACTACTTACTTTCTAAGGATCTTGTTTCGTCCTAAGAATCTTTTCAAGATATGTACAAATTTTATAAAGACAATTTATTCATAAACTATGCACATCACACATACACAAAAAATTAATGTTTGGACTTAATATCTATTTCTCTTCAAGGAAACAATCCTAGTTAATCAAAATGTTCAATGACCATCTCTAACCACAAGATTAGTAACAACAATGATGTGCATTGAACATTTTGGAAAGAAGTGATTTCTCTCCAACTTGCTCTCCACCCAACAATCCTAGTTAATCAAAATGTTCAATGACTTAATATCAAACTTGCTCTCCACCCAACCATATTGGCATCATGAAGTCTCATGAGCTCTAGCCAAACCCCTGAGCAAGAAATATTTTAATGCTATGATGATGAAATGGGGTCTTCCATTAAAATAATATTTTTTATTCAAGGGGTAAACACTTTTGACCGGAGTTATGAACCGGATACAACCATTCAACAATACCACCCCAACGAGGTTTGAACCTTGGTGGCAAGAACAAAAATTCCACCTATAAACCATCACACCATGCCAATATCGACTCCAATATAAAATGGTATTTCAAGACAAGATTTATCTAAGTAACTGTCAAACAGTGCCATGGGTGCGATACTCAAATTTTTCTTAACAAAGCATTCCAGCACCCATTATTCTTATCGGTTTTCATGTATCAAAACCTTATATATAAATTACTGTTACTGTCATTTCAATACCAAGAAGGACATAGAAATTTGAGTTCTATTCATTTAGGGATAACATTTAAATTGCCATACAATGTGTTATGAATGAGGGTTTCAATTGAGACCAATGGAATGGATGATGGATGTTAAGGTTCAAAACAAAATCCCAAAACACTCAATAATACGATCTAGGTTTAAAAAGAAACTCCCATCTATTACCCCCACCATAAACAATACACAAAAAACAATAGCCAACACCCCTAATACACATGATAGGGTCCAATAGGAAAATGCATCTACATGCACAAGAATACCAGGTGGGTATACTTAAAAGAAAATATAGACATACCCCCATACTTGCATAAATATTTTCCAAGGGCCTAAGATGGGTCTTGCACCTTTGCTTCTACTCCTAATCCTTTGTCCTCCATGAAAAAAACCCCACAAAGAACTTCAATCATCCCATCCATCCCTCTGAATAGCTGTGTGACTCTCCTCTATCTTCATCGACAAGCTTTCCCACCTTGAGTCGTGCCCCTCTGACCAAATTCATTGAACCTACAATTTCTAGCATGTCACAATCTAGGGTTTGGTTTGCATTAAATTCCATCCCTTATTTTCTCCCTCTCCTTTAGCCTACATAGCCGTCCTTTTTGGCATTAATGTTGGCATCCATTGCTTTCATTCCTTCTCAAGAATGATGCCTAGAGCTGACATATCAGTTCCTATACCCAAGCTCCATTCGCTTAACCATTGAAACAATCTAGCCTTTGAATGCATGAAATTGATCTTGAAACTCATGCCATGATCAAGTACATCTCGATTACCAACCTTGCTTGAAAATTCCATCATCCGATTTGACCTACTTTGATCTCAGTCATAGATCTTTATTGATTCATAGCTACAATGTGAATCAGGTGAATCAATCACTTCTTTCCATGTTTTGTTATCCCGCATACCTGCATTAGTCAAGCCAAGTCAACACAAGAATTCTACGGGATGACAAGATTTTTCCATCTGACCTGCTTGTCGGGGTTCAAGTGTCGGGTATCCACCCTTCCTAATTCTTAACGTGCATAGAAGGACCTTAGAAGCAATCCCAAACACCTAAGTTTGAAGCTCCTTATGCCTATTGGGGTTTGGCTACCAGCCTTACCGTTTACCATTTTCCTTCCTGGGCACCTCCACAACCCAACACACTAATCTACGAAACATCAAAATGTGAAACTCCAAAACATGCATGAGTTTGTTGAAATTTCAGGGTTCTCTCTTCCCCTTATAACTTTCATGCCTTTGTGTTAAGGTGCAAGCCAACTTGCCAACCCATGAATTCCGAAACAATCCTTTGCAAACATTGTCAAACTTAACTCTTCTGAGTGTCGGCCATTAGACATCCTTCTTACCACATACTAACAAATTGATAAGGCATAGGCTAGATCTGTAAACATCAAAGCCATTTCGGGTGTCGAGGTTTGGGGTTACCTCATACTCAGGTTCCTTTATTTCATGTTAGGGCATAAGCCTTAACTCTAACCCATGAACACTGAAACTATTTTGGGTGTTGGGGTTTTCCCTTACCTCTTACCACTTACCATCCTTCTGATAAGGCGTAGGCCTTCCTATTGAACCATGACACCCAAAAATTTCCTTCACAATACTTAAACCTTTTGGGTGTTGGCATTCACTGATACCTTTTTCCTCCTACTTAACCTTAAGTCAAGGCATAAACCTTAATGCTGAATCTCAATTTCCGATGCCCTCCACATACGAACAAGTAAACTACTTTCATACTCCCCGTTGTTAACTATACCAGCCAAGGACCTTCTTTTCCATCTCTAACATATAATCAAATCCCCAATAGGATTTCCCTAGAATTAGTTTCTGTAGATGTCATAAGAATGGTTAATTATACACAAAATTTTAAATGTAAGAGAGATCCTCTCTCTACAAAGACCTCATCATGGCATGTAAACATGCTAAGGAAACTAAACTATAAGTAGGAATTTTAGAATGATAAATAATGTTGGCTCACCTAACAAATAATCTCTTGTACGACACTCCTTCATACCTTACTCCTAATTTCTTCATACTCACCAATATGTTAAGGCGTAAGGCTTAGGGCCGATCTCTAATGCCTGACTGGTGAGACTTAAGCCTTAACTTTGATGTCCAATGCCATTTTGGACTTACTCCATCCTTCTTCATTTCCTAGAGGTATTCAATATAAGGTATGACTGAAGCTCGAAGTCCAATCTCTTGCAGCAAAGAGTAAGCCTCAAGCCCAAAGTTTGAATCCTGATTGAACTTAGTTGAAAATGACTAACTCTTTTCTCATTATTAAGTGATACAAGCCTAAACTTGAGGCTCGATGCCTGTAATTTTGTAACTCTTCAAGGTTTGCTGTAATGACACCCTAAGGCCAATGAATCCTTCTCCCTAATATCCTTATGAAGCCCTTTTTACTTCAAACAACGACTCCTCATATGATATCAATCATATCTCCTTCTGACCTTAAAGAGGTTCCCCTTTTGTCATCAATCAAACTCATTGCCACAACCTCCCCTTAGACATCCATAATATGACCTTTTGACATCAATGACAATCATATTGCCAAAAAATTAACCTAATTATAGCTAGGTCCAACCATCCCTATTAGATTAACTCTCCATTAACACGTCCCAATTATAAGTAAAGGCATGATGTTCTAATCTCAGTGTAGATCATAATTCCAGGATATGTGAAAACATAATAGCAGTATAAACTCTAAAATCTTCATCTTTCCTTATTTATTTGTTATCTTAATATCTCTAAGTTAAGCAATACTATAGGGATTGAATCTGTACTTGCTATTTTTTACTAAAATCTCTAAGGCTCCTTTAGTGACTTTAGTCATAATACTTGATATGAGGAACCTCAAGTAACTACTATAGGAGGCATTCATAATCAACATTAGTCAAATGATAAGAAACGACTTATACAACAAGTGGGCCTTAGTAACACATTATAGCATGACAAATTATAGTATCTATCAATGTAGATTTAGTCATTTACTTTAACATAAGCATTCACATAAGAATTTAATAATCCAGTCTTAGAATAAAATGACTAAAAGTATAGTGGCACTCAAACACAGTTGGATCCTGTATCATCTAAATGATGCACCCTTAATCCACATAACAAAGAAGAATAATTTTAGAATAAAAGGGCTATGAATCTGATATAAAGGGAGGGGCCTTAAATTTTACCCCAAGAAGGTAGTTGGGATCTCCACTCTTTTAAAGGAGAGGATCCTGCTTACAAAGTTTTAATCTTCTTTTTTCCATTCAAAAAAAAATTCTAGATTTTTCTTCATTAAGCTTATGAGGAGAAGAAATTTCATAATTTCTTGGCAAGTCTCAAGTTTCTCATACCCTAAAAGGGAATATAAAAAACTAATTATTATTTACAAACAATAGGTGAGAGACAAGGCACTCATTTGCAAAGGCATTTGGCTCACTAATTTTCCCTCTCCTTTAGGCATATAATTAGTATTATTAAGGTCATGGTTATAATAATGAAGAGAAGGGGAGAGATTATTTCCTTTTATTGAGCCTTTGGAGCTATTGAATAAACCTTCTATAGAGTCATTTATGATAATTGAGAAGAACTGAGTGATATAACATTGATCTCCATTTCTTATCAAACCTAATCTTCTTCATGACCTTTTCTAGGAGGGACTAATTGAATTTTTCGTAGGATTTGGAAATAGCTAAGTTGATTTGAGAATGCATTTTATTTTTCTAGTTACTAGAAAATGAGTCATGTTCATGAGTAGATACTATACTATCCATACCTTGATACTCTGAGATGACAACCAAGAGCATTATTTTAGCATATTGACTATCACTTTATAAATAATTTTGTAAGTTGCACTACATAGTGAGATGAGATGAAAGTCCTTGGGATTGCAAGTTCCTCCACTTGCTTTGGAATGAGAACCATGAAGGTATACTTAATGGATTTGAGAATAGGTTTAGACTCAGATTCCTTCACAATATCCATAATTCCATCCACATAAGATTCCAAAAGAATTGAAAGAAAAATGTCAGGTAATTGCTAGGGTAGGGGGCACCATCTCCGTTCATATCAAAACTGCATTTTTAAGTTTCTCCAAAGTGATCTCAAGTAGAAGAGCCTCCTTGCTAACTTATGTGATCAACATAGGTATGTTCTGGGTAATAAAATATCACTCTTGATCTTTGTTGACTTTTCCTCCTCAAGCATAGATTTCGGGTAGTTGAGGGGGGATTTTCTTAATCTCCTCTTGGGAATGTTGGATAATGATAACAATTAAAGCAGTAAAATAAAATATTATCTTATTAAATTATATTTCCTTAAGAGACAATTCATAATTTCCTTAAGGAAAAATATAGTTTTTTCTAAGTTTGATGGTGGTTGTTAGCTTGAAGATATTATATATAAATATTTGTAGCCTTTAATAGAAAATGGTAATTGAATAGTAGCAGTTGCGTGCATATTGTAATCAATTTATTTGAGCAATAAGAATATTGATAGTTTACCATGTGGATGTTTCCTTGGCATATTGTCAAGGTTTTACCATGCAAATATTTGTCTTGTCTGTTATTCTATTTTATTTTCTTTGTTATTTTTTGAAACTAATTTATGCTATAATGGTATTTAATTTCATAGGTTTACGTTTCTACTTCCACAACAAGTGGTATCAAATCAATTATTTTTGCAACTACTATGTTAGGATTTTTTTTTTTCTGTAGCATCAAATGACAAAGGTTTCAAATACAAGGTTCTAGGTGGATAAATTTAATGGGAAGAATAACTTTGAGCTATGGAAGTTGAATATGTGTGATTTGTTAGTACAACATGGATTTGACAAAGAATTGGTATGAAAGTCAAAGAAACCTATAAATATGACTAATGAGGACTGGGAGGATTTGGATACACAAGCTCTTAGCACGATTCAATTGTGTTTGGAAAATGATGTTATTTTCAATATTTTTGGAGAGGAAATAACAAAAAACTTATGGAATAGAATAGAGAGTCTTTAAATGAAAAATCCTTGACAAATTGAATCTACTTGAAGAGGTAGTTGTATAGTTTGCGAATGAAAGAAGGTGCAAAAATTTCCGATCATTTAAATATTTTCAATACTCATATGCCAATTAGCTAGTATGGATGTAAATATCAAATATGAAGACAAGGTAGTTATGTTGTTGTGTTCATTGCCCAAATCTTGGAATCACTTAGCTTTAGCACAATTAACACCCTTGAATTTGAATATGTTGTGGGATCTTTGTTGTTTGAAGAGGTGTAGAAGAAATCTAACAGAAAAAAATCCACACCAAAAGCAATGGTGGCTAGGGGTTGACCCACAAAAAAAGGGGAATATTTGAGAGGTACACCTAGATCTAAGTTAAAAAGGAAAAAAAGGGTAAGTTAAAATGTTGGTATTGCAATAAATCAGGGCATCTCAAGAAAGATTGTTCGAAGAGGAAATAAGACAATGATGAATCCAAAAAGGAAGTGAATTTGGTTGAGACAAGTTCAGGTATGGTCAGTGAAGTACTATCTATTTGTGATATCATTAAATATCATGACGAATGGTTATTCGATTTTGGTGCTTTTAATCACATGTATCCACATAGGATTTGGTTTTCTACTTACCAAGATATTGATGGTGTTGTTCTTATGCGAAACAATGTTTCTTGTAATACTATTGAGATTGAGAGAATTAAGATTAAAATGTTTGATGATATTGTATTGACATTAATAGAGGTAAGACATGTATTGGAACTCAAAAATAATTTAATTTCCTTGGGATCTTTGGATTCTAAAGGTTACAAGTTTACTTGCCAAGGTGGAGTATTGAGTGTCCAAGATAATTTTTGTGGTCATGAAGACTACAAAGATTGGAAACTTTTACAAGCTAGAAGGGAGTACTAAAATAAATGAAGCAATGATAGTATATAAGAAAGCAAACATTTGAATCTACTCATTTATGACATATAAGATTGGGTCATATGAGTGATAAAGGGCTAAAGGTATTGATAAATCGTAAGTTACTTCTAGATTTAAAATCTTTGAATTTTAATTTCTGCAAGCATTACATCTTTGGGAAGCAATCTAGACAGAAGTTTAAAATAGGTAGTCATACAAGTAAATTTGTTCTAGAATATAATCATTTAGATGTTTGGGGGCCACCCCCTATAGTATTCCTCTAGAAAGGTATGGGTTGAATCATAATATTTTGTGACATTTATAGATGATTCCTCTAGAAAGGTATGGGTTTATATTCTTAAAAGTAAAGCTAATGTGTTTAGTATACTTTAGCAATTTACATTTTTGGTTGAAAAGAGTACTGGAAGATCAATCAAGTGTTTAAGAAGAAATAATGGAGGTGAGTTCACATCTTTTTGAATTTGAAAACCGTTGTAAGGAAGTTGGGATCGAAAGGTATAATACCATAGTTTACACTCCTCAAAAAAATGGCGTTGAATGCATATTCATGAATTTTCTAGAAAGAGCAAGGAGCATGATCAATAATGCCAAGTTGGATCAAGAGTTGTGGGAAAAAGTAGTCAATACAACATGTTATCTAGTAAACCGGTCACCATCAGTTACAATAAATTGTAAGATTCTTGAAGAGGTATAGACATGTTTTTCTTGAGATTATTTAATTTTGAATTTTTTTGGTTTTCATGCATATGCTCTTATTTCTAAATATCAAAATTTTAAATTGGACCCTTAATCTAAGAAATATATTTTTGTTGGCGATGGTGATGGAGTTAAGAGATACAAATTGTAGGATATTTCCCACAAAATCATCATTAGAATAGATGCATTTTTTGATGAATCTTCTCTCATAAAATTAGACAATAGAAAATTATTTGAAACATGAAAAAGCACCACAATATCAACAAATTTAGTTAGAAACTCATCCATCTACAAAAAATAGGGAGTAGGAAGAAACTTCTAGAGAAGAAGACGATGATCTTGAAAATATACAGGAAAGTATGGAAATACCACAACCTTCTCTAAGGAGATCTACACGAGTCAAGAATTCTCCTAAAAGGTATGATGATTATGTTTCAATTGTTGCTTTGATTTATAATGATGGAGAACCTAGTTATTATTAGGAAGCAATAGATGGTACTGGAAATGCTAAATGGAAAATAGCAAGAAATGGATTCCTTGGAGAAGAATAAAAGATGGGAGCTTGTGGAAATCCCATATGGTAGGAAAGTTGTTGGTGGCAAATGAGTCTACAAATTAAAGAATGATGTTTATGATAAATTTGAAAGTTACAAAGAAAGTCTGGTAGCAAAAGGGTATTCTCAAAAGGAAGGTATTGATTTTTATGAATTCTTTTCACTAGTTGTTAAGTTTGTTTCTATTCGAGTTGTATTAACACTACTTGTATTATTTGATCTTGATTTAGAGAAGCTAGATGATAAAACACCATTTTTACTTGGAGATTTGGATGAGGATATATATATGGAACAAATAAATAAGTTTTTTCAAGATTTCAACAAAAAAATGTTTGAAACTCAAGAATTCAGTGTATGGTTGGAAGCAGTCACTTAGGAAATGGTACATAAAGTTTGATTCCTTCACGGTGAACCAAAAATTTAAAAGAAGTGACAATAACCATAGAGTTTTTAATAAAAGTTTGATTTTTTTAATTCATTATCTTGGTGTTATATGCTGACAACATTCTTGTAGCAAGAAAAAGCATGGTTGAAATTAGCAAGTTAAAGGCTTAGTTGGCTAGGATGTTTGATATGAAGGATCTAGGAGTGAGAAAACAAAATTTGGGCATAGAAATACATAAAGAAAAGGAACATGGTAAGCTTTGGTTATCACAACAAAATTATGTGGAGAATATCCTCATGAGATTTGGTATTCAAAGAATGTGAAACTAGTAAACATCCCTTTAGCTTCTCATTTTCTTAAAGTTCATGTCTTAGTAATAAATAAGAAACTGATTATATGTCTCATTTATCTATGCTAATGTAGTATGAATTTTAATATATGTAATGGTATGCACAAGGCTAAATATTTCATATGTAGTTGGTATTTTCAGTAGATACATGCCAAATCTAGGTAAAGAGCATTGGGTAGCAATGAGATGCATGCTACAACATCTTAGAGGCACATGTGATTATTGTATCACCTATGATGGTTGCAGTGATTTAGTTTGTGGTTATTTGATTGAGATTTTGCAAGTGATTTCAGAAAAAGGAAATCTATTTCAGGTTATGGTTTTACTCTTGGAAGAAGAAGACCTATTTTTTGGATGTTAAAGCTTCAAGGAACAATTGATTTATCCACTACTGTGGTAGAGTATATGGCTATCTCACATGCATGCAAAGAGGTAATTTGGTTAAAGGGTCTTTTGGGTGAGTTTGGAAAAGTGTAGGACAAGGTGATTGTATTTTGTGATAGTCAAAGTGCTATCTATTTGGCTAAAAATACATCTTATCACAATAGGACCAAGAATATTGCAATTAAATACCATTTTATAAGACATGTTATTGATAGAGGTGGAGTAGCTCTTAGAAAGTTCATACACTAGAAAATTTGTTCAGACATGTTTACAAAACCAATACAATTAGAGAAGATGAGATGGAGTTTAGCTTATCTTGGCTTTTATAAAAGTTAATGAATGGGCGTGGGAAAGTATCAGGTAAATTGTTGTCAAGGTGGAGATTGTTGGATAATGACAATAGTTAAAGCAATACAACAAAAATCTTATATTTTATAAAAATCTATTTTTTCCTTAAGAGATAATTCATAATTTCCTTAATAGAAAAATCTAGATTTTTCTATGTTTGACCATGGTTGTTATCTTGAAGATATTATATATATCTCTATAGCCTTTAATGGAAAATGGTAATTGAATAGCAGTAGTTACATGAAGATTGTAATCAATTTCTTTGAGAAATAAGAATATCGATACTTTGCCTCGTGATGTTTCCTTAGCATATTGTTAAGGTTTTACTATGTAAATCTATGTCTTGTCTATTTTTTTGTTATTCTATTTTATTTTCTTTGTTTTTTATTCACAACTAATTTATGGTGCAATATTATTTAATTGTAGGTTTGCGTTTCCATTTCTACAATAAAGAATATGACTATCACGAGTTTCTAGTTTGATGATAAAATTATGTTGCCTCATATTGCATGACATGAAAATATTTAGTATTTATGTCCCCCTATTTTTAGCAATTTCACTCATGCTTCTTAAAAATTTCTCTTTATTGTAAACATTTCCATTTGGGAAGCCAAATTTGTTCGTTAGATTTTAGGTTGTCATTGACCTTCAACCATGATAGAATTTAGGTTTGCTTTCATATATCTTTTAAATTTTTTTTTTGGTGGATAATGTTTAAGGAGGACATTTTTATTCCATCCCTTGGGTTTGGCTTTCAACACTTAAAGTTTCTAGAAGAATGCAAACCTCTTCATCATATACCAATATGAGGGACATTTCCTATTGTCAGAGGCCACTCTTTCTAGCTTTTGATGTTTGAACCACATATTTTTAAATATAAAAGGAATTATCTTGAGAAAATTGTGTTCTCATATATCTAGAATTATAGTCAATGATTTAAACCTATTTTTCGCTAGTATGTCCAAATAAAACACTAGATTCAATTCCATCCATTGGATGCACAATTTTAAATAAGCTTGATCCATAGCTAGTTTAGATTTTCAAAATCCATTCAAAAAAATTAAAACTTATTTCAAATAAATTATACTAGACCTATTCCAAATTTAATTGGAATATTTTTTAGTAGTTTCACATTTAAAAAATTCTAATAAAGAAAAAAAAATCCAAACATGCTTAGCATATTGAACCAATGACATGTAATAATAAATTTAAATTGAAAAATAATAAATTTAAATTATAAATATTTTTCATTTCATAATAGTGACTACATTTACTTGTATTTATTAACATATTTACTAAATTGAACCAATGACATGCAATACTAAATTTTAAGTGCAAATATTTTTCATTTCATTGAATTCAACTAGCTAATTAAAGATGCATTATTAATTTGTTCATTAAAGGGGACTTCAAGAATATTATCATGATGTTGATGTTAGAATTATGAAAAACACAAGACACAAGATCAAATAGCAAACAAGAACACCATCCACACACAAAAGGTAATAAAATGAAGGAGATTTCTTATGAGATCAAACCATAAATGCTAAATAGATTAGATCATGACAAGTTTCGTCATCCTATGTGATATGACATATTGATCTAATAATAGCTCACTCTAGTTAATAGAAAAAGGTACTCCTAATTTTAGCTTAAGTGCATGAAATGAAATTATCCTAATAATCAATTAAATATTAATAAATTATTAGCCAATGCATGATTTCTCTAACACCCCCCTTAAATGAAAACTTAGGGAGTAGCTAAAAACCCTAAAAAACCAATGCATAAAAATAAAAGAATGCATGATGAGTCTTGACAAACAAGGCTTGATGAGATACCCTTGCACAAACAATCTAATCTCTCACAATTGGAGAAAAGTAGAAAACCTCATGGGAAAAATCCTCTCCAAAAGAGAGAAAAGTGAATGAAGGACTAAGAAGCCTCCAAAATAATGTCCCAAAACAAATAGGAACATGAAGAAGATAGTTGAAGCATGAAGAAGTCATAGAAAATTGTCAAATGAAGACTTCTATAGTGCTAAAATGAAGAACCCCCTTTGAAGCAAATGATGATCAATAGCAAGAAGACAAGAATTTGCATGAGTTCCCCCAATGAAACTACTTAAATTAAATGGAAACAAATTGGAAATCAAAGATATAGATGGCACATGAATTTGGACAAGTGACCCCAATGACACTACTCAACCAAGAAAGATACAAGTCAAAAAATACAAGTATCAATAGTATAAAGAACACCAATCAAATAAAAATGGAAGGTTACCTCCAGAAATAGGAATCCAAGAGTGTCCGTATGGTAAATTCTCCATCTCACCGAAATGTATGGGTAACCAATTGCTACATCCACATATTACATAGGAACAAAAAATTGAATACATAACTCACTCCAAAATGAACTAAGGAAGCATTAGCATCAACAATAGCAACCCCCTATAATACATAAAAGAGAGAGCCAAGACAGGTCCATTGAAACACTGTGTCACCAAGAAGTGCATGAAGGAGAACCAAGAACATCTGAACGTGCACATGAAAGTACCTACAAGTAAAAAGGGTGTACAAACTAGGAACACATCCATGACACAAGAATCACAAGGATTCAATGTTGTTGTGGAAGGGAACACTCACTTGAAAAGGGTGGGATGGAAAATAAAATACATTACACAACCCTCCCATGAAACTTTATATTATAACTTGTGAGTATAAAAGACACAATAAGATGTGTAAAATATCCAAAAAACATGTGCAATAGTGAGACTTTATCTTAGTGCATCTACAAAAGATAAATTGCATGCAAAAGATGTCAACAATGCCCAAATAGGACAAAATCTAAATACAAGTCATCTCATGCAAACATGAAGTTTCTAGGAGCTAAAACGTCCCAGTAATTCACTAAAATGTGAAAACAAAAAAAACTAAATAAACTGAACCTAGAGAAAAATATGGAAAAGTGCATGGATATCTATGAAGAGCTTTGAGACCTTTCTGACATTGTACTAGAATAATGGAAAATAGAGAAACTGGTTAAAATTTGTCAGCTTAGGAGTGAAACACCTCAAACTTTGACAGGCTGTAGAATGCACCAACAACAAAAAATGGTGATGAGACCCACACCAATGAAAAGTACACAAAACCAATTTTTTGATGATATCTCATTCTCCCAATTTTGATATTGTACACCTTGGAGAGCCTTTCTTATGTCTAATTAACTTGGTGCTACTAGGTATTAAACTGAACTCATAGGACTCGAGAATCCTTAACTGAACAATTCATCTTCCACAAGAGGTTGCATTTAATTATCAACTAGGGAATTGTAAAATTTAGATAGTGCTGGAACAATATATGCATTCATAGATCCTAGACACATCATAAATCAATGGAGTATAGGAAATGCACATGTACAAAAGAAAATAAAAGTTGGAAAGTGAAATGAATTGATAATTCACCAAATAGGGGAAATGAATATAAACTATTTTTGATAAGTAGAAATAGGTTTTGAAGGGGCCCCAAAACCCTTTACAAGAACAAAAAGCTGAAAAAGAAACTAAACAAAAAAAACCAACAACCCAAAAGACCAAAAAGCTGACAAAAGATAAAACATAAGGAGCCCGTCAGTAGAACAATGACAAAAACATCAACAACCCTGCTGATCAAACAAAAAGGAAAGTGCCATCTATAACATATTATCCAGGACATTCACCAAGGCCATATTATCCTTAATGACCTCCTCCTACATATCCACAACATCTTTCATCTCATCCACATACACAACAAATCTCTTCTTAGTCTTGCTCCTTGTCCTAAGACACAACCCATCCTACACATCTTTCTCCAACACTGGAGTAGACTCCTCAACTTTCTCCACCTAGTTCAAGTAGTTGATCTCATTAATCATTTTCTCTAGCTCACCCAAGTCAAGAGGTTTACCAATCCAATTAAGGGCTTTCTCGTTTAAAACAGAGAGCCCCCTAGCTGTAGTCTTTAGAGAGTTATTATTGATAATAACCATAGTTCTTAAATCATCTGACATCTTACTAGTTCTCTCCTCAAGTCTGGCAACACGATCCTCCAAAATTTTATTGACCAACATTTCCAAAGAGGAAATCCTCTCCTCATGAGAAGCTCCTCGATGATCCGCATCCTTAATAAACTTGTCCAACATGAAATTCATAGTTTTCACTTTTCCTTTAATAGCTCATTCCTTCTGATTACCATGAAGCATAGCAACACAAAGCTCCTGCCAAATTTTCACCTGAATATTGAGCTCCTTAACCTCAGAAAACAACCACTTCACTAGAGATAGGAAATTCCACGTCCCATCTTCGACCATCTTGCAAAAAATATTCATATTCACATCATCCCAGTTAGTAGGAGGCTAAACATTCGACTCAATGTCACTAGGAGCATCAGACCGATGAAAATTCTACTCTTCATCCTCTTTGATAGGGGAGTCTTCGACCTCAATCACTTCCACCTTGATCTGCTCCTTATCAGGAAAGTTAGCTAAATCAGCTAACACTTCCAATCGTTCCATTTTGATAGCCCTTTCAACTGAAGAAAACCCCTAAGAATACTTGACCAACTCCATCCCCTACACCTCCATAGGCCCAAGTTCATTCAATAACTCTTTAGAACTAGTATTAACAACACCAATAGGAACTTTCAAACACAGACCCTCATCTTTAGGCACCTTGGGACCAGATGCAGAGGAAATTTTCCCCTTCTCAGGAAAAGGATCCCCAATAGAGACATTCTCAAAATCAACAAAATGATTAACACCACCTTTCCCAAAAGGATTATCCTTCACACCACCTTCTCTAGGAGCCACGAGGGTTTCTCACTAGAACCGAGAGCCACCTCCATCTTCCTCTTAGCCAAAATTTTTTCTTTCTTGGGGGCTTTTGATTTCCCTTTCGAAGTCTTATTCATAGGCTTCGCCATGGAATCCATCAGCTTCACATTCATTTCATAGCCCTTGCTCCACTCTTTCCAAGTCATCTTCCCCTACCTTAGAGCCATCATCGTCCACAGACATTTCCTCAAACTTCATTTCCTCATCCTTAGAACTCCCAACCCATTCCACAGTAGAGTCCCCAATGTCATAACTAGTGTTTTTTACAACCTTCTTACCAGGGGTTTTAGGAGAGACCACAATTAACTTAAGCTTAATGTGGGAAAACAAGAGGTTCAAAAGACCCTCATGCAACACCACCTTCTTAGGGTTTTTTCTATGATCTTCTATACCATTTTCCATGAAAATTAATAGATAGAAGGGAAAGGAGACCAACACCTTATGCCTAAAATGATTCAAAATCATAAAATGGTAGCTGTAAACAATAGAGAATTTACCTTCAAGCATAAAATAGTACATTAATGCCAACACAAGGTCCCTCCAAAGCGGCTTCAAAGACTTATGAGCATAGCCACCACTCCCAATTTCCCGGAGCTTCTTCTTCTCATCGAATTTGAAAAAATTCACAAAGGCCTTCTTAGCAGCTCCTCTATCCTAGAAAATTTTTCTCCCAGAGACCACCAGACTAGTGGCCTCCACTATAAACTCCTCATCAATCTTAAACTGCACACCCTTATAACAAAGTTTCCTCCCATTCCAACCTTTCACAAAGAAATCCGTAGCATCAAGGTCTAAACCTTGAATTCTTTGCATGAACTGCGTAACCCCACCAAGCTCCAAATGCTCCCAAAGAATAGGATTTTCCTAAAATTCCTCACATGAACTCGACTCAATTCTACAATGGTCTCCACCCATGGTTGCTTGAAAAGTTGCAGAACCCAACGACACCAGAGAGTTAAAAAAATGCGAATAAACTCTCCACAAAACACAAATAATACCTACAATACGTGTGGGCTTGTCATTCAAGGTACTTCTCTGCCAACATTGCCAAACCTTCATCATACGGAAACCAAGGAAATAATAATGGATCATATAGGCCAAAGGCTCATTGAGCATATCCCAACTATGAAACATTATGAAGAACCTTTCCCCTAACACACCAGTCTTAAAAACAAGCCATCTGGTCATCATTAGAAATACATTTGAGATTAAGAGGAAGAGATTTAAATGAACCCCAATCAACTCTCTCCACCACACCCACATTGGCAACACCATCAACCAACCTATTAGATTCACGGAAAACATAAGAAACTTTATGTTAGGGTTAGAAATGGTAGATATCTAACAATTAAATGCAGATTTAAATAATAAACAGAGAAACTAAAACACACACAGAATAAATCATAACACAGAGAATTTAACGTGGTTCACCCAATCCAGGCTACATCCACCAAACCGCAGCCATCCAATACTTTTATTATCCAATATAAAACCTATTACAATCTTGCAAATAATCGTGTTTTTATCATCATACTGTAATACCCATCCGAACCCCTTTTTAACAAGCTTAGAAGCTTCCAAATTTTTGGGTTCTACAAAATCGGATTTTTCTTTTTTCGTTGATTTTTCCCTTTTTTGGTCGTGACGCGAAAAAGTAGGAAGAAAATTTTTCTCGGGGGCTGCCGCCCCCGAACCCTTGCTTGGGGCCTGGCTGAACCCCAGACCCCGGCAAGGATAGGGGCCGGGGTGTATAGTATACCATGGGATATACAATATAGCATGATCAGTCGCCACATACCAACACTTTAAATTCCTCGAAATAATTTAATATAGCTATAGAGTCATTGATAAAATGAACAATAGACCATGAGGGAGGGCATTTTTTCAGGAGGAAATTCATAACATTAAGAGAGTCCCCCTCCAACCAAAGTTTAGAAACCCCTTGATTTTTAGCCAAAACGAGGCCATGATAGGTTGCTGCTGAAATGAATATAAACTATTACCTTATGCTACAAGTACCTAATACTTAAGACTGTAACTGTCAACTATTAAAAACCTACAATATCTTAAGCTAGCTAATTCCTCCAAAGTATGAAACCAACATGAAGATACATAATTCAATTCAAAAATACAAAATGACATACATGAATTATAACACATGCATATAACTAATAACTACTAACTAAATTTGACAATGCATTATTTTATCTAACAATAGAAAATGAAGTGGATTAGTAGTACCTCAAGTGGCCCTTGCTTGAGTTGCTGCTTCCATAGAAAGTTTTCAAACACTCACTCAAAAAATCATGATATCAAACTAATTCCCTTTATTTCATTTTAACACTAAATTATTACATACAATCCAATAGGAATATGTTGAAGATCTCTTATTCAATAACATATATTCTATTGTTGTAACTATTGAGTAATAGATAAACAACTAACTAGCAATAATCAACTTATCAACTATATTTTCTCCTTGACAACAAATACCACTATACAGGGTCTATGATGAGTATTATTATTCTTAGATTGAAAAAAACTCATAAAGCAACTGTCCAATCTCCCTCAAAGATAGGAAGAGGACTTAGTTTGAAACATAAAACAATAACTATAAAGCAGTAGTAGAGAAACCAATTTAGAATTCTACACCCAATGGTTTAATTGCTATGATAGAGACATGTTCTTGAGAATAGTCATGTTATGAATCAATCCTATTGAGAGTAGATTCCTCCTGGTTGTCTTATTCCATAAGAAAGAGTGTTAAGTAGTGACTCATGAATGATCAATAAATGACGACCTTTGCTTCCTTTTGAAAGTTTCGCGGCTTAGCTGTTTGGCTTCTTTTTTGCAACTAGTCATAGTCCTTATGTTGTGGGTTGAAAAACCTATTGCTATGGGTTAACAGTCCTTGTTGCAAGGTGTTAGTCTCATTCTTAAGGCATCCACATTATTAAAAATCATAAATTAAATATAAAATCTATTAGGAATTAATGCTTAACATAGATTAGTTAATAATAAATAAATTAACATGCTATTGTTAATTTAATAAATAAATTTGGTTTTGGTAGTTATATTCATATAACTAGTTTTATACTGGAATAATAGCCTTATAAAGGAAATTTCATGTAATAGTTTTGGGTGTAATGTGAATGATTGATTTTTAATTTGAGAGAAATCTCATTTTTTCTCTCTCATTTCATTATGGTATCAGAGCAGGTTTCCTTGACCTCTCTATTTTCCTTCCATTCATTTGTCTTTCATCCAAAGTGAAAACCACATGAAAATTTGTGACATTCATCACTCATTTGGATTTCTTCTATCTTTCCATCTTGGTCACTCCTTCCATTGTTTTTCCTCCATTCTATTCATGTTCATATTCAAAATTAAAAATAATATCTAAAGTTTTGTAGAAGAGCACAAGAGATTGAGGAGAATTTTGCACACAATAGTTTGACCACTTGATTTGGCTTTTGTATTCGCTTATATTATTTGTTCAAGAACATTGACCCATTATCGGGAGGCACATCATTATTTATTGGTCTTCACTTTGGATGGAAAGAAGATTGACACTATTGATACTTACTGACACAGACGTTTTCTAAGTTGTATTTTCTGGCATCATTCTCATTCATGGTTGAAGATTTGTATATAAAAAACGTAGTTAGTATGCAAACTTGTGTGATTTATTACCGATTATTGTCTATTGAACGTTGTTTTCTAAAACTTAATTAACAAAACTTTGACAGGAGGAGTATTTGTGAATGGCTATGTGATTTTTATTATCTCATATTGCTATTGGCATCCTATTACATATATATTATCTATTTCTTGGTGAAATTTCGGGCCTGGCATAAGCGTATTCCTAATTATTATTGGCACGAGATCATTCAATGGTCATACTACCGAAGACAAGAGACTATCATCACACACTCGATATTACCTTGTATTTCCTTCCTCTGTTCGCTATTGTGCTATCCGTAATTATCACTGGCACTAGCATCAGATACATTTGAATTGGCGGATTCCCTATATGGTCCTGTTGAAGTGTTAACATATGAGAACCATGTTATATCTTAGAGAGCTTTCATGGGAACGTTAATAACCTGCCACGATATCTATCTACCATTTAAGTATAAAAGGAGATGGGAATAAGATTGGGTGTTTTTTATTGTGTTGCTATCTTGTTAGGCATACTGGGCTCATTATGAAGTGACAAAAGTAACAGAGGATGACGATACATGCTAATATTTTCAACGGAATGGTTTCACCATCTTCCAATCAAATAGGTAGAAACCAACATTCAATGATTTTTTCCATTAAAGCGGGGCAATTTAGAAGATGCAGGCAAAAACCAAGGCCAACCATCAATATGTTACACCACAAAATAAAAGGTTCCTATGTTATCACTAAAGGGGGGTATTAGGAATTAGTTCTTAACATAGATTAGTTAATAATAAATAAATTAACATGCTATTGTTAATTTAATAAATAAATTTGGTTTTGGTAGTTATATTCCCATAACTAGTTTTATACTGGAATAATAGCCTTTTAAGGAAATTTTATGTAATAGTTTTGGGTGTAATGTGAATAACTAATTTTTAATTTGAGAGGAATCTCATTTTTTTCTCTCATTTCAATAAAATCATACTAAATTCCATAGACATTCATGTATACATATAGACTGATGCAGGAGCATCCATGGTTGGCAAGCTATCTTGCATCAACAAAATAATATTTTTATTCAATTTCCTAAGGTTTGGTAAGTGATTAGCTTGGTGAGGTATTTTTCAAAGTTATACTAAGTTAAATATTAAATAATTACCCTTTTATTATCTTGTTGCAATTTTGGGATCTGGAGACAATTTAGGGGGATTTTGAAAATTATTTAATATTTTAAAATTGGCAATAAATATTAATAGGCATGGGTCTTGGAGGGAGTATGAGTTGAATTAATGCATTTAAAAAATTCCTAAAATCATGCATGCAAAGGTGGGCATTGAAGGTGAGTTGGCATGAGTTACATTAGAAACTTCCCTAAAATCTAGGAATGGACTCCCATTTTGGAAATTTTGGTGGGAGTGGGTTTATGAAATCATTTTTAATATTATGGAAGGTTTTTGGCATGTATTTTTGGAGGTTTCTTCCCAAATTGATCATGAATTTTTCTGGAGAAGTTTATAGATATTTTTTGGAAGCTTACAATAAATTTGGGTTATGTTTTGGTAGCCATTATTGGCTAGAATGTGTAGGTTGTTGTTGCAGAGGTGAATTTTCTTGGAGAAGGCATATTGTTGTAGGTTTGAGGAGGTTATTACAGTAGAAAATAGTCCTTAGAGACTTTTGTGCCTTTTTCGCACACACGCCTCGCTGAAAGCAGGGACCCCCCTTTATTTTTATTTTGCCTTAGGTTTTGTGTTTTTCCCTTTAAGGGGTAGGTCCTCTGAATTTTTCTGATTTCACCTCTCAAGCTTTTAATGATTGCCTTAATATTAGGGGTGAGTGTGTTTGAAAAAACAAATTCCATGATTGAACCTTTGAAATATCACCAAGTCCCTTGAATGGCTAAGTTTGGCTTAGGTTTGGAGAATCCATGATCACTTGGAATTCCAAAGAGGTCTCCTTCCATGAATTCTGTGCTCACCTGGATTCCATGAAGTTACTTTCATCATTGAATCCATGAGTCTTTGGATTGTACAAAGTGCTTTGTATTGCTAAATCCATGATGCTTTGGTTCCCCAACACACATCCCCCTTCACTAATTCTAGATAGGAGTGGATTCCTTGAAGGTGCATAAATGTCAAGTTGAGAATTAAATGCATCCCATAGTGCGTATGAGAACATTAATGTAGAAAAATTGGGGAGGTTTTAAGTCAATTTTATTCATTATTTTCTCATTCACTTTTGGTCATTTGTATTTGCGACCTTGGGCATTTGAGAATGAAGTACATTGGGTAGATTGAGCTAGGATTTTGGTGAATTGGGTCCATGGATTTCTCCATCATTGGTTAGAGTTTGTATTGCTATTGCATTCTTCATTTTCCTCATTTTCCATCAAAGGTAAGTCTTATTCTCACATTCTATATTGATTTTTTCATGAATTCATGGTGGTTTAATGTCGTTTTGGTTTTAATTGTGCTTTCTTTTACATTTCAAACCATTGTTGTTGATTTCTCATTTTGTGGGAAATTGAAGTAAGTTAGGGCATCATAGTTTATGCATTTTTTTTGAAAAATAGGATTCATGCACTCGACTATTGATTTAAATGCATCATGATAGCTTGGATTTGATGATCATAAAACTAGGGCATCAATGAACCTTTTTATTTGGCATCATTCATGGTCAGATGGATTTGAGTGTAGATAGTGAGGGTTTAAATTAGCATTCAAATCAACCATTGCCACTATCCAGGCTTCTGTCTAGTCCTATTTGGGGGCTTTGTTATGTTCATTGATCATTTTAATGGCCTTAGAAGTTTTCTAGATGTACATCTATTTATAAACCCTAATATGCCCTACCGATGGATGCTTGCTGGTTATGTCAGTTTAATCGAGTGCCTTGTTGGTGGTATGCCCCATTTTGATGTTAATTGGTATTCACGAAAGTTCCCATGAAATTTTGATAAGTCACATAGCAGGAAAAATTTGGATCCTAGCCATTCAAATTGAAATCCATCACAAAATCCTTATGAGTTTGAAAAACCTGATAACTGCACCCATCGTGAAATCCTTGACATTTTGGATTTCTCGACTTTAGTCTGTTCGCTGATTCCATGTGTTGATGAAAATCTTGATTGATCATTCATCATGGATTCTGCGAGTCTCTAGATTTCTCAATGGGTTCCTCATCATGGATTTCTTGGAGTCATGGATTCCGCGAATTCCACCTTTGGTCGGATTCCCCGATGTTTTACACTGATGATTTCTTAAATAATAGATTTTCCTAAAGTAATGAATTAATGATGATTGTGTGTTAAGGGTTAAATTATTATGATATTGAAATGGCCTAAGGGTTAGATTGATGAAATTAAAAATTATTGATTTACACTTAGAAAAATATCGCTAATTACTTGAGCCTTTGGATTTCCCAATGGGAACTATTTTGCAGATTCCATGGAGCCTTGGATTTCACGAAATCATTGCACTTGCGGATTCTCTGAATTCCTTGGCTAGCCCAAAAACCCAATGGCTATTTAAATATTTATTTAAAGGTTTTGAAATGATTTCCGAAGTTGGCTTCTTTATTGATAATATAATCTTATATGTTTCTGAGTGGAATGTCTTGATTTTTCTGACCATGTTTTAGATCCTTAAGCATTTCAAGTAATTATTGTATTTTGACTAATAGTTGTAGGAAAATTCAAGCAAAGATAAGACATGAAAAGGAAATAATACAACTGAGCAAGTGAAGGAAGATTTTACAAGAGAAGAAAATATGAAGTATGAATTCAAAGGAAGGCTTCCAGAGTCTAAGATCACTTCTTACTGGGGAGAGGTTGGAGACACCAATATGGGACATGTTGATCTAGAAGAATTCAAGAAAAGGATGTATTGTTATGCTCCAAAAAATTTGTTCAGGGGGCTAGTACACACTGTATTGGACCAAGAATCAAGTTTCCCTCCATCCATCCAATGTCCAGAGCTAATAGTTGATTGCTCAGAGAACTATGATTTTGATAGGAGAGTGATCGTTGGCCCACAAGGCAAGATACTAGAAAATATAATTACAAAATCTTTGGTCGAGTCCTTTGGTATTCTAGCCCACAAAAAAAAGGGTGAAACTCAAGATTGATAAAGTGAAGAAGTTCTATACTGATAAACTAGAGAAGGCACTAGATATGATCAAAGCTTCATGGATTAAGAAGCCTAGGTCACACTATTCTAAATTGCCCAAGCTGTTGCACAAAAGTGACTTCAAGGTGGAATACAATGACATGATCACTCTTCTCGATAGAGTGATGGGATTGGAGAAGGCTCTAGTATTCAAGGACTAGATGTTTTATGTGATTGAAAAAATTGAGAAGGGCACTAACTATCATTGGGTAGGGTTAATAAGTGACAAGTTGGATAGGAAACTAAGAGCAGTACAAGATACAAGGAAGTTCACAATGACTTCCTACATTATATACATGATGGCAAGGAGTTTCAAATACAAGGGATTGAGATGCAAGGGAGTTATTGGATAGAATAAGGTGTATGAGATCTATCCTTAGCTACATCTGTCAAGCACCTCACACTACAGAAGGGTGAATGATGCATTCACCATGTACATCACAAGGACACTATAGGAATCATTACATGTGAGGATTTAAGCTCAGGCCACAGAGCTTGTAAGGAAGTATGGCTATTGGTAACTACAGTTCCCAAAATTTACATACATTAGAATTCAAGGATGCCCCTTGGTACCATATAGGCTCCCAAGGTACCTGATAGACAAAGTTGTGCTGTTAGAAGTGACAAGGCAATTGGTTTCCTTTAATAAAATTTTGAAGAATATGCATAAGATAGGAATTGAAGGGGAATTACCCTTAGCAATTAATGGACAAGAAGCTTGTCCTTCATTTCAAAGTGCTCAACATTCATAAATTGAGATGGCATATCTTAGTTTTCCTACACATAATTTTAGTGCTTATTTTGACCCTCATGGAATATCCCAAAAGTCATCCTCCAGAGACTATAGAAACAAGGATGATATTGAGGATTATTGGGAAAATTGCAAGAATGAATTTGAGGTGTTCAAAAGAAAATTCTCCAAATTTTCTTTGAAAATGATAAGGTTGTATAGGGTCATGTAGGTTCCAAATCAGATTGATGATGATGGAGAAGTGATTTAGTACCATGATTATATGGAAGTATCTAATAAATCTCTCCCTCCAACCAATTGGGTTGAATAGGAAATAATAGACTTACCCCAAGCCACTATTCTAGTTCTTAGGTTCTCTAAACAGCGAGCAAAGCACAATATACTAGAATTGGGAGTGGATGGAATCAAACCCACATATGAATTAATGGGTGGTTTGGAATCAAAATATTCTTTAGAGGATGAATTGGAGAAAGAAGAAGAAAAGGATCTTGCTTCTCAAGAGGAAGAATTAGTAGAAGAAGATCCACTGGTTATTAAAAGGAGAAACAAGGGTAAGCAAAAGACTAAGGCTAAAATAGAAGAGCCTAAAAGGCAGCCAATCCCAAAGAAGAGAAAGCTCACCAAGTTCATCACTGAAGAAGTTGAAGAAAAATCCCCTAAGCCTTAGCCTACCCAAAGAAAAAGACTGCTCAGAGGAAGAGGTAAGGGTGGTTGAAGCAAATATCCTCTGAAGAAGCAGAAGAAAGACAAAGGCAGTAAAGAGAACCCATATGATATGAAGGGAGTAACACAACAAGGAGAAATCAATGTAGAGAGTTCTGAAGAAAGAACTCAAGTTTATACAAGGAAGGCTTCTCCTCGATCTGGGATTCCATTTCCCAACCTGGATAACATAGAGAGGGTAGCTAAATAATTATAAATTTTTTCACAAGCATCACAATTTGATAAAGAGAAAGCTGTGGAAGAAGTAATCATAGAAAATATCCCTCTTGAGACACCTCAAGAGACTGTTCCTTTTGATAAGGATGAGGAAACAAGAGAAAAGAACACAAAATTTGAAGATGTTTCCAAAGATCAGGAATCAGATGAGGAATTGGAAACTCCTAAGGATAGAGACATTAGCAATTTTGGGGATCAGTTCAATGTAAATGTTTTCAAGGAAGCAGAAAGAGAAAAGGAATAGGAAAGGGTAGAGGAAGTTAACACTGAATTTGTTGGAAGAGAGGAAATTCATGAGGAAAGAAAGGATGATGAGAGAAATAAGGAGGAAGAACAACTTTAGAAGGATGAATAAATTAATAAAGGAGAAGACCTCTAAGGAAAAAATAATGTTGACTTCAATACAAATGTTGAAATGTCAATTGCTCCAGATTGGCTTAACGAGAACCTAAAGCCTAAGCCAATGATAATTGAGGATGTAGTTCTAGACTGGGATAGTTTCTTGGTTGGCTTGAACAAACCAAAGGAAAAGAAGAAGGCTAGAGGAATCTTCATAATTACAAGAGATGATTCCAATAATAGGGTGTTGCACACTGCTACCCCTGCTGTTGAGAAGAATAAGGAGGCTACTCCCGAGGACTATAATGTTCAAACCATTAACTTAGGCCCATCCACCAAGAAGTAGGAAGTAGAAGATCTGAAAGGATTAGTGGATGCTATGTTAAAAATGTTAGATAAGGTGGTGAAAGCAAAAGAGAAGTTACAAAAATAGGTGGGAGAATTGCAAAGGTATATTCAACATCTTGTTAAGCCTCTACAAATTCAAACTGAAGCAGGAACTTATGCACAACCCAACATCCTGTGTAAAGATTCCTTCAATGAGATGGAAAAAATGAGAACATCAGTACAAGTAACTCTAGATTGGGTGGCAATAGTATATCAGAAAAGTATTCCATTAATTGAACAAAATTTGCAATTATATGAGAAAACTGCTTCTTTTCAGGATATTGTTCAGTAAGTCAAAGTAGAATGCAAGGCGTGTGATGATAAATCTATGGTTGGACTAGTGAAGGTGATAGAAATTCCCAAGGAGGTACTAGTTAAGGAAGATATTCTCACTTTTGAGGATATAAATAAGCCCAAGGAATGGATTGAGGCCTTGAAGTTTAGAAGGGAAATAATGGATGGAGCTCTGGAACAAATTCAAAAAGTGTAGAGTGACTTGAGTGATATCATTGCTAGTTGTACCTTGTTTCTTTAGGTAATGACAGGGAAATGTTTGAGAAAAGATTACATGAATTCTGATGTGTTGATGCAATGGTGGAAAGATGTTTATTCACATGTCAAAGATGGAGCTATTATAAAAAATCACTTGGAGGATGCTTCTATGTATGTCACCATAATGCATAAATATCAAGAATAAAAAATAGATTGGGATAAAATGTTGAATAAACTTGAGAATGAAGTGGAATCTATCACTTTAAGACTTAAGTTTATCCCAACTCCCATCTAGGTTGACTTAAATAAGGTATAAATAAATTTCAAGAGTTTTCTAGGAGGTAGAAAATGGGAAAAGAGGGAAAATAAAGGGCCAATCTACCTCGAGTTTTGTGTCATCCTTCATCAACAAGCTAAGGAAACAAGTTGGATACCTAGAAATCAGTGCTAGCGACTTATATTTAATATTTTAAATGGTATCTCATTTAAAATCAGATTTTAAATGTTTTATTTTGAATTTTATTTGGGAATTTGAATTGTATGAGGCTGACCTATTTTGGTCGACCTACTTTATGTTCCCATAACTTGATGTAATATGGACCATTGATTTAAACCTTGAATTTGTATCAAACTCTATAAATACGAGGACTCTCCTCATTTGAAAGGGTGATTCTGGAATTGTTGCAAACTTTTGGTGAAGTTAATATAAGATAAGGAATTGGCTTGGTGTTACTTTCTATGTTATCTCATTCTTGTGCATGCTTCCTATGTTTCCAAGTTGTTTCAATTAATTAATTTTAAATTTAGATAAAGTTCTTTTATGTTGGTGATGAAGTATTGAAGGTGTTTGATGAATTTGCTGCCCATACTATTTGGGGATTGCTGATTGTAAGTCACTTTGCATAGTTAGCCTAGGCCATATCTTGTTGCATTAGTTCAATTGTGAATGTTAATGCATATTATTCAAATCTAGGTATATGTTTGAATGTTTCACAATCTAAAAATCTTTACATTCCTTTGAAGATTGCACTATGTTTGTGATGCTATGGATGCTATCTTGGTTAAGAAGGAATTAGTTAATGGGGATTTTTCCACCTTGAATGCTGAATTATTTGCATGATTGCACTCAAGTTTTAGATTTAGAATATCTCTCATACCCTTGAATCTTTTTCTATTTATTTGAAATCTATGTTAGTTTAGGATTGAAAGCATCACCAAATTGCTGCATTTGATGAAAACATTTTTTTCAGACCTCAAATTTGGAAATTTTATTTAGGGTTTATCTTTATCCTTAGATCTTACACAACCCTTGTCATAAACCATAAGTTTCAATCTTTGTTTCACCATAAATTCCCTTTGTGATTACCAACATTATACGTTACCACTAAGTTGTTTGTGCATTTTCAAGACCTGACATTAGAGACCTTGGGGATATTTTCTAGAGTTTTCTGAAGGAAATTACCTTTCAAGAGAGATAGGGTACTTGTACTTTGTCTATGTTTAGCAGTGCTAAAACACCCATCAACAAAATTGGCGTTAGGAGGGTTGTTTTCAAACAAAGCTGAAGTGAACTTGGTCTTTCTCTCCTCAAAGGTTTTACATAGTTACTAGATCTACAAATGATAAAGGAGAGTTGTAGGAGTTAAAGAACCCTACTAGGGATAGAAGGACCAAGAATGGCAGAGCTTCATCATTAGCACCACCTACCCAACCTCCAACTCCACCTTCCCCATCATCCACATCATCCACTTCTTCATCTTCATGTTCAAACCATACTCAAATTGCTTTACCCCAACCATAGGTTGCTATAAATTAGCAATTACCACCCCCACCTCCACCAATGGCTTGGTTGGAAAATAACCCATCACCTTTTACCTTCAACAACTATCATGACATGTCAAAAAATGTTGAAGGTTTCTACTCTAAATTCCATATAAATGACCCTTACAGGACTATAGAAGAATACACTAGAATTTTTGAGGCAACCCTTAATGATAGGATGATTGGTCACAAGGATGTTTCATGTAGGTTGTTCCCGTACTCATTAGGGGAACAAGAATTTTAATAATACATTCATTTACCTGTAGGGTCAATCCAAACTTAGGATGCTCTAAAGAAGGATTTTCTTGCAAAGTTTATAGTCCCAGTAAGTCCATCCTAGTTGTACCATCAATTTGCATCCATTAAAAGGGAGTTGAATGAGCCAATCAATACTTTCAAAAATAGATTTCATCATTCTTACACTAGGTTGCAAGACCCTTATGTTGTTGATGATGCTTCAACTAGATTAATGTATTTTAAGGCCCTCGATTGTCTCACCTCTACTTTAATAAAAAGATTTTCCCCAACCCCACAAAACTTAGTGGATATGTATGCAGAGGGAGTTAAGGCAAGTGTTGATCTTGGCCAACATATCACTGGACCATTACCCTCATTGGGCCAAACTGCACATCCTAGAAAAGTTCAAGGTCCGAGTCAAGCTTTAGCCCATCATATCCCTTTGTTGAATCAGGTGCCTCAAATTCCACTAGTGCCACACTCGGGTCCTCTATTGAATCAAGCTCCATCAGTTCTATGCTACTTGTAGAATTCAAACCTACCAACTCATCCTTAAAATACCAATATACCATCATATTTACAAAATGTTGAGGTGCCTTCTTATCAACATAATTCTTCTACAGCACATCCAGTATTTCTTCAAAATTATACTCCAACACAAAAAACTGTAGAAAAGGAGTGAATAGATGAGCTAGTTGAACAAGTTAAGAAGCTAACCATTGAGGTTACTTATTTGAGAAATTAGAACAATCAACTACAGGTTTCACAAAGAAGTATTTAGGCCAATTATAGTCAGGACGGTCATGATGTAGGTCATGTTGGAAAGAGACACTGCAATTATGCTTTGGTGTTGTCATTGATGGAAACCCTCATCGGTAATTGGATCTGCATGACACCATTTGCTTATATCAACAGTTAGATTGAGGATAGTTAGGAAGAACAGAGCATCTGACAGTTTGGTGTTCAACAATTCATGTGCAGATTTCCAGTTGTTATCTTGGGTTGTGGATCTCATGAAAGGTCCATCAGTGTATTTCTTGTGCTATTTGGAAATCTTAGTGCCTTGTACCAAGTCATGCGTAAGTTTGGAGATCCGGTTGATACTTTTCTGCTTATCAGTATTTTGGGGCCGACTCAGTTGATAAAATGTGGTGTGGATATTCAAGGAATGTTTATTCAAATATTTTTATGTTTGATCATTTTGTTTTGGGTCCGAGCTAAGTTGTGGACGACCATTATGGATGCACATTGGATAATTCTTGGGGTGCCACTCCCACTTTCTGACTATTTCTGACTAAGCAGTCAAGGGCACCTCTAAAAGCGAAATCAAAGCAGAAAGGGAGGTCCTGCATTTTTGAAAGCTGGCCCCGTTGCACTTATATTAAGTGGCTACTGAACCAGCCTAACAAGGGACAAATATTCTTTATACGGAACTTGCCTAACTCCAAAGTGTGGAAAGGGAAAGTCCTATTATACTATCTATCAATATTAGGGGAAGTCTATATTTTACACATCAAGTAGTGGAGAATAGGAATAATCTGATAGTGGAGAATAGGAATAATATGATAGTAGTGATGGATGGTTTTTGGGAAGAGCCCGGGTGGAGAAGTCAGACTTTCTCACTTCAAATTGAACCAAAGTATGGTTGTAACATCATGAATATGTAGTACAAATTCTTTAGACGTGTAAGATATGGGGATGAGATATTTTGAAAGGTCAGATTACTTATCCCAATAGGTACAAATTGTCAGACGTGTAAATAGATATAGGGATCTAGATATTTATTTTCTACTCATTGCAATACTGCATCTTGATTTTATAATCATTGCAATTCTGGGTTATATCTATTGTTGGGTAGGGATGTAGTATATTGTTTGGAACAGACATTAAAATATTGCCAATTATTTACCAGGGAGGGTTATATCTATTGCCGGGCATAGAGATGTGGCAATAACATGCCCACTTTGAAAAATTTGCAAGAACATGAACAATGGATAATAAGTTGCATCTATAACATGGGTAGCAGGATTCATCTCAAGTGACTGAACGGAGAGAAAGGGATCCCTCCTCGGTATGGATAGTCTATACAACGGATTAGCAATCCATCGCCCATAGAATTGTAGGGGCAATTTCTTTTAATTGGAATGTCAGATCATGAATATGTAGTATGAATTTTGAGACGTGTAAGATATGGGGATGAGATATTTTGAAAGGTCAGATTACAATTCTTGAACGTGGAAACCAAGGATGGAACGAAGGATGAAGGAAGCAACCAATACTCATCTTACCTACCCAACCTTACCTACCTTAACACCACCTACACTTACACCTACACTTGCACCTACACTTACACCTACACTTGCACCTACACAACTATTTATATTGAAGCAACTCATAACTAACTCACTCCCAAACCGAAAGTTTTGAGCCAATAGTTGCTAATATTTTTAAGTTTTATTAAAGCCGACTTGTTGCGATTAAATTGTTAATCACGGATATATATGTATGATCTATTATATCATTTTGATGTGTATGTGTGGTGTGTTGATGTATATTGTGAATATCAAAAGAGTGTTAGAGAAATTTTATGCACAGTTTCACTTGCGCATAAAGATTGTGTAATGCGAGTAAGAGTAGAGCAGAAAAAAAGTGAAGTATCAGTCAGAAGGATAGAAGATTGTCAACTGAGCCTAACCAAAGCTGTAATCAAACATTTGTAGATGCTATTCTTTCGATTCATTCTCTTGGATCTAATCCAAATCTCTGTAAGGTAGTGTGCCATCCTATTTTGAGCAGTGAGCCTGAATGCAAGTGCACTCCCATTTTGTAAAATTATTTTTGAGTATACTCAGATTATATTGTGGATTGGCCATCAACTGTGGTTTTTCCCCTAATAGGGTTTCCACATAAAAATAATTGTGTTATGGTGTTGTGGTTATTTTCTTTTTGTTTCTGCATATTTCCTTTGGTTGAATGTTTAAAGTGGGTTAATGATTAGAATAATAAAGTTAATTTTTGCAGAACACCGATTCACCCCCCTCTTAGTGTTGCTTGTTTCCAATAATTGGTATTAGAGCCAGTACCTTGAAAGAAGTCTAACAACTTGGGGAGATCTTGGAAAGTGTTTACAATGGATACAATAAGTTGTCAACAATAACTTATGGTGGCCCTGGATGATCTTGACCAGTCAAAGTCTGAGAATCGGGAACTATAGGAACATATTGAGAATGCAAAAAAAATCATCCAATGATTGAAAGACAAAATCAATGAATCAAGGGAGAAAAGAAAAGAATTATGTGACCAGCTCAAGAAGAAGAACAAAAGCATGGAAGATGAACAACTCAGTCATGGCTTGAAGGAGAAAATAGAAGAGTGTGAAAATTTTTCTAGATAAAATGTTGCTCGGAAGCATGAGATGGAATCCATCATGATGAAAATGACCACGAAAATTGAAGATAGAAAGAAGAATGAAGAAAATCTTGCTCAATCCTTGAAAGAAAAATCTGAACAATGCAGCCGATTGGACAATGAATTGGAACAATCTAAAAAAAATGAGGAAATGCTTAAAAAACAACTTGATGATCTCAGAGATGAACTTACTGCTGCAAATGAGTACAAGGAGAAATTCAAAGCTTATTCATCCAAACTTGATGAACTGATTAAAGGTCAGAGGATTGATCGTAACAGGTGAGGTATTGGATATGAAGAAGGAGAAAGTTCTGGATCTGGACAATAGAAATTCAGACAAGGGAGATTCAGGCAAGGAAATTAGGTGAATGGAGCTAGAAGGAATATAGTAAGACAACCAAATGCTTAAAGATTCAATGGCTACTATTTTTCTTGCAACAAATTCAATCATATGGCTTCTCAGTGTAGGAGTAGGATGAACACAAGTGGATCATCATTCTCAGGTCAGTGCTTTAATTGCTATAAGTATGGTCATAAGTCCAATGAATGTAGAAATGTGATGAACAACTTTCATAGAGATATCAAATGCTATGCATGCAATAGACTTGGGAATATTGCTAACCAATGAAGATCAAGGAAAAATTAGTGGAACAGTTGGTCTGAATAGATAAATGTTGTGTGTTACAACTGCAAAAAAATTGGCCATATTGCTAGATTCTGTTGGAACAAAATAGGTCTAGTAAGACATAATACACAATAGGATGTCAAAGGAAAAAGGAAAGTTACTACAGATGTGATTAGGAGGAAAATACAGAAGAAATGGGTGAAAAAGAATTCCTTTGTTGAAGGAAATACGCCAGCACTAAAATCTACTTCTGGTAATTCCTCCAAGAATTAGTTTTAGGCCTTTGGCCTAGGGGGAGCTGTCATAAGAAAAATACTTTAACCCCCTATAGGTAATTGATAATGGAATGTGGACCAGTCCAGTAGGTGGATCAATTCTTTTTAGATGTTTAACCTAATTGGAGGCAATATTATAGAATTTTGGAAATCCACAGAAGAATTATTTGTCTCAGTGTATGAAAATAGAGTAATCAGATGAATGAGGGTAAAGGAATTTATTGTGACAAGAAGGGTTAGGTGTATGGATGATAAAAGAACATTTCTATCTTTCATTTGTCACTTTTCATTTTGGCGAAAAGTAGTTTGAAGAGCCCTAGAGTGAACTTTGCTAATTTGTGGAGAGACTCAAAGTGCAAAGAAGATTCCACGATCAAACTCCGATATGACAGAAAGGTATTTATCGAAAATCCTGTGAATTTGTGATTTTGCAATCATGGCTATTCCATTGGTAGTAGAGGTTAAGGACAAACCCCGTCCTAAATTCAAATGGCATCCTTATAAGTCTGTTGAGACTAAGCCCTTAGGAGCATTTTCATCTGTACCGTATAGAGTGTTGCACAAAGAAGATATTAGGGCTTATATACATGAAAATATTGAAGAATTAGGAAGCTCTCAAATAATGAATCTGTATTCCCATCATATAATTGGAGAGGATTTTATTGTAAAGCCAAAATTTCAAACCCTAGAAGAGAAGAAGTTGACGCAATTTGTGAAATTTCCTATATTTGGGGAAAATGAATGGGTTAGATACATTTTGAGCCGTGTTCATGTGGCTAAATGTAACCTTCAAGATCAAAAAGGAGGCTATATGTGTAGTCATGGGTCTAAATTCTAAATTCCATTGGTAGACTCCTAGTCTTGAAATTTGTGAAGAATGAAAAGGTTACTGAGGCAACATGTGTGCAATGGGATCGAAGGGCAATGACAATAAAATACATTGCTGAAGTGGATGTAAAATTTGCATCAATGGTCATTGGATACAAGATATACCATTCTAGCCGAGATAATTTTGTATCTGGTATGACCATCTATGCAGCTTATGAAATGGTAAAGAAAAATGCAAAATATGACTTGTGCGAGTTGCTTAGAAGTCAATTGATGGAGAATTTGAGCAAAGTCAAGAAAGCTAAGAAGAATACTTTCAAATGTGGTAATCTGCTATTGTGTTTATGTTTCTATTTCATGGATGAGGTTCCGGGTGTTGGAAAAGTACATTGGAAAAATGATGAGGCTATAGCTGTTCAGATAAGGAACATGTTTTTTGGAATTGGTGATTGTCAGGTCAGAAATACTACCCTCTAGGGGTACTTCAAAAATTTCTAGAATATGATGCATGCTAGGGAAAGAATTCCCACTTCAATTTTGGAACAATACAAAGATACTATCTGTTTCATGGTGGATATTGACCAATGTTACATGGAAGCTGCTAATCCTAGAACAATATGGATCATGCCTATGGGATACAAAGTAGAGGAAAACATTTTGAAGATGCATGCAGAACTCTTGCTGAGTTCACCTTTGGATCAGGGAGAAGAGAGGTTTGGAAATTATGCAGAGAAAAGTATGTAGGTTCATGTGGAACTGAAAAAACCAGTGATATCAATGTAATTAGATTTCCACAATCCATATGAATTTAAATCTAATTGCTTCTGGATTTGATTGTGTGGTAGTATTTTTTCATCAATGTTTCGGATCACACTTAGTGATCCATCATCTTTTTCAACTCTCTATCCTGATGATGGACCACTGAGTGTGATCCAAAACATTGATGAAAAAAGACTACCACACAATCAAATCCAGAAGCAATTAGATTTAAAAACCAGTGATAGTCAGGAAAGTAAGAAAAGAGGTAGAAGTTTTTGCAGAAAATATGGGAATACCTATAGAGAAATTGAAAGAACTGAGAAGGAAGAGAGAAGAGGCTGAAGCAAAGAAAGAAAAAATGAAGTTTGCTAGTCTAGGAGAATCTTCTACCCTCACTAGATCTACAAGGAGTTCCCCTACAACCAAGCCAAATCAAGACAAGCCTTCAAGAAAAAGGAAGAAGAATAAAAGCACAAGAACATACAAACTTGTTTCAAAAGATGAGGAAACATAATCAAAAGAAGTTCTGAGAGAAGCGAAAGCTACCAGAACTCAGGCTATCAAGTTAAACAAGAGCAAATCTTCCTGCAAAGAAGAAAAAGAAAAAAAGGAAAAAGTTGATAAACCTGGTATGTCAGTTGAGGAAGTTGAGAATGCAGTTATCAAGGATGGTAATCTTAAGCCCCTCTATGAATTGTATGAAACTTTTGATAAATCAGGTCAAAGAATTCTTGAAGAAGCCACAATAAAACATATGAAAATTTTCAATAAAGTTCTTGTTGAGATTATGTCTGGCTTACCAAAGTGTCTGTATGATATTTTGGAGTCGAGAAGATTAAGTGCTAGAACAAAAGAAGAGAATCTGAGGAGGAGAATTCTTGCAAATTTATGTCCATAAATGTCAATTGAGGAGATGAATTCACTCCTTGAAAAGGATAAAAAGGAATTTAAGAGCAAGACAAGGGTGAATAAACTCATGATTGGTGAAACTGATGCTATCATTGGTGAAACCAAGGAGATTCTAGAAGAGTTTCTATTAAAGAATAAGATTAATGTTGAGGAAATGAATACTGAAAATGTTTTGAAAAATGAGGAAGTGAATGCAAATGCTGAGGACTTTTAGATTCCTCCTAATGTGGAAAATAAAGAGACACCTATGGAAACTAAAGTTCCTAAGGTGATATTAGTTGAGGAGAAGGAGGTACAAATTGATGAGGTTGAAGCACCTAAAGGCAATCTTGAATTAGTCTCTGAAGAACCCAAGGCTGAAGAAGAA
Source organism: Sequoia sempervirens (assembly GCA_007258455.2). Lineage (NCBI taxonomy): Eukaryota > Viridiplantae > Streptophyta > Pinopsida > Cupressales > Cupressaceae > Sequoia > Sequoia sempervirens. The sequence goes on from VDFB02000017.1 coordinate 380,835,206, forward strand.
AAGGTTCAAGTTAAGGAGATCGGAGTAGAGGAAAGAGACACTACCAAGGTAGTGAAGAGATCTCTGATGGAGTACCAGGAAGATTTTGATCTTGAATTAGATGAAGACTCAATCAATATATCCACTTTTTCCCTAATTCAGATGATGAAGGTCACATCAATTGCTCAAGCTAAGGCTAGTGAGAAGATTCCGAAGTCTCACATAGAGGATAGTGAATTGCTAAGCCTTGCATCTGGAGTTCTACATAAATTAATGCCTACTCATGTCATGGATCCATTTGGTTCCTCTTCTGGTGAGCTAAAGAAGCTCATAAATGTTGCAAGTACTCAATTCAAGTCTCTTGAGAAATCTGGTGAGGATAAAATGCAAAAAGAGTTTAATGGTAAAAGACTTAGTTGGTTGAAGGAAGTGATTGCAAAGGATAAGAATCTATTAGCCACCTGCATGAAGAAAATTCAAGGTTCTATATTTGAAGCTAGAAAGGCCTAGAAGGCATGTTTTGTTTTGTCCAAGTTTACTAAAGGTAATGAGAAAAAGGTGAAGGATCTTGAAAATCAATTGGCCATCATTTTTGATACTTTTGATCCATTAGCTGGTGATGTTACTCAGCAAGAAGGTCAAGTAACATCTCTACTTGACAATATAAGATGCTTGAAGAGTGAAAATGACAGGATTGTTGGGAGAGTAAGTGAACTCAGAGGACTAATTAGTTCAAAGATTGAGATAATGGTGAGTGCTTTGAAGAGAAAGCAGAAGAAAGATGCTATGGAAATTAGTTTGACCCAGAGAATCTTGATTCTGCAGAAGCTCAATCTTACTTAATGTGTGGTCACATAATAGATTTTGGAGATCTGAGTTGGTAATTGGATCCGCATGACACCATTTTATTATACTGACAGTCAGATTGAGGACAGTTAGAAAGAACAAAGCATCAGACAGTTTGGTGTTCAACAATTCATGTGCAGATTTCCAGTTGTCATCTTGGGTTGTGGATCTCATGAAAGGTCCATCAATGTATTTCTTGTGTTATCCAGAAATCTTAGTGCCTCATACCAATTCATGTGTAAGTTTGGAGATCCAGTTGATACTTTTCTACTTATTAGTATTTTGGGGCCGACTCAATTGATAAAATGTGGTGCGAATATTCAAGGAATGTTTATTCAAATATTTTTGTGTTTGATCATTTTGTTTTGGGTCCGAGCTAAGTTGTGGATGACTGTTATGGATGCACATTGAATAATTCTTAAGTTTTGAGCCGACAGTTGCTAATATTTTTTAAGTTTTATTAAAGCTGACTTGTTGCGATTAAATTGTTAATCATGAATATATATGTATGATCTATTATATCATTTTGATGTGTATGTGTGGTGTGTTGATGTATATTGTGAATATCAAAAGAGTGTTAGAGAAATTTTATGCACAATTTCATTTGCGCATAAATATTATGTAATGCGAGTTAGAGCAGAGTAGAAGATAAGTGTAGTATCAGTTAGAAGGACAAAAGATCGTCAACTGAGCCTAACCAGAATTGTAATCAAGAATTTTTAGATGCTATTCTTTCAGTTCATTCTCTTGGATCTAATCCAAATCTCTATAAGGCAGTGTGCCATCCTATTTTGAGTAGTGAGCTCTAAGCAGTGAGCTTGAATGCAAGTGCATTCCCATTTTGTAAACTTCTTTTTGAGTATACTCAGATTATATTGTGGATTGGCCATCCACTGTGGTTTTTCCCCTAACAGGGTTTCCATGTAAAAATATGTGTTATGGTGTTGTGGTTATTTTCTTTCTTTTTCTTCATATTTCCTTTGGTTGAATGTTTAAAGTGGGTTAATGATCAAGTTAATAAAGTTAATTTTTGTAGAACACTAATTCACCCCCCCTCTCAGTGTTGCTTGTTTCCAATAGGTCAAAACTTAGGGAAAATTTTTGAACGAGGACAAGGTTATAGAATTTTTTTTGAAAGGAGGCCAGCCCCAAGAAAAAATAGAACATGGAATACAAGGACCAACAATGGATGGGTTCCAACACCACTTGATACACCTAGCAATATTGAAAATCATCAAGTGGAGTGTACCTGGCTAAGGCCGCATTGTCTGAATGGCGTATAATTCATTAGACAAACAAGCATTCTTAGCTTGACTGTCTGGAGTTTTAGACTATTGCTGCAATATTTCAAATGGAAGTGTAGAATGTTGTTGGTAGTGATAATTCAAGTGGACATGAGATTATACCCTCAGAACTAGATGATTCAATTTTGGTGGTGAATCATGCACCTTTCTCTTAGAATGGAGAAAATCAACCCGAAGAGGATTCAATTGAAAATGATGCTAAAAAAAAGATGTATGTAATGAGGAGACACTATCTTAGCTGTTTGAAAATGGAGACATTGTTGAAAATGGTCCTAGAGATGAAGATCAAAAGGAGGAGGAAGTCCATAAGTTTCACCAACATTCCATAACTTATAATTTGTGAATCAAGAAGGCTAATGGCCCATTCACTACTTCCATCCCACCAAACAACCTCAACATACCTCTAGATCCTAATGCAAGTAATAATCCTTCCTATCCTAAGGTGCCAACTCAGTACCTTACTAAGGGAAGATAGTCTAATCTCACCAACAGAGGACAATCTGATTTTACCAAGAGTGGCTGGTCTGAAGTTGATGTAGATCAAATGGGAGAATGTGTTGCATAGGATCTTAAAAAGGTAAAAGTTTTCCTTTCTTCTTTTGAATTATTAAGGGTGCTTGCAATTAGGAATGCATTTTTTAGGTCTTTGAATGGGACTGCACCTCCAAAGTCTTCACAAGATACCACTGCAAAGAGAGTTACATTCAACACTACTAAGAATGAACCAGTGATTAGAGATATTGTAGGGAGGAGCCAAGATCAACAATCTGCTAAGGATTAGGGAAAAAAACTAGCCAAGGATCAAGCTCAAGTGCAGGCTAAAGAAAAAGGAAAGGAGAAGGATAAGAATCAGGTTCCTTAGGTGGATACACTAGTAAGTTTATTTCAAGGAAGACCTGAAACACCTCTTTTCTTGCTCACTATTCATTTGTTTGGAAAGAACTTGCACAATTGTTTGTTAGATTCAGGAGCTTCATAAACATTATGCCATTCTCAGTATGTAAAGCATTAGGCATCAATCCCACTCCATCCAAACAAAAATTCACTCAATTATATAAAATAGATGTGAATTTGGTGGGAGAATTGAATAGAATTCCCATGCAAGTTGCATTAGACCCAATGGTACAACAGATGATTAACATTTAGGTAGTTGATATTCCTAACATATATGGAATGATCTTCGGTAGGGACTTCACTAGAGCACTTAATGACTATATTTTCATTGAACATTCTCACATGTGGCTCCCATAGAAAGGAATGCCCAATCAAATTCATATAGAGTGTGAGCCAAGGATGATGTTTATGATTACTGAGTACAACACCAAAAAAAATGAAGTGTTGTTCTAAAAAATTGAATTGGGAAATTATGTCCCTGTTGCAATTTCAAATGAAGAGGAAGAAATAGAAGAGGTCTTAATGTTGCATGATGCACCTAAAGACCTAACTCAGCTTCCTAACAATATTGAAGTAAAAATTGAATCTGATGATGAGGATCCACAAGTTGATGGCAATATTGGGCTATTTGAAAGTTTCTAATAGTTTATGAGAAAGTGTGCCTAGGATCAAGTCAGCCTAGGGGGTAGAATGAGAATTGTTATTGCCTAGCTACTGTAGAGTGCATGATGCATCTCACTGTGAGTTTGAATGTTGTCTTTTTCAAACTATTTATGATGAAATTAAAAGAAAAATCAGCCCAACACCAGTTAAAACCGATGATCAAAAAATCCAAAACAGGTCAGTATGTTAGCAACTAAGTAATCTGAAAGTTGATCCTTTACTTAAAGAAGTAGCATGCTTTGTGAATTCAAAACAAATAGGTCCAACCAAGTTCTGGACCTTGTGCTTTGATGGTTCCAAATCGAAACAAGGAGTTGGTGTGGGTTTCAAATTGATAAGTCCAATTGGTAAGACTTTTTTCATCATCACAAGGTTATAGTTTCATTGCAAAAATAAGGTAGAAGAATATGAGGCGCTAGTGCATGGATTATTAATGGAATTATGAAAGAAGATTGAATCACTAGAAGTTTTTGGGGATTCAAAAATGGTCATAAAATAGGCCAGGAAAAAATATTCACCCCATGATAGAAGGTTAGCCAATTATAGGCATAGAGTATGGGACTTGATAGAGGGGTTTGATCCATTTAACATTCAATTGATTCCCCACAATAAAAATGAGACTGTTTATGCATTAGCCCAAGCAAACAATACTTTATAACCCCTATCATTATCTAGATTGAATAAGTTCATGGTGGAGCTCACCCCAACTCCATCGGTGCTCGATAACATCACCAATTTCTAGGTATTTGAAGATGATAAGAATATTTTGGATTTTATCACTAGTTCAAATGTCTTTGCCTCTCAGATTATTGATGAAGTGGATCCAAAAGAGGCAGAACTAGACATGGAAGGGGTCATAAATATGAAGACCAATACAATACCAAGAGGTATGGTGAAACTTGAAAGGATATTTGATTTTGATTAGATAAGGGATCAGAACCAACATACAAGGAAGGAGTCAATAGACAATCAATGTGACACACATAATATGGATACTGTAGAAGATATGAAGAATGTCTTTATTTGGTTAGGTCTACACCTCATAAGAGAAGAAAGGAGTAATTGATGCATTACATGTATAATAGGATGATATAGCATGGAGTTATGAGGATTCCAAGACGCATGAAACATCAATTATTATGTACACGATCCCACTTAAGCTTGATGTGAAGTTGTTTAGGAAAAGAAAAATACCAAAAAATGCATTGCTTGAGCCAATTATTCATAAGTGAAGAAGTTGTTGTCTGCTCGTATCATTTTCCCTCTTAGACATTCTACATGGGTGGAAAATTTAGTACCAGTCCGCAAGAAGAATGGTGAAATTAGGCTATGCGTAGATTTCAAAAATTTGAATTGTGCATCCAAAAAAGATAAATATTTGGTGACGTCATTGTATGAGGTGTTACAAATTGTTAATGGTTCTCAAATGATATCCTTCCTTGATGGATACTTGGGTTATAACCAGGTGATGGTTCAATATGAAGATAGGCACAAGACAACCTTTACTATGAAATGGGTGACTTTTGCATATAGGAGAATGCCTTTTGGTTATATCAATGCTAGAGAAACAGTCCAATGAGTGATGGATATTGTATTCAAAGATATAATAGGCAAGTGCATTATCATTTACATGGATGACTTGACAATGTTTTCAAAGAAAAGGGGTGATCACATTTCAAATCTTTGCAAAGTGTTTCAGAAGTGCAAAGAATTTGGTATTTCACTAAATCCAAAGAAATGCATTTTTGGAGTGACAGAAGAGAAGTTTCTAGGGCATGTTATCTCAATAAATGGAATATCCATTGACCCCAAGTGCATTCAGGCCATATTTAAAATTCAACCTTCTAGAAGCAAAAAGGAAATGAAGTCATTCTTCAATAAGATTAATTTTGTTAGAAAATTTATCACTAGTTTTGTTGAAATTGTGAAACCATTGAATGAAATGTTAAAACAAGATGCCAAAGTGGAATGGACCCCTAAAGTGAAGAAAGATTTTGAAGAGATAAAATGAGCCATAGTTGAGCCCTCAGTTTTAGTTAGTCCAAACTATTCCAAGCCATTTTACATATAATCCTTTGTGTTAGAACATTCCTATGCAATCATGTTAACACAAAAGAACGATCAAGGAGACGAACATACCATTGCATTCATGAGTGATCCATTGAAGGATGCTGAATTGTGATATTCAAGTGTTGAAAAGAAAGAATATGCATTGGTTCGGGGTGTTAAGAATTTCAGGAATTACATCTTGAGAAATAAAGTGTTCTCAATCGTTCTGGACCCAACTGTTAAAATCCTACAAATGCAAAATGAGTTTGGTGAAAGGCATGGTAAGTGGGTGAAAATGCTACAAGAGTATGACATGGAAATATAGCCCATGAAACTAGTTAGAGGACAAGAACTGACTCGTACAATGGCTGAAGTTAATCTAGAGCTCACAACACAATAGTATAATCTTGAAGACATTTCTCTAGATGACTGGTATTATGATATTTTGTAAATTATTTTCTGAATTAGAAATGTCCAACACATTTGAATACTATGAAAAAAATAGAATTACGCTTGAAGATCAGTAGTTACATGCTAAAAGGATCAATATTTTACAAGAAAAACCACAAAGGAATTTATCTTTAGTGTCTTGGGAAGCAAGAAATAGTCTAGGTGATAAATGAGTTTCATGATAAATTTGGGATAGGCCATGGTTCAACTCCATCTACTGCAAATAAAATCCTTCAAGTTGAATACTATTGGCCAACACTATTTAAATATGTCCATGCACATGCAAATTCCTGTCACACATGCCAGACTGCTGCAAGCACAAAGAAGTATGCTACTGTTTTGCTACAACCAGTAACTGAGGTGCATCCTTTTGCATAGTGGGGATTAGATTTTATCGGTATGTTCACTCCACCTTCTTTTGTGGGCCACATGTATATTCTAATTGCAATTGATTACTACACTAGATGGATGGAAGCGATCCCCTGTAAGCAATGCACAATCAATGTTATTAAATTTCTAGAAGATTACATCATTACTCCTTTTGGTTGTCCACTTGCATTTGTTTGTGATAATGGCCGTGTATTTGCATATTTGAAGTTTCTGGGTGGGATTTTGACTATGGGATCATTCTGATATTTGCTTTCAATTACAATCCCCAAGGTAATGGACTAGTTGAGTTAACAAATAAAAATCTGCTAGTGGTCATCCATAAACTGCTTGATAAGAATCCAAAAGATTGGCATACCCAGCTATGATTTTCTCTATGGGAAGATTGTACATGTCAAATGAATGCTTTAGGAACCTCCTCAAATCACTTAGTCTATGGCCAAGAGCCCATTTTTTCCATTCAATTGAGGATCCCCACTTTATAGTTCATTCATGAATATTATGACAAAGGGGAAATGCTCAAAACCTATTTGGTTGAAATCCTCCATTTAGAGGAGAAACGAGATGAAGTGATTGAAAAATTTGCTAAGCATTAGAGTGTTGTGAAGCGTTGGTTTGACCAATGCATAAAAGTTAAGGCCTTTAGGATTTTTGACTTGGTTTTATATTGGGATAAGGCCCATGAAAAGAAAGGGGAGCATGGAAAATTCGACAAGCTTTGGCTTGGCCCCTTTCAAATATTTGAGATTCTGAGAGATAATGCATTTTTCCTAAAGAATCTCATTGGAGAGGATGTCTCGTTGTGTATCAATGGGCAATATCTTAAGCATTATTTCCTTGCCTGAGCTATTACAGCTCATCCTTGGACATAGTTAGTTTAGGTGGCTTGCCTAGATTAGGTTTTCTTTGGTTTTCCTTTGCTTTCTTAATTTGGTTAGTATAGATTCTCTTTCATCTTGTTTTGCTAGTTGGGGTTTCTTTTGATTTTTTTTGGGCATGTTTATATGCACTACCATAATATATTCATTTGTTTCTATCTAGGTCTGTTTTGAGTATTTCATTGATAAACTTCAATCATGTTTTCAAAATGGATGATGAAGGCCTTCTGTTTGTGTCAAGTGGTCTGAATATTTGATTTGGAGGGGATAATTCATTGGTTTGATTTGATTCTAAAGTATTCTAAAATCATATATATTTCATGCATCTTAAGAATCCTAAGGTATCTATAGGTTCCTTTGTGACATCTTATTAAGGGAAGAATCTTAGATTTCTACTTCAGTGCCACTGTGATTCTCAGACCTGATTGTGAGCTTCATTGTTCATGGGTTGAAAATGAGAAATGAGAAAACAAAAGAAAGTTATAAAAGTATGAGAAATTTCAACTTTCAAGAGGATTCAAACAACTCTATCAGGGCTATGGATGCTTGGCTGGGAGTAGAGCTACGTTTGAGAGAAGTACATCAATAACCTCATTGGGACTATAGATGCCTGACTAGCAGCGAGTCAATGTCCAAGTTTCTTTTGGAGTAGAATCATTCACGTAGATTAACTTGATGAAGCATAGGTTCTTGTAGGTGCCAAAGGAGGGAAACAAATACACTTGCACACACTTGGATTTTTAGCATATGGAAGGTTGGGTCAGCTAGTGATTTTGATTCTTTGATCAAGTGTTTTAGTTTGTTTGGCCTAGTGTGGAGATTGGAACCAAAAATTATGGGTTCATGACTCCTATTTTTCATTGAAATTCTTTGAAGCATTTTCCCAGTAGAGTCACAATTTGTTGTGCCTTTTTCACACACATACCCCACTGAAAGCAAGGACCCCCCTTTCTTTTTATTTTTCCATAGGTTTTTCCTTTTTCTTGTTAAGGGGTAGGTCCTTTGAATTTTGTTGATGTCACCTCTTGAGATTTTAATGATTGCTTTAATATTAGAGGTGAGTGTGTTTGCAACAATGAATTCTGTGATTAAACCTTTGAAATATTACCATGTACCTTGGATGAATATGTTTGGCTTGGGTTCAGAGAATCCATGATCACTTGGAATTCCCGAGAGGTCTCTTTTACATGAATTCTGTGCTGGCTTGGTGTAGGCATTGAAAAATGTCCTAATCGATGTCATATATTTGAAACAGATTTATTAACATCATTTCCTCTTTATCCATCCTCTTTTCACTTAATTGATTTAATTAGCCTAGCTAATTAATTAATTGCATCATTTTCGTCTAGTTGGCCTAATTAATTAAATTGGGTTAATTCATCTCTTTCCGCACTAACACTTCATCTCATTAAATTAAATAAATCAAAATATTTAATTTAATCTCCTAAGTCATCTTATTTAGTTAAATTACCCTAAGTTATTTAATTAAATATCATTTCATCACCCCTCCCCTATTTATTAAATCATCCAATTTAATAAATATCTTTTAATTCTTCTAATTCCCTAATTGCATAAATTAAACCTTTTTTAATTAACAATTAAACTAATTTTCTTCTAATCAAAGGAAATATTCCCATGGAATATTCTTTATCCTTTTTGCACAATTAAAACTTTGTTTTAATTTGTAAATTAACCTTTTTCTTCACCCTAAAGGAATATTCTAAGGAAAATTCCCTCTCCTCTAATCAACTCACTTAGCTTCAAATGCAAGTTAACCCTTTAACCTCTTAGGTAAGTTACCTTTGACCTGTGTGAGTAGGTCAAAAGTGTGTTTGTTTGAGGCAAGTGTGAGCCTTTGATTAACTTTCATCATGCATTCTCATCCATTGATGAGAATCCATGATCCATGCCTCTCCTCCCCTTCATCTTGAACCATTGATTAAGCTTTTTGATCTCAACCATTCATTCCTCATTTGCTCTCCTATAAATAGATCACTATTTGGATACAAATGGATCCATGTTTTATTGCAAACTTATGCTGTTAAATTCACTCACATACTTGCTTATCTTTTGTTCACTTTTTAGCTTGTTTTAGTTCATTTTCATTGCATAATAGCTTAGAGCATCCATTAATGGCTTCCATGCATCCATCCTAGTTTGTAAATAAATTAGGGTTTTCATCTTTTAGCATCATTGTAGCTTAAATTAGCTTAGATTAGCTTAGAAATTGCATAATTAGATCATTTATAGCATAAAATCATGGTAACTTAGCTTGCATCGTGTTCATTTTTACATAATTTAGGTTTTTACACATCAAACATCATGGTTTCATTGATTCTCTCCCATAGAATTGATTGAGACAAGCTCACTAATCATGTGATTGGGAAAGGGTCATCAATCCACATCAAGACGACACCAATTCCACAACAAGATAAATTTTGAATGGATTAGAGTAGATGTTTTGATAAATTTCATATTTTAGTATATTAGGTTTTCATAAAATATTTGGTTTTAATCATGTTTGATCCATCTTGTTGAGATTCGAGTATTGGTGGCTCCATTCTTCATGGATCAAGCATAATCTAGCCCATACTGGTATCCTCACATTGACATTCTGACGCTAGAAGGAAGGCAAACCAATCATTTAACCATATTTATCTCAAAATCTGATGAGGTAAAAATAACCTCATCAATATAATGGACTCAATCCTTAACCTTACACCTTTCAGCCAACCTTACCCTACAATTTAATTATCTTTAGGATAAGTAATTGCTTTGATTTTGTGAATAAGCGTACAATCTTTATTTCTTGAAATTAGTCGAAATAAGCTAATTTATGCTAACTTAATGGTTTAGTTCTTGATTATTCCACAGGTCAACTTCCACCATCGGTTACCAATCCAATCAAAGAGGTTTTAATGTAGATTTCAACACAGTTGAAGACAAGTGAATGGGCGATGGAACTTCAGGAGCATACATTATGGACTGAGTTTTCATAAGTTTCTATTATTTTTAGTTCTAAAGACTTTATGGCTCGTGTCAAGATTCTTTAATATTTTTTTTCTATTAGTTTTTGACAATCAGTTGAAGACTTCATCAACTGAAAAGTAGGATTTTGTTAGCCGCTTTCATATAAATATGTAACTGTTGAAAACGATGAATACAAAAGAATATTGTTATGCTGCTACTATGTTTTTTAAATTATATTTTTCATATGAAAAAAAATGAGTTTTTCCTACCACTTTTGGAGTTATTGAATAATGTCAATGGATATCTTTGAATGAGATAATTTGGAGCTACAAT
>VDFB02000017.1:380846058-380880076 GCA_007258455.2 Sequoia sempervirens
TATTAATGGATGAATGAATGAATGTTATATGTTATTAATGGATGAATGAATGAATGTTATATGTTAGTTACGGATGAATGAATGATTAATGTTATATGATTGGGTATTGGGAATTGAGAGTGATGTGAGGGGCGGGAGGGGCCAAATGAGATTCCACCGTCACGTGGTTGACCCTGTTAAGTAGACAATATTAAACTATTCTCGAAACAAAGAGAAGTTCAATATGTAATGCACTTTTCAATATAAGAAATGCATCGCTTCAAGCATCAAACCAATATGCAGTCTGTATGTATGATCAGTCGTCAGTCTCCACAATGGTACATTTCCACGAATATATAATTTTTTTTTTTTAAATTTTGCTTCTTCGTCGCAATTTTGACGATAACCACCGACGAATCAACATAAAGGCTCGACGAAGTTGCTATAGCTGCGACAACGATTTCGTCGTAACTCCCTACCCATTTCGTCGCCCTTCTGACGATATTTCGACGTTGCTACCACACTACTCCCTGCCAATTTCGTCGCACTTTCGATGAACTTTTAGTGTTCTTCCGACGCTACTCCTTGCTAATTTCGTCGCAAAGTCGATGAACTTTTCGCGTTGTTTCGACGCTACTTCTTGCTAATTTCGTCGCACTTTCGACGAACTTTTGGTGCGCAGCCGACGCTACTCCTTGCTAATTTTGTCGCAAAGTGCACAAACTTTTGGTGTTGTTCTGACGCTACTACTTGCCTATTTCGTCACACATTCGACGAACTTTTGGTGTTCTTTCGACGCTACTACTTTAGTATTTCGTTGCTATTTCGACGAACGTTCCATGTTGTTTCCACGCTACTGCTTGCCCATTTCGTCGAATCGACGACGGACTTCTGGTGTAATTCGTCAGTGGATAAACAAAGGTTTCGTCGATATTTCGACAAAATCCCAAGGTATTTCACGATGCTGCCGACCGACGATTCTTCGCCATTATTTCGACGTTTAATTTGTCGTTGGCCTTGCGACGAAAAAATAGCGACAAAAAGATTTTTTCCATTGCGTCGCTCTTCCGATAGAGATTTTTCGAACGACCAACGAACGCCTGTCAGAAAATGGTGTCAAATCCAGTAGTGTAATATTAAATTATGATAGTTTTTAATAATAAGTAATAATATAAAATTAAAATTAAAATATAAAATATAAAATTATAGTTATAATATGGGATTATAAGAATATTAAAAATCTTATAATTCATAATAGATTATAATTGGGATATTGAAAGGTGTATAACATTATGCAAGCTTCGACTGCCTACCATGGATTAAAATTAGCACAAGAGAAGGGGATCATAAAAATTTGGTTGGAAGGGGACTCCTTGAATGTGATTAATTGTTTGAAGTAAGTTAGCCCTCCCTCCTAAACTATAGAGCATATAATTGAGGACTCCTTAGCTATCTTAGATACCTTTGAAGATGTCTATGTTTCTCATGTCTTTAAAGAGGCTAATAATTTAGTCGATTGCCTTGCTAGTATGGGGGTGGTTGCTCCTAGGCGTTGGGACTCTAACGATGCCCTACCCATTGAAATTCAAACCATTGTAAATGATGAAAAAGATCACATGTTTCAAACGTTGGCTGGAGGGGTACCTAGAAATAATTGCATATTTATTTTGAAAAGACATATGTGTTGCCCTATTCACCTAGATTTTGGTGGAAAAGATATGGGAAATCACCAAAGGCTTAATTCTATGATGTCAACTAGTACTGAGGTTGTTAGTGTGACACACTTTTTGGGTGTTTTGTATCTTCTTATGCTATGCAACTTCTATTTTTTCTAACGGGTTTCCTTTATGTGGAGTTAGCTCTGGCTTCTTGTGGGAAGTTAAGCATGGGGGGTGATAGATGTAGAACCGAGCTTGTGACCTAGGAGGATACAAAGGTGAGCAACTTAGTTTGGAAGATTCCAGAGAGGGGAGGCGTAATGCCTTATATGTTGAAACTCCATGGCTTTGATTCCCAAGTGTCACAAGATTTTGTGAATGGTTGGCACAATAGGGTTCTAAGAATCTTTGGAGTGGAAGTTAACATTACAGAGGATTTGATCACAGAGGTGTCTGGTCTCTCTACAAAAGGTAAAAATTTCTACAGGAAAAGGGAAAACACTAAATCTGTTGTTGCAAACTTCCTAAAAGGCAATGAGAGGTTGAAGCTTAAGAAGATGGGAGGTGGAGGTTATGACAGGTTATCATTGAAGCCCATTTGGAGGCTGGTGGCTATAACTGTGATGAGGTACTTTACTCTAGATGGTAGGTTTTTTGTGATTTATGGATACCATTTTATGCTTCTAAGCCATTTTAGACATAATAAGGTAGTTTTGTTTCCCTATTATCCGTTGCTATTGTTGTCAAATAAAGTTGCACCCCTACTAAGCTATTAACTATAGCAACCTATTGACACATGGGGACACTTCGAGGTTGTGGGTGACCTTGGGAATGAAGTGAACCTCCAAATTATGGGATGGTTCCCCTTAAGATAACTTAAGAAAAGCTAAAGAAATGACAAGGAAAAGAGTAAGAAGGATATACTTGAAATTTTAAACGTAACACTAATAAGTGATACACCAAAGATAAAATTATGAGAATACTGTAGAAAACTCACAGAAAATCTCAATAGAGCTAAACAATCTCACAATACAGAGATTTATATTTATAAAAACGAGTCTATGTAAGGTTCCGACTGTTCCAGTGCTTAACACAAGGAAAACAAAGATGTTTTCACAGATATAAACGCAATAGAAAGAGATCACTAACATAAACCAGCTTTATGACATAATATCCTTTGCATCCAGTACTGAGGGAATTTGATAGAATAAAGGATCACACAAAATTTTATCATGCAACTCGCAATCAGTCACTAAAACAACAAAGAAAATTTGCTAAGGAAATGACTTTCTATTGAGAAAATAAGGAGTCTTTGTGTTACAGATCTGTAGTATTTATGAAAAAATGAGTTACAAAGTCTAAATAATGCTCCTTTTCAGCAATCTCCTAACCAAGAACTACTTTACAAAGAGGAAAAAGTGCCATATATACAAGTAGAAAACCAAGAGTGTTGGCCCCTACCTTAGGGTTTACAAAATGAGTCGGTGCATGGACACGTCGGCCCTAGATGCATTTTGGAAAGAAGTTGATGAGGCATTAAATGCGCATCCCTTGCTCACGTCGGTGAAAGCTCACTCTTGGGCATGGCCTTCAGATCTTTTACAACAACCGCATTAACTTGCAACCCTCGTGTCCAACCTCGAGACTTCGTTAGAGCCGCTTTGAATGCTCTACGACATGGTCATTAATGTCAACCCACCTTTACTAGCAAACGTCCCAGTTGTTATCGTGACTCACGGCCCCTTCTTCGGCCTTCCTCTTGTGCTGGATCTTTCGCAAGTTGGCCCCCTTCGAGACGCAACATCAGATTTACCCTGTCAGATTCAAACGTCATTGCTTCACTGAGCCGATCCATATCGCGCACATTCTGCGGATCCTTCTTTACAGGGGAAGTCAATCAGCCAAACTTCCAGTGATTTGCGCTAGCACCTTCTGATTGGTTGAACTCATGCCATGTAGATTTCCAAGTGGTCAAAGGTCGCTTCCTTGGAATCGCATGTCAGTGAGACACTAACTGTGTCTCCCCGATGCGCTTATGCCCTTCAATAGTTATCGACATAGCTTAGGATTGTCGGCAAGACCTCGTAGCGAGCGGCTAGAGCTATATCGATGTCACAAAAAACCATTGGCAAGACAATCGATATCGGCCAGAGGTTTCACTGAAGCCTATAATAGATCCATCGCTATCGGAAAGACACCACCCTATCGGTGAGACTTCATAGCGAACTCCCCAATGTTTCTCGAGCTTGGACCCTTCGGCGGAGTCAGAGTTGGGATGAGAACCAAAACGGGACCGGAGTCGGGACGAGGGAAAAACCAAACAGTTCGCGGAACCAGAACTGGAACCAAATCCGGACCTGAAACTTTTCAGAAGTTTCAAGTTTGGATTCCATTCCGATCTCACCCTCGGCAACATGCAAGGACAAAAGGAAGAAAGAAAAACACAAGGAAGAATAAAGAGGAGGAGACATCCCTGATCACAGGCCACGAAGAAAAGAAGAGAAGAACAGGCGGAACCGGGTCCAGGGCCAGATCAGAAATAGGAATTGGAACTTTGGAAAAGTTCCATCTCTCAGTTTTGGTCTACACCCCGGGTCCGACAAAACAAAGAAAATGCCCAAACAAAAAGAAAACAAGGCGGGATTGGAACCAAAACCGATCCCGGGAAAAACACAGCAGGGGCGGGAGCGGAAACAAATCCGACACTGAAACTTTCATCAAGTTTCAAGTTTAGATTCTGTCCCGAACCCGCCTCCGACACCATACAAAGACGACGAAAAAGGGACGAAAAAGGGAAGAAAAAGAAGGGGAGAAAACACCCCATGACCACAGAATAAAGAACAAAGGCAAGACAAACAAACAAGCCCGGCGGAACTGGGACTGGGATGGGACTGGAACCTGGAACTTTGGAAAAGTTCCAGAGTTCAGTCTTGGTTCCGGTTCCACCCACGCCAGAACAAAAAGAAAAAAGGGCCCAAGGAGAACAAAATGGAAAGGGGGAAAACAAGGAAAAAACATAAGACGAAGACCCACCCAAAAACCAAACACCTGCACGCTGGGCTCAAACCCTATGGGAGCCTCATTTAATCCACATATCGAATTAACATAATTTTCCCCTTGCAGTTGCACAAGAAGCAAACCAGTTAGAAAATATGTAACCTTGATGCAAATGTTCCTCCATTTGGTCTTTGAGAACACTAGAAAGTATGGATTGCTCTGCCTGATTGAGCCCATGGGTGAAAATTAGGTAACAACTATCTTTAGAAAATGGTATTTTGGACCATCACAAGAATTTGAGCAACCCCTATTTGCATGAGGGGTTAATGCTCCTAATAATTGAACATACCAAGGCCAATTACGTTATTAAGAATCCCAAATTACATAAAGGGTGCAAGGTCAAGGATACCCTCTCTGATTTTGACACTGGTGATGATTTAGAGAGTGATGATGGGAAGGATGTTGGGTTTGATTCCTTTGAGAACCCCAAGATGATTTTGAAAACTCCTTCAAGAAAAGGACTAGGAAAGAGGAATCCCTTTCATGGTCGGAGGGCTCTTTATACTAATTTGGAGTGGGAAGGGGAAGGCAAAGGCCCTTCAAAAAAGAAGAAAGTGAGTGTGAAAAAGGTAGTCTCTCCTCCTCCAATTGGTGTTAAAAGAAGAATTCAATTAGGAGATGGAGAAATGAGGAAGGTAAGGGAGAATTTGGTGGAAAAAGGTGCCATTGCTTCAGGTAAAGGGAAGGAAAAGGTTGGTGAGGTTGTGGAGGAGCCGTTGGGAGGCCTGGAGCACGTTCTTAAGGAGTCGACACAAAGGAAAGACAACAAAGATATTAAGGTTCCTAATAAGGTGATTGATCTAGAAATTGAGTCTTTGGATGTTGGTAAAGAGAAGGTGGACACCACGATTGGTAAGTTTCATACTCTTTTTGAAGCTCTTCAATTGATGGATGGTAATGATTTGTTCGCCTTGCGAGATAGGGGACTGGTAATATTTTCTTGCTTCTTAAGTGGCTTCTAAATGAAGTTAAGCAACTTCATATAAAGATTGATTTTGTGGCCCAATTTAATATCTCTCACTAATAGTAACAATTTGGAAATGTTGGTCATCAAAAAGGTCAAAATTATGCATGGTATCCTCAATAGATTTATGGTATATGTTGAAAAGTTAAAAGTTGATCATGAGTCCAGGTTGGCTTCTCTTGAACAAAAAGTTTTGAAGATTCTTGAAGATGTTTCTACCCTAGTTATTGTGAGTCATGTGTTGATGCAGAACAGTGCAGAGGGATTGACAATGCTAAATGAAAAATTCAGATAGTGGACTGGTAGGTCACTGCTCTAAGGGAAGGAGATGCAGGCTCTGGAGGATGTGAACTTATTGGGTAATGCTGAGACTGGCAAGGAGGATGGTCCTTGCATTCAAACTAGGAGTAAAACAAAGAAAGGTGGAATGGTTTCATCCAAGGAGCTTAACAATGTGGTTAAGATGCATGACAAATTTATTGCCAGTGGTGTGGAGGCAGTAAGAATCCTTAAGAATTTAGAGTAGTAGTTGTCTCTCTATTTTTGTCTGCATTTTTTGTCTCTTGCTTGTTGATTGTCTAATGTTGGTTTAGCTGATGGTTGGTATTTTTCTTGGGGGATGCTTGGTTTCAATGCTTTTATTTAAATAGTAGCCTGCTCCTTTTGTATAGGGTTTTAAGACACCTTCAAAACCTATTTTCCTAATAAAAAATATTATACAAAATAAATTAAATGTTAAAACTATTAGTTGTTTTTCTAAGAAGCTAATTTTTTTTTTATATCAATTAGACATAGATAAATAATAGGGGGAGGGTCCCATAGTGGGGCCTATCTTGTGAGGTCCATGTGGAGTGCCACATGAGTTGATGACCAATTTTTTTCTCATTGTACATGTAGTGAGGTGGAAAATTTTAATAAAATATTTTCAAAAGGTGTTCAAGTCAGTAGCCATGTGGAGGATGACGAGAAGAGGAGACTCCAAATTTTCCCATCATTTTAAAGGTTGTCTGAAGATGGATCATGATGATCCTTGTTGGTATTTCATGACCATCCTAGTACGTGTACATGTCATAGAATCACAAAACAAATTGACACATTTCATTGAAACATGGTAACATTTATCCCTCACCGCCTTACACTCCACTATCAACCCACTACATTAACTTCACTTGCTTCCACATTTTGATGTTTGGGATTGCACCAATTAGCAAAGTGATAAGCCATTCAATGTTGCATACTACACCATTAATCTTCCACTGCCACTTCGCTACCAACCCTCATCTTCTAGAAAGATCGTTTGATTTGGTACCAAAAGTTGTTTACTTATACTCTCATTTGGCCATGAATTTTATAGAATTTGTATTTTCACAAAGAAGGTGTTGCAGTAACCCTATTTCTTAAAATTAAAGTTTTTAAGGTTTTAAAAAAATATTTCTCATAAATATGCCTTCTTAAATTGGTCTCCACCAAATCTGTATGATAAAACCTTCACAATTATGTCAATGGAGATTTTATCGCATACCAACCATAGGGATTGTTCATAAGCCCACCCTTGAGCTAGGAGATCCTTGAATAGAAACTAGTTTTTGCAAAATAATAAAATATATATACACACAAAGATACAACACCCATATATTTGAACATCACATATGAATTTTAGTAATGTTATGTCATGCATACACACCCCATCATATTACTTTGGAAATTTGGGTACCCCTTTGTGTATTTCCTTATTTTATGTATATGTTGTTTCAAGGTGTGAACCCTTGGTCTCCTTGTGATGTGCAGTGTAACACTCGGGTTCGTGACATGGTTTAACCGCCTCCTATGGATTCATTAACTCTAGCGGTTCTATTGAGCATTAATAGGTCAATCTTTTGGTGCAATGACAACCACCTATGCAACAATTGGTATCAGAGCTTGGGTCATAGGTTTGAACCCCTCACTTGCATTGGGGGGGATTGTTGCAAGGTGTTCACCCTTGGTCTCCTTTTGTTGTACAACACAACACTTAGGTTCGTGACATGGTTTAACCACCTCCCGTGGATTTATTAACTCTTGCAGTTTTATCAGGCATTAACAGGTTGATCTTTTGGTGCAACGACAATCGTTTATGCAACATTTGTGTCTCCTTTATTGCTTTTTTGTTTGTTTATATTGTTTTTGGTCCTTCTCTTAGCAATTTTTTGTCCCTTTTGTAAAGGTTCCATGACTTTGAATTTTTTTGGGAGTCCTTTAGTTCCTCTTCAGGCTATGGACCATGATAGAAACCTAGAACTTAGGCTCCAAGTTCCTGGTTCACCCCATGATTTAGACCCCAATTTTCCCCCTTTTTGTTAAGTCCTCTTCAAGCCATAAGCCTTGATGGGAACCCAACACCTAGATTCCAAGTTCCTCATTTAAATCATGACTCACAACCTAATATGAGCATGTACCATGCATTTATGATCCACATGTGTGAAGGATCATGTAGGTATATTCATTCATTCCCCTCTACATTTAATAGTCACTTTTGTATTTGAATCTTTCTTATGCTTGTGTCCCTTTATCATCTTTGCACGACTGTGATTGATTGAATTTATGCCCGAGATTGTGAATCATTTTCTCATGGGTTTTTTAAAGTTTGTGAGGTGTTTACACTCCCTCACCACTTGATTTCTCTTGGTTTATTTTCATTAAATTTTACCTCAGTTGTTGTTCTTCATGTAGGATTTCTTCATTGATTGCTTACTACCTTTCTCCTATTGTTTTTTTGAGGTTTTGTAGTGTTTTTTTGATTTTTGTGTTTATTTTTTTGGTAGTAAGGTTTGGTGGTTTCATTTTTTCCTTAGGATTTTCTATTATGTTGTACTTTTTAATCTTATTTTAAATGTAATTTTGAGTTGATGTTCGAATAGGCTTTATAGGTGTAAGTTTTTGGGTAGTTTAGACTATACTTTGGGGATTTTCTCTGACCTAGCTTTGTAAGGTTTCAAACTTGTGACCTCCAAGTGTAGGTTGCCCTTGAACAACCACCCTTATAATTCTTTCTCATGACCTATCAGATTATAGGTCCTAGCATGGAGCTAGGACTGGGAACCTAGCATTCCAAGTTCACATTCCTATCTACCTTCTAAATCCCATATTTAATCTTTGAAATTTCATATTTTTCTCAACTGGATCCCATGATTCAATTAAAATATGGAACCTAAGTTTCTAATTTCCTAGTTCGTCCCACTATCTGTGCCTCACCTACACATCCTTTCAAACCCTTTCCCTTTGGATATCAGGTTCACCAAGACCTAGAACCTCATTTTTTATATCTACATTCATTTTCACCTTCCAAGATTGATGAAGTTTTTTTCATGAGTTTTATTATGGACTACAAATGTTGAATTGTACTAAGGATTTCAATTCTACATTTCAACCCATGACCTACTTCGTGCTCACAATAATTTTTTCCATATGGTTTCCCACTAGGTGCCAAAACTTGATGAAAACTTGGAACTTAGGTTCCATGTCCCTAGTTCCTCTCACAACCCACCATTCACCTCTCAATTCAAAAGAAAACACTTCATATTGGTTTCCCATTGGATGCCAAAACTTGATAGGAAATTGGAACCTAGATCCCAAGTCCTCAATTCCTCTTGTAACCCATCATCCACCTCCCAATTCATAACAAACACTTCATACTATTTTCCCATTAGATGTCAGGGTCCGATAAGGACTTGACACCTAGGTTCCAAGTTCATATTCTAACCCTCAACCTAAAGCTCGCCAGTGTTAAAATAACATTCTAGATTCCAATGTTGACCTGACTAGTATCTCAAAAAACTTAATTTTTTGGTGAAAAATCTAACTTTCAAAATCCTCAAGGGTTCTTTTGAAATTTTCTCTAGGCAGGTAATAAGAAATCCTTCAAATAAATATCACCCCTATAAACACAATTAATAAATAAAAACATTTAAACATGATAAATTTCTTAGTTTCTTTTTTCTATATGTAGGATGACTGAGAAAGTTGAGAATCTTGACAAGATTCTAGCCACCATGAAGCATGAATTCTAAGGAGTTACAAGGGTCTCTAAAATAACCTCCACCATCCAAGATGGCATCAGGAAAATTCATTGCCAACAATTCACCACCAACAATTCATTGTTAGCAATTCATTTCTATGGCATATTCATCACGTATATGATTCACCACCAACAATTCATCACCATGGTATATTCATTGCATATACCTTTTTTATGTATTTAACAAAATATTTGTACTTTTTCTTTTTGGGGTGCTCTTGGCCACTTAATATTGAAAAATGTATATATGGTGAATATACCACGATGATGAATTGTTGAAGGTGAATTGTATACACAATGAATATGTCACATTGATGAATTGTTAGCGGTGAATTGTTGGTGATGAATTTTCCTAGAGCCTATCCAAGCTATCAAAAACATTGACTTGGGACACATTGACCTCAATAAATTATGTCAAAGGACATTTGGAGATGGTGGTACTTTATAATATAGGATAATTTCCAACTCTTGGTTGGATCACATTAATAGATTCTTAGTCTTTGTTCAAAATCCAAAATTGATCCTAGCATGTGGCCAGACTTGTGACCTAGATACAAGGAAAATAATAGACCCTAATGGAATTTTTATGCTAGATATCTCTCTTGACATGATAACACGTATTTTAGCTTTCATTCAAAGAAATCTTGATAGAAATGATAGAATAGAAAGTTTAATTGGAATTTGACCAAGATGAAGAACACAATGTAAGACATCTTAATAATTCTTGGTTAATGAAGGAAATAGAAATCATCACCAAGATACCCAAGAACATGACCAGAGTAGACTTTCAAAGTGAAATTAGGGATACGATCGCATTGTTAAATAGGTAATGGGTAAACCAAAATCCATGTCATACTATACTTAGGTGTGCCAATTTATTTACATGATCTTGAAGAACATAGATTTCACTAACTAGGCCCAACTGGTAAGTGACAATTTGTATCAATAGTTGACCCCTTGAGGTGAGTTTCATTGCACCCCTAAGGTGAGTTTTGTTACACCCCCTGAGGTGAGTTTTTTTGCACCCCTTGAGGTGAGTTTTTTGCAAAATAGTTCATGGATCATGAACTTGAGCATCCATTTTTGACATGACTGTTAAGCATAACACATCTTGCTTGATAGTGGAGTTATGTGTTTCATGAATGTTTAACATAATGCAACTTGTTAGCCTTATGAAAGCTATTGTATTGCATGGCCACCTAGCATAATACACCTTGCTTTCCAGTAGAGACATGTGTTCCATGAGTGATGTGTATGAATTTAGTCCTCATTGAGCATTATTCTTTATTCAATGTACGATGTTTGGTATTTGAGACAATTTAAGGTTAATGTCTCTTTGCCTTACTGACTTGAATATTTTAGTACTAACTTTGTGCTTATTTATTTTTATGTGTTTCTCATGTGTCTCCATTGTGTTTACATCGTACTTGTTTTCATTTCATTTCCATTCATATGTTATGTTGTATCATGTGTTTTCACTGTGTATGCTTTGTGTTTTTTGACATGAATGTTTGTGTATCTTGTCTTGCTACATATCATAGATGTGTGTTCCTTTGTGCTCATGTTGGTTCGCCATAGGATCTTGGATCCCAGGGGCTTATGCAACTTCCCTTGATCCCTAGTCATCCTATCTCTCTAACATTTGGACAATTGAACCCCTCTTGACATATATTTCTCTACTTTAGTGCGAGTCTAAGTGTAAGTTCATACTCTCATTAAAGTTGGGGTAAAATGTAACATAGAAAATTGTATACACTTACAATTTCACATTATGTTTTCCCCCCTAATTTATTGGACTTAATTTAGCTTCTAATTTTCCAAATTATGCATTCCAAAGCCAAATTTTTATCATTTTCCGAAGGAGGACAAATGTTAAATAAATGCATCCAATCATTAAATTTCCCTGACTTTGAGTGTCCTGGAATTTTGCGCTAGGACCCAAATTCAAATATGTTGTTGGCGGTATTTTTAATCCAAAATTCAAATATAAAGTGTCAACTTTTGGAATTTAATTTTTGGGAAATTGGATAAGAACCTAAAAATACCTAGTCATTTTATCATTTGAAATCTAACAAGAAGCACTAAGACACATAATTGAGCAAATACTATTTTCAAGAGCATTATTGAGCAAGTTAAGAGCAACATTATCATAGTTTATTACAACAATTTAAGATCCAACATCATGTCAAATTCTTTGTGTACATCCATGTTATTTTCTTGTGAAGGCTAACATTGTTGCAGGTATTCAAGCATTCAAGAATTCAAGCATTCAAGCAAATCTATCAAGCAAGATCCAAATCCTTGAAGTGATGTGTATGTCTTCAGTCCTTCAAGATAGCCATTGAAGGGTTGTAAGTTGCAACATTGTGTTCATTCATCATTCCTTCCTTTCAATTATCAGTTATCATTGACATATTGCCATTGTGGAAGTGGGAGCACTTACATGGGGTTTGATTGAGGAAAGCCCCTATATGGCACAACATTTTCCCTCTTTATGAATGTGTAGGTTGTAGGTTTGGAAAGGATTGAAGAGATCTTGAGGGAAAATTCTTTGTTGTTACATTTATTGTCATCAACCTTGTCAAGACATGAAAAATCAATTATAGAATTTACTAACGATATTTCTATAGTGGGACAATTGGAAAACATAAGCTCAGATCCAACACCAGAGGACCCCAAAAATTGAGAAATACACCCTGACAAAGACCCAGTCACCCAAGGGTGATACAGTCCTGCTACAACACTCAAATCCAACTTTTGGTGATAGGTACACATTAGTCTGCACTTTCCTGATCCACTTGCAAAGTTCTATTTTTGTCTGTTTATCTTTGGGAAATTACATTTATCATATTAGGTCATTTAGTCTAATTAAGCTAATCATTTCAAATAATTTCTAAATCATTCCCAAGACTTAAAAAGATGCAAATCTAGGTCTAATTGACTCATCTTTGAGTTGAAATTCAATCTATGCACCTTATTGATTTTCATCCTAATGAAATGCTTGAAATGATGAAATGCACCCTAGGTCATGAGTATTAAACTTAGGGTGTATCACATTTTTATGTTTCAATAACTAAGATATCTATAAATATATTATTTTGTAATTAGTCAGTGATATAAGCATAAAATTCTTGTCATTGATAGTGATAAGAAGGTTGCTATAGACAGCTGCATGATTGCAAGTTTTTTCCCTAATTGAATATAGAAAATGGCTTGAATTGTATGTAATTCAGGTACCATAGTTATTACAATGTTATATGATATTTGGAGTCATGCTAATTTCAACAAACATCTTTTTCCATCTACTCTATGTCTTAGCAACTGGAATATTACTTTACACCTTTGTATCCATATAATGAATAAATAAATGGTGGAGTTACTTGAGAACCAACCCTCCCCACATCAATTACAAATAATATCTACATTTATCTACCCTTCCAAGAGGCCAAAATGAAATATGGAACATGTAGAATGTGAATTCAATCAAAAAATTGTTTGAATTCCACTCCCTATACATAGTAATTAAATTGTTGCTTCTGTTAGAAAGTGCATTCATCAAAACATTTGTATTTTTGTTGTAGTGTTTTTTCCAGGTACATGATGCCTCTAAAGGTGCATATGATACCACTCAATCTAGATGACAATTTTTTGTTGCATTATAATTTTAGTATGCTAGTAGTGCATAAAACCAACAAGTAATAATTCATATTTAAGTTTTTAGTCACCTTCACCATTCTAGATTGGTACTGTTAAATGGTAACAATATATTGAATGAATTTTAAAAATGTGTTGAAATAATATATATTAGATTAAACATATTATAAATAAATAGGTGTGTTGTCGATTTTTGGAGAGATGTTTTTTTATACATGAAATATAATCTAAAACATTGGTTAACAAATTTAGTTTTTCATAAATTTTCTAATCAAATGTTCCCTTCAATGAAATACAGTCTATGATGTTTGTTGAAATTAACATGAATCCAAATAACTTATATATGTACACACACATATATTATGTAAAAACATATACATATATATTCTTTATGATGTCCTTTATTTTTATAGTCACTGTATATTCCTCATCACAAGATTAAGAAGCATCAAAGCATATACTTCTTCCAGATATGAACATTTAAATTTATTTTCTAAATGGTATGTGTAAAGGAGTAAGAGCATAGATACACAAGACATTTATATAAATGAAACATTTTAGTATCTATAAAGGAGTTCTTAACATCTATTTTCTTGAAAGCTTTACAAAACTAAAGTGAATATATTGACACTTCTCATTTAAATCTATAAATGTGTTAAAATATAATGAAGTAAAAAATAAAATACCTGGGTGGAGAACACCATAATAGTTTGAAAATCTCTGTAATTGATATTTTGGGCAATCTAGTAATTGTTAGCATATTACATTGATAATGATAGTGGAAGTGTACAATTTAATTGTCTTTAGTTAAACTAACTACTCTTGCAACTGCTCTGTCCTTGTATAGAAGGCGATTGTTGCACAATGAATAAATTATCTAGATTCCTCCCTTCATATGGTATTAGAGCATGTAAACTCTTTGGGCATGTGATAGTTCTACGATAGAGCGGGCGATATATGATGTTGTGAAGATTGTAGATATACGCATATGTGGTTGTGAAGAACCCTATCATAGTAGACTAAGTCGCTCTAGAAGGATTGTGCCTATGAAGCGAATAGAAGGTGAGTGAGACTATTTGTTGTTATGACAGTTTGATATGCCTATTGATGTAGTTTCTAGTTGTAGTGACTAGGTTATTTATGGAGTTGTATAAGGGAATGTGGAGGCATTTGTAGAGAATAAAGGGCATACTATCTTAGGTGTTTGCATTTGTTGAACATAAGGAGGAAGCATGGTATGAATTGCAATTATTCATTTTTTGTTGGATTCCTACAAATTTAATATTGTTTTAGTGAAGAAGAGAAGGATCAAGGGAAACACTTATATTTGATGCTTATCTAATTTTAAAGAAATAAAATCATGATTATTGCTTGCTAGTGAAGTGTCCAACCTTGATTAAAAAGAAACCCTTGACAAGGAGTATTATCATGATATTGTTATCAAGATTCAACTATGTAGTTTACAAGTCAAACTCATTGACCCATGTTTCATGAGTAGTGGTTCACAAGAACCCATCTCTCATGATAATGAATGGTCCACTTAGCACTCATTGCATCTAACTTGTGATACTCATAAAGGTGAAGCACTAGGCCTTCTTGGGAGGTCACCCATCCTAGTACTACTCCAGCTCAAGCGGGCTTAACCATAAAGTTTTCCCCAAGGTTAAGCCCACTTAGGTCACAATTTGACATGTTGTGGAAAATACCTCCTACTTATCAAGGAGTATTATCATTGTGCAAATTCAAAGAAATTGTTAGAAGGATGTATGAAGATCTATTTCTTATGTGAAGGCATTTGAATGGTATTTCTATTAACTTTGTTAAAAGTTTCCTCCTTAACAACCACTGTGAGAAGCATGTAAAGGATTTGTGTCTCATTTTTTGTTTTTGCATCATCCTCACACAATTTTTTGGTGGTTTGATTTGGTGAAGTTGAGGGTTGTTACAATCTAATAATCTAATGTTTTTAAAGTACTTGTGTTGATTGGTAATTGTTAAAAAGTGCTTGTTAGATCTGTGTTGAAAGGAAAGTTTTGAAAGGTATATTTAAAGTACAAAGATAAATTCTTGACTTTCATATTGGTGGACCATTCCTTCTTTCAACCATTTGGCATTGGATGATTTATGTCTAGTATGGTGAAAAGAGTTAGTGTCTTCAAGAAGTGCAACAATGTTGATTATTGTTAAATACTCGCATGGTTCCAAAATTTATGCATGGAGGTTACGAGTCCTAAACTCATTGTTAGTGTTATAACTAGGCAATATCATTATTTTTAAGAGACAATCATTTGTTTGCAACATATTAGAACTCATAAATGGATACATAGTCATTTGCATGCATCCATTATTAGTGGTAACTTGGAGGTAAATGAATTTACAAGAGAGAAGGCCACTCTAATTAGGTTTATGAGTATTGTAAGATTTCAAGCAGTTTATATATCTTCCTTGAGATGTACCAATCAAGTAATCTACCTTCTTACTACCAATGCTTGGGAAAGTGTATTCCAAAACATTAAAATAATTGTTGAGTATCTTGTAGATGATTTTATCAATATTACCAATTATGGGTCTTCAAATAGTTATGCTTGGATTTTTGAGGCTATCTTTGCTACACCCGATGAGGCCTCCAAAGACTCATCCAAGACATCAAACAAATAAAGTGTAACAGGATCTATTGGAGGTTGGTGACATTGGAGGATGGAGGAATTTCCCTCATCTCAAGTTATCTTCTCACTTTGAGATGGTGCTTTGCACATGAGAAGTGTTTTTTCTTTCTTTTTTATTTTCCTTGTTGACGTTGATGGATTTCAAGAATACATATATTGTGAAGTTTGATTTTTGGAGACAAGTAAGGGATTTGGTGTAGAACTCAATATGGTTTGTTGTCTAGCGAGTTTACGAGATTGTGATTGAGAATTATACCCTTACGAGGGTCAAGAGATAACTTGATGAAGCCCTATGTTTGCAGAGCTAATCAATATGGATTATTGTCAAATAATTTAGGAATCAGTTCAATTCGGGAGTTTAGGAAAATGGTAGTCCAAGAACTCAAGAATTCAGCTCAAAGCTATACCCTTTTGAGGGTCACGAGATAACTTGATGGAGTTCCACTTGATTCAAGATGTATTTCTTCAAAGGAAGATCTTCTCAAGAATGTATATCTATTTTGTAATCAATAAGTTTTGTTATGTAAGCCTTAAGTGGGATCCCTCAATGGCAAAGTGAATTTCAAGTTTTTAGGGGTACATTTGTAGGAACAATATAATAAGGGGAGAATGTTAGCATATTACATTGATAATGATAGCACTTGGAGGTGTATAGTTTAACTGTCTTCAATTAAGCCAACCACTTTTGCAACTGCTTTGTCCTTGTATAAAGGTCGTTGCTACATAGTGAATAAATTATCTGAATTTCTCCCTTCACCAATCTCTTGATAGGTCTGATTGGATGTGTAGACATCTAAATTTGGACACTTAATTTATCCAAATTCATCCCCTTTCGTCTTATTTTTGTTAATTAAGTAATACTGCTATTATTTAATTAATAACTTTAGTTCTTCTAATCCCTAAGGTATCTAGTTAAATAATTAAGTACCTTCCTCTTTCATCAAATGAATTGAATAAATATCACATTTATTTAATTCCTCTTCATGTCACATCCTCCATCATTTTTATCTAATCTTAATCCTTCTTCTAATCTCATCATTAGGATGTGCACATGCCTAATCCTTGATTAGGAGGTGTCACATCCTCCAACCAAGTTGCCTCTAATCTTTCTTAGCCACCTAACCTTCCTCTAACCCTCATCAACTTGTCTAATCACCCCCTTTAGTCACTCTTCCCATCCCCCAAGGAATTTTTAATTCCTTTTGTCTTCCCAAAGTCCTTTGAGGAATTTTTAATTCCACTCTCATCTTTCAAGGAATATTAAATTCCTTTTCTCTTCCCCATGTCCTTTATGGCATGTGTCCTTAGTCAACCTTATTAAAGACTTTCTCCTTTTTGGCAAGGCACTCCACTTCCCCATGTGAATTTTTAATTCACTTTTAATTCCCCAATGCACTCAAAAGGAATTTTTAATTCCTTCACTTCTTCTCACATGTCCTTTCTTTATTCTTTATTCTTTCCCCTCTCCCCATGAGGATATTTGAGAAATTTTTAATTCCTCACATGTCCTCTCACCCACATGAGGACAAGTACCTCCTTTATGGGGGAGATCATTTTGCTAGCCAAACTCTTGCAATTTTATTTCTCAATCTACACTTAGCCATTTTCATGCTTTTTTCCATTTCCATCCATCCTCACATCATCATATCTTGCCATCTAAGGAGCATACACATCAAAGATCGAAGGGCCAACCAAAAGATCGATTCGACATGAGGTAAAAGGTTTCATTTTGTTGTTCTTACTTTGTGTTGATTCCAACTTAGGCTAATCTTGAAGTGTAGGTTGTTTTGGTGTTTATTTGCACTCTTTAATTTGTTGCTCATTTTCATATATTTGACCTATCACATTTCATGCCCAGTGGGACCCACAAACGGGTCTTTTTCTTTCATGTTTGCTATTTTTGGTATTTTGCGGAGTTAGTTCTGAGTGGCGGACGACCTCTCCGGTGGTGGAACTGACCTCGGCCAGACTGACCTCACAGTGGTGGACGGCCTCTCTGTTAGCCAGAGGCCCGGCCTCAGTGGCGGACTTGAGCCTCTCCGTTAGGGAGACTTGACCCAGCCAGTGCGGGGCAGCCTCTGGAGTGGCCGGACAGCCTCATTGGCGGCCCGACCTCAGATGGCGAGACTTGACCTCTACAGTAGCGGGGCGGCCTCCGGTGGCGGACCCTGACCTCTCAGGTGGTGAACCTAACCTCTGGTGGCGAGAGGCCC
Organism: Sequoia sempervirens; assembly: GCA_007258455.2. NCBI lineage: Eukaryota > Viridiplantae > Streptophyta > Pinopsida > Cupressales > Cupressaceae > Sequoia > Sequoia sempervirens. The sequence continues at coordinate 380,864,304 of VDFB02000017.1, forward strand.
GACCTCCGGTGCATGGGGCAGAGCCCGCTCTTAGAGTGGCCGAGCGACCTCCGGTGCTTGAACCCCGACCTCTCCATTAAGCGGACTGGCCTCTTTGTTGTGAAATTGACCTCCATTGGTAGACTTGACCTCTCTGACTAGACTTGACCTCCCGAAGGTGAAATTTCAAGTTTTTACCAATTGTCCTTTGGTAAAATAGGCACATAGTTTAATTAGAGGGGTCAACAAACCTTGTTTGGCATGCTTGTGGAAGGCTATTTAACGTATCCAATCCCCTTGCGCCATTTGGCGACCCTGGGTGACGAGAAATCGTAGCTTTCCAAGTCCTTTAAGTCACCCTATTTTCATTTCCCTTAGTGGGACCTGCTTGGGGATTTCCATCACCCGAGGATGATTCAACCAGCGTCTTGATGGGGTATATAAAGGGGAGGAAGCAGCTGATCTCAATCCAACCATGTTGTAATTGGCGAAGCGTCGGGATGACATGAAGAGTTGGTTCAAGCCTTTAATATCTCACTAAGGTTCTCGACTCACGCTTGTAATGGGTTGGTGTTCACGGTTTGGGCCTCACGTACCGGGTGTATATCGAGGACTCCTTAGCAACCATGTTCATCCTAGAGTAGAAGACTTTGTTGGCCATACTCGTTTCTACTAATCTTAGGGTTGTGCTGTTTGAATTGTCTTTCTTGTGCAAAACCAGTCATTTTCAGTTTAGCCAAATCTTTTTATCATTGTTTGCTATATTTTGGGTCCTTTTCCTTACTGATCCATCAAAAAATCAAGCTTAAACTTATCCTTTGGCAGGCTTGACCCCATCCTGTGGCGGACCTGACCTCATGCTGTGGCGGACCTAACCTTATGCTATGGTGGACTTGACCACATGCTGTGGCGGACCTGACCTTATGTTGTGGCGGACTTGACCTTTGGCCAGCCTATATTATCACTTGGCATCCCTTGTCTCTCTGTTTTGAACGTCAATACGACCATTCAACATCCTAAACGAACATCTGAATGTCCGTTCCGAGTCTTCATCCCCTCGTTCTAAGAGCCATTCATTCCGAGCACTCTTTTGCTTGTTTTGAGTTCCTGTTCCTTCATTCTGAGAGTCATTCATTTGTCCTGAGACGCTCCCCATCCATCCTGAATCCTCTTTCATTTCTGATCTCTACTATCCCATATAAGCCCCGTTGGAGTAGTCATCCGAGTTGACCTAGGTGTTCATCCCTAATCATAATCATCGTAACTAACTTAGGATTGCTATCCATCTTAAGTCGGTCATCCTTCTCGACCCAATCAATCCGCTTCTATCTCAAGTTGGATTCAGTGTCGTTATCATACATCTACCTGTCAATCAACACCTAGTGTTACCAAGGATCCTTCTTAAACTCGGTTGTGGATTTCGGTCTTCATCATATTTATCATAAAATCAATCCTAATCATCAGATCGATCCAACCCCCACATCATCAAATCTATCCAGATCAAAATCCAAAATCTAGATTAATCCAGTGTTTACCAATCAATCCAATTTGATTTCATCAAATCAATCCACATCAGTCTGACCGATCGTCATCAGCTAATCTCCCATCCAATCGAATCAATCTTTCATCATCCAGGTCTTTCTAATATCTTGATCCATCTCATCATCTTGCATGCCCATTCAAACTCGATCACAGGCAAAGAAAATGGCCGACCAACAAGCCCAGAATGCCCAATCAAACAACCCTCAAGATCCCAACAACACAATGAACGTCTCATCAAATCCTAACTATGGTGCTAACATCCCTCACGATCCCCACAATGGTACCTCATCACAATCCAATGTGGATGGTCAAAACACGTCACCACCTGGGGAGGAAAACATGGCTAATCAACTTGAGCTCACATTCGAGTAACACTTCAGTAACCCTGTTAATGCACAAATGACATAACACCTTCTTGAAAAACATGGCGAGGAAATCTTAGCTCACTTGATTGACAAAGGTGTCAAGCTGCCGTCAGGTGTCGACTTATCCAAGTATGGCACCTCCACATCTAATGTACCCCAAGGTTCACATGACATCCCAAGTAGCTCATACGTCCCCAATGTTCCTTCCGTAGAAGGTTGGCATCAACCTGAATTCGGCAACGCTGTTCTATATCCCGTTGGAAATCCCACGCATCCCACCATCCTGGTCACAAGGACACCCCAAACCACTGACCCCAACGATCCTTTTTCCTTTGGCATGCCACAAAACGTCCCACAACCGCAACCACTAATGCTACCGGCACCACCCCCCTCAAATCCGCCTCTTGTCAACACTGGGGGCAGCCCTTTCGCTACCTTGCCTCCACCTCTTGGGGCTACGAATCCTCCACCATCGTCATTCATACCCCAACAACCTCCCTAATCCAACATCCCTCCACAAAATACATCCCAATCCTATGCTCCCACTAGTGCTCAACAACCCCCCTCGCAAAACATATCAGCCGCACCTCGACCTCAACAACAACCATTGGTCAATCCTTTATTTTCAACACAACCACCACTGCATCAATCGCAAGGAAATCAACCTCGGCCTTCAGCCCCAACTATATCTCCATTCCTTGCATCCATCTTACGCCCGCAAGCGCAACCACCTATAACATCCCATCTCGCCCAACACAGCCGCCAACAATGCACCAACAACCACCCCATCATTACAATTATTATAACCAGCAACAATATCAACAACCATCTTATGTGGCCTCGCAACAGTCACATCAACACCCCCAATATCCACAAACCAATCAACAACCCCTTCTCCATACTTCCCAACAGTACGCCACCCATAACTACCCAACCAATCCATATCCCACCTCGCAACAACAACCTCTTTATCAACAAGGTCCCTTGGCGCATCAGCAGGGGATACTGCCTCCTCATTATCCATACACCCATCTCCAAGCGTCATCTCAGAATCCACAATCATCCTACCATCAATACCCATCCAACACACCGGCCAGTGCAGACATACTAGAAATCAAAGCCGCTCTGAAAGATCTTCAGGCAGGGACTGGCAAACAATCATTCAAGTTCAAAGATATATGCCCATATCCGTTCGATCCCTCCATCCCATTGATTCCCTTCCCTAAACATTTTGAGATGCCAAAGTTTGAAAAATATAGGGGGAACAAAGATCCTAAGGCCCACTTGCAGGAGTTTTACTCCCAGTGTCAAGAAGTTATCCACAATGACAACTATCTCTTGTGCCTGTTCCCATGGAGTCTGGCAAGCAACGCCCTAGGGTGGTTCATGACCCTCGAAAAAGGATCCATAAAATCTTTTGCAGACTTGTCAGAAAAGTTTGTCTCCTACTTCTCCTTCAATTTGGAGAAAGACACTGATACCTTGGATCTCCTTAAAGAGAAACAACGTGAAGGGGAAACCTTTACTAACTACCTCCAAAGGTGGCGTGCGCTAGCAAGCCGAATGAAAACCCCTTTGAAAGAAAAGGACATGGTCACCCTCTTCGTGGAGAACTTTCATCCCGACATGGCTCATAACTTTAGATTACATTGTGTCACCTCTTTCACAGAGGTAGTAGAGAAGGGACCCATCCTTGAGCGTGCCCTTGTTGCCAAGGGGCACATCAAAATATATAATCAAGATAAGGAAAGGTCATTCAACGACAAGCCACATTTTTGGAACAAGAACAAAAATGCAGTAAATGATGGCGTTACTGATACTAAACATGTCCACGTGGCTAGCACATCCCAAAGACAACAACAACCCATACCTAACGCCATATCTGTACTGCAGGGGGCACCCCGTCCTCCCCAACAGTCCAATCAGAATAACCAAGGGACACTAAACACCAGTATGCTCAATTGGGAGAACCTCTGAGCGTCGTCTTCAATAGGCTGTTACAGATCAACTATCCGATCACATACCCTATCACCAAGCCACTCGACAAATCCAAACCTAAGCCCACATGGTTTAGGGAAAATGAATATTGTGAGTTCCATAAAATCAAAAGACACTCTTTGAATAGAATTAGCCGAGTCACGAGAAAACTTCGTCAAGATCTCATAGATCGAGGAATTGATATCAAAAGTTGACCCCAGTCAAGCTTCCGATAGATCGATGCTTCGATTCTGAGATATATCAAAAACTATACCTTTCAAGCCATAATCAAGGTAGAGCACCTCCAGCGGTGAAATCCCCAAAACCTTGACACAAATAGCGTGAGGCTATAAGATGTACCCCTCGATTCTGAGGAATTATTATTCGATACATTGGCGAGGGTAGAACCTCGTTAATATCCATGATGCATGTAACCGAGGCCAAAGACCCTCAATGTCTTTGTTACTGACGAGCTTTCGCATCCTTTGATTTCATGACCCTCGCACTCACCCAATCAGCTCCTGTAAGCTCGGTACAACATCCTTGATCACTTGAGGAAGATCCACGCACATATCTCCATTTTGGATTTACTTAAGTCTTCCCATTGCATGAGAAATCCTCAACAGAGCCCTATAGGAAACCCATGTACCTAATGACATTGATCCTACACAATTCCAAGCTTTGGTAGGACACCTAGCTTTATCTCATCAACTGCACTTCAGCCAAAACAATATGCCAAACATCGATGTCAATCATAATCACCCCTTACATATTGAAGTCATGGTTGCTCGTCATAAAATAAAAAGAGTCTTGGTAGATAATGGCTCTGCCCTCAACTTGTGTACTCTAAAATTCATAAAACAGGTGGGGTATACTCAAGCGGATTTAAGTAATCAGATCATCACGATCAAGGCCTATGATAATGCAGAACGGAATTCAGAAGGGATTATCAATCTTCCTATCCAAGTGGGACCTGTGGTTCAGTACATTACCTATCATGTCCTTGATATGGACTTGCCATATAACCTCCTCCTTGGCCGTCCGTGGCTCCATGCTATGCAAGCCATCCCCTCCACATACCATCAGTTCCTAAAATTCCCAGTCAACGGACAAGAAGTCACCATCTATCTTTGACCCCAATTTAATATTTCAGCTTTAGAAGCATCGCTTCCCCATTACATTATTGTCGGGGGTTGAAATAGGGGCATCGATCATCATCCACTAATCCACCTTCCATCGATAACCTCCATCTTCATGCTTGATCCCTCTGATCCACTAAAGTCCGGATCGTTAATGAAAGGATGTGAATATAAATGCATCGCGCTCTTAATGTAGCAACCATGCAGATCACCACCGCGAGTATGGTCAGCCTTAAGCATGCTACTCCAAAGGAAGACAAGACTGTCACCTTCAGTGGTAAAACATCCCTACCACCACTTTCAGATCCCCAAGTGTCAAGATAGATGCACCAGAAGAGGACATAAGCCAATGGGTCTACCGAGAAGAGCCTGAACTAGAAACTCCTCTAAAGGAATATTTTCAGGAAAAGTACCCCTGGCCAAGTGGAAAAATATAACTATCATGGCAAGGGCCTAGGTAAAGAAGAGCAAGGGTGGTTGCAACCCATTGATACGTCACAACTACCAAAAAACATAGGCATTGGGTATGACAGAAAGCAGAAAGGCCCCGAAACATCGTCTAATACTTCCAATAGTGTCGATGTGGACAAGGGCTTATTGGAAGACATACCCGAGGAGGAATCCATCATGCGTGTGTACGATGACATCGATCACATCGACCTATCATCCATGTTGAGATACTGTCAGATGCACTATTAGCTTATCCTTTGTCACCACAGGCTTATTGGTTGAGGACCTCGTAATAGCACACATTGAGTAATATGCATGGATACATATGTCAACCTTATGGGATTGGGGGAGGATGAACACTCAGGTTAAAGAAATAACAATAAGAGAAAAGTAAAAGCGGTCATCTAGTAGAAACCTCCACGGGCACTTCGGCCTTAGAAAGTAAAAATAAAGGACGCATTTGATGGTGAAAACTTCAAAGAGGCGTTGGAAGATGGAGATGTTCATCTTCCTCTTGTGGGAACTCAGTTATCTGCCCGATCATCTATTCTAATTGAAGAGACTCAAGAAGTTAGTCTGGGTTCTGCCAAAAATCCTAAAATCACCTATGTAGCTAAATTAGAAACTCTTAGGCAAAGAGTATCCAGTCATCGTCGGCTACTCGAGAGGAATCATTAACTTTGCTTGGTCATACTCAGACACGCCAGGCTTAGACCCCGCCTTAGTGGTTCATCATTTAGACGTTCGCCCAGATGCCAAGCCTGTCAAACAAAAGCTCCGCAAGATGCATCCACAAGTCACGTTATTAGTCAAGAAGGAATTGGAGAAGTTATTAGAGGCGGGTTTTATCAGACCGATTGACTACTCTGAGTGGATCTCCAATATAGTACCAGTTGCCAAACCAAATGGAGACAATTCAAGTGCGCACTTGCAACGAGGGGATCTTAAAGAAACTGCTTGAGCTGACTTCCCTCGCCTAACATTGACGTGTTGGTTGACCTAATGGCGGGGACATGAGATGTTATCCCTTATGGATGGCAAAGCTATGCGGACATAATCGGTCCGAATCGCGCAGACCAACACAAGGCCTTCACAACACCTTAGGGCGCTACATTTACAATGTTATGCCCTTTGGTCTCAAAAATGTGGGGGCAACATATCAGAGGGAAATGACGGTCATCTTCCATGACCTCATACATATCATCATGGAGGATTATGTCGATGACCTATTAGGGAAATCCAGAACACGAGCAGAACATCCTACAATCCTGAAAAATATATTTGAGCGGTTAGAGCATTACAAGTTGCGGCTAAATCCAAAAAAGTGTGTCTTTGGGGTCACGTCAGGAAAGTTGTTGGGTTTCATAGTCTCTCGCAGGGGCATTGAGGTTGATCCTGCCAAGGTAAAGGCTATCCTGGACATGCCACCTCCGCGTAATCTGAAACAGTTAAGAAGCCTCCAAGGGAAGATGCAGTCCATCTGTCGATTCATAGCCCAGCTAGTGGACAAGTGTCAGCCATTCACTCATCTTCTGAAGAAGGATTCCACCTTCCGATGGAACCAGCAGTGTTAGATGGGTTTTGATAAAATTAAGGAATATTTAGCTCATCCACCGATCTTGATGCCACCTATTTTAGGCAAACCCCTCCCGCTTTACATCTCTGCCACTTCAGTCGCATTGGGGGCATTGTTGGCACAACATGATGAATCATCGAAAGAGAGGGCGATCTACTACATCAGTCGGACATTGGTCGGCTACGAATTAAACTACTTCCCCATGGAAAAATCCTGCCTTGCACTCGTCTTCAGCACACAGAAATTCTGACATTACATGCTGAGCCATCCAGTTAAATTAATTGCCAAAATTGATCCATTGAAGTATTTGTTATCTAGAACCACTCTGACTGGCCGCATGGCCAAGTGGGTCATGCTCCTAAGTGAATTCGACATAGAATATGTGGACCGCAAGGCTATTAAAGGACATATAATCATAGATTAGTTAGTAGAAGCTCCTTTAGTTGATACTCATCCATTGATCACAGAATTCCCTAATGAAGAAGTCTTCTCTGTTGGTGAGACTGCCATGTGGACACTGTATTTTGATGGATCATATACACACAATGGATTGGGGGCAGAAATTTTATTAGTTACCCCTCAAGGTGACTACATTCCAAAATCATTTAGAATAGCATTCCCGTGTACCAACAATATAGTAGACTATGAAGCTCTTCTCACCAGCCTCAGAATTGCAAAGCAGTGGTACATAACTCATTTGAAAGTCTTTGGTGAGTCTTTGCTAGTCATTAGACAGGTTAATGATGAGTTCCTAACCAAAGATGATAAGCTATTACCCTATAAGTGCATGGTGGATGATTTCAAGAAATATTTCACCTCTATACAGTTTGAACAAATTCCTAGGGTACGAAATAAAGCAGCTGATGCAATGGCCACTATTGGTTCCCTGCTTGACATGCCTAAAGACCGAACAGAATGTGAGTTCCTTGTGGAAAAATTTTTAATCCCAGCATATGATATCCCTGAGACTGACATGGTGTGCGACATTGTGGGTCCCACCTCCCCATGGTACCAGGACATCTACACCTACCTCCATGATAATATTATACCCCTAGATCTTACACGTAATCAACGCAAATCCTTCGTTCATCGCTCTTCTCGATACGTCATCGTCGGTGATACGCTTTATCATCGCGGGTATGATGGAATCCTCCTTAGATGTCTGAATGAGACCGAAGCCCATGCTACACTAACGAAAGTACATGGTGGTGTTTGTGGAGCTCATTCAAATGGTATGGCTCTGGCCAAAAGGATCCTACGAGCTGGATATTATTGGCCTACATTGGAACATGATGCTTGTGAGTTTGTGAAGAAGTTCCTTCCATGCCAACAACATGCAAATTTGATTCACGCCCCAGCACAAGATCTTCAGCCCCTCCTGGCACCATGGCCGTTTTCTCAATGGGGTTTCGACTTGATTGGCAAGATTTACCCACCATCATTCGATGGCCATACATTCATCATTACCGCCATTGAGTACTTCACCAAGTGGGTGGAAGCAATGCCCCTTTCACAGATCACTGGTACTCATATCTCCAAATTCATCCTTTACCATATTCTCTGCAGATATGGTATCCCATCCACCATCCTCTCTGATAACGGAAAACCCTTCAAAAACCAAGCCATGAAACACCTCTGTGACACCTTCCATATCCAGCACCGTTGGTCAACGCCTTATTACCCCCAGGGTAATGGTCAGGCAAAAACAACCAACAAAACCCTTATCCGTATCCTCAAAAAGGTTGTCAATAACACTGGACGAGATTGGCACCTCCATATTCATCCTGCTCTCTGCGGGCGCCATCCATCACGCAGGCGGGTGCCACTTATTCTTTGGTATGTAGTCTTTGAAGGTACATCTTTACCCGGTCTGAAGTTGGGCTGCATCGAGGATTTCTCAGAAGAATCTTAGCCAGTGAAGAAGATGCTTAGAGTGTTGCCGCGGCTTACGCGATAGGGATGCTGGATGAGCGAAGAATAAAAGCCTATGATCATCTACAAGCATACCAAAATTGCCTCAAACGTAATTACAATAAGAAGGTTCATCATCGACAATTCCAGGTGGGCGAGTTTGTTCTTAAGGAGAACCAGCGCACTCGAAGGCCAGGACAAGAAGGAAAATTTGGAAACAAATTGGTTGGGACATATATTATAACAGCTAAATGGATCAGGGCATACGGGTTATTCTCTTGAAGGAGAACCCTTGTGAACCCACGTCAATATCGTATGAAGAAGTTCTACACTAAATCCGTTCGGTAACCCCACCTAGTAAAAAAAGTCAAAAAAGTCAAAAAAGTTAAAAAAATAAAAAAAATAAAAAAAATAAAAAATCAATCAAAAATAGTAAAGAGAAATAAGTTCGTCCTATGGTGAAAACCACCTCTTGGTGGCGCCTTGGATAGGTATGGATGGTGAAAACCTGGTAGCAGGCGTCATCCATAGAGGGCTTAATCATTATCTACCTGACATCCTGGTTATTTTATGCGTTCATCCGCACTATTGTCCTCACCCATCTCATCCTAGGCCGCTTGGTAAATGTTGATTGAGCATTGGACAACCCATCTAGCCTATCCCCCATCCTGAGCTTTTCAGTATCCCACTTTGAGCTTACGTCATTCATTCCCTTTGTCGATCAGTCCGTGTCATCATGTAGGATCATTCATCGTGTCGGTCTTCACCTAAATCCCATCCTGTCGCGTCCGTCAGTCGAACTACGTTGCCCCTGCGCTTTCACGTAGGCAAGGTCGATCATTTGATCCACCCCCGGGGTTCCATCATTGGTCTTTCTGCTTTGTCCATCTGATCCTTTATCATCTATCATCAGTCTTCAACTCTTGTTCCTATTGTCTGTCCCGTCTTTACCATCCATCGAAGTCTCTTACCTTGTGTCATGTCTCTTGTGTCGTGTCATCAAGCTATGCCCTTATCTAGCTGGTTCTTAACCAACAAGATCCACTTGTATCATCAGATCCAATTGGTTCTGAATACCCTGCGTCATATCGATCTTTTAGTCTTGTAACCATCATCGGTCTCAACAGGATGCATCCTTCGTAACAGACCTCATCAATCCCATCCATCCTATGGAAAATGACATTTGAAATTGATTGTGATCTTTTGATTCTTTTGACTTTTGTTTATCATTTGAGCTCCCTATCACCACTTGTCATGGTCGCCTTGATCCATCATATCATGGTGTGCTTTGACTAGTCAACATAGGGGTGTATCTTGATCTTTTCTTTGTCTTCTTGGTTGTCCCACATAGTACCCACCAAGATCCCTGGTCTTACAATGTTGCAGGGCATCATACGTGCTTAATGGTTATCAATACGAAGCCCAACCAAGGTCATCATTGAGCTTTGGGGTGTTGGGATAGCCTTCTTCATTTAATGTTTATTTTATGCATTAGACACTAATCCGCCTTGGTTCTTCATACCTTGGCGTCTTGTGTCTTATGCTATAGCAAAAATCAGTGCTCCGACGATGACAAATTGCATTTGGATTGCATTTCATCTTCATCCTCTCATCTATCAAAATCCCCCCCATCCATTCATCCTTCATCCCTCTCCCCTCCCAATCTCCTGCCACCTTTTCATCCTTTCTTACCCATCACTTTGCATCTTCTTCATCTCCACTTGCATCATCTCATCCATTTCGAGAGCACACTCGTGTTCTCCTGAACCCGCATGTCCTCTCGAGGGGGCATCCTTCATCCCTAATTTTCATCATTTTCTGTTTCTCTTCCTAGTCACTCCTTTGAATGACTGGGGCATCTTTCCCAATCTAACCATTTTCTTCTAGGTTCTATATTTTAATGATCTTTGAAATGATGCTACTTCATAACACCATCTCAAAGAGGGGCAAAATGTAGACATCTAAATTTGGACACTTAATTTATCCAAATTCATCCCCTTTCGTCTTATTTTTGTTAATTAAGTAATACTGCTATTATTTAATTAATAACTTTAGTTCTTCTAATCCCTAAGGTATCTAGTTAAATAATTAAATACCTTCCTCTTTCATCAAATGAACTCATGTCACATCCTCCATCATTTTTATTTAATCTTAATCCTTCTTCTAATCTCATCATTAGGATGTGCACATGCCTAATCCTTGATTAGGAGGTGTCACATCCTCCAACTTTTGCAAGTTGACCTCTAATCTTTCTTAGCCACCTAACCTTCCTCTAACCCCTCATCAACTTGTCTAATCACCCCCTTTAGTCAACTCTTCCCATCCCCCAAGGAATTTTTAATTCCTTTTGTCTTTCCAAAGTCCTTTAAGGAATTTTTAATTCCACTCTCATTTCAAGGAATGTTAATTCCTTTTCTCTTCCCATGTCCTTTATGTGTGTCATGAATCAACCTTGTTAAAACTTTCTCTCGCTTTTGGGCAAAGTCTCCACTTCCCCATGTGAATTTTAATTCACCCAATTCGATACTGCTCAAAAGAGATTTTTTGAATTCCTTCCTTCCGCATTAATAACATTAACATTAACCCTCTCCCGTAGGGATGTTGAAATTTTAATTAACTGCATGTCCTCTCACCCTATGAGGACAAATTACCTCCTTTATGAGGAGATCTTGTATCCAAATCCCAAGGTACTTTGTACCCCTCCATGTCATGTACTATCCTTCCACCTCATGTCCACTTCACCTTTTAGGGCTATATCACATGCCACATGTCAAGATGTGAGGGCTTGTGAGTTCTTAACTCACCTTGGCCCTACATCTTGATCATTGGTGGCTCAATCTTGGCCATCCATTTCCCTAGAGATTTCCAAAATCTCTATAAATACCCCCTCTTTTCTCTCATTTGGGGGAGATCATTTTGCTAGCCAAACTCTTGCAATTTTTTTCTCAATCTACACTTAGCCATTTTCATGCTTTTATCCATTTCCATCCATTCTCACATCATCATATCTTGCCATCAAAAGAGCATACACATCAAAGATCGAAGGGCCAACCAAAAGATCGATTCGACACAAGGTAAAAGGTTTCATTTTGTTGTTCTTACTTTGTGTTGATTCCAACTTAGGCTAATCTTGAGGTGTAGGTTGTTTTGGTGTTTATTTGCACTCTTTAGTTTGTTGCTCATTTTCTAACGCATATATTCGACCTATCATAGTATGCAGTGAGAATGAAAATGTAAATTTTGATGCTTTGTGCAGTCTAATAATATCTTTAGAGGTTTGATTGTATGCAAAAAGAATGCAAATGGCTTTATTGCACTGTATGTCATTTTATAGCTTCTTTCTATTTTTATAATTGAAATTGTTTGATCCATGGCTTGCAAATCCTGCATTCTTATTGGATAAGAGGTGATGTTTGAGATTAAGATAGGCAATTTTCAATTTTGTTGTAGTAATTGCTTGATTTGATCGAGATGGTGAGTCTTAGAGCTAAATTTTTATTTTGTGGGTACTTAATATTTGGTGGGTGAAGTCTACAATCTCAACATTTACTGCTCAGAATTAATGAAAGATGGGATGAGTGACTAAAAATAGAGTTTTTTGTTTTGTTTTGTTTTTTATTTATGTCAAGTTTGAATTGGAAGTTGTATAGTTTAAAGTATTTATTAAGTAGGAAACATGTATAGATTTGACTATTTTGTCCATGTGTTTGGACAAACATTTTGTAAAACTATACAAATGGTAATGTAATATTTAATATTAGTTTTTGCAGAAGTACTAAATGAAGTTATTATAAAAACATTTTATTTTGTTTCATATTTAATATGCAATGAATGAGAAATGTTTATTATTTTTAAATTGATTATTGGGTAGTTGGACAAATTTTAATATATCCATGATACATGTAAAATAAATTTAAAATGATTAATTTAACATTATATTTATTAACACAAATTAATATAAATGTTGATATTTAAATGTTCAATGAATGGTCTATATATGTCCAATCAATAGATCAAAATATCACAAGAACCCTGGCAACTATTAGAACATGCTCAACTACTAGGTCCTTTCCCCTAAGAGAATTACCATTGTGTGTGCATTTTTTTAATCTTTACTTGATTCAAAGGTATCAATTCAACCAAATTTTCAATGGATTAAAGAATTCAAAAATATTTGTTGTCTTTCATGGCTCCACTTTATCTTCGATAATTATACTTGTGCTATTATTAAATAGTACATACAAAGGTGTGTTGATCCTCCACCTTGCATCTAAACATTTGACAAATTACACACACCACTGTTGGTGGCTAAATCTCTAGGAGTGTATATTGTCTTAAGGCATGGATTCGACATCGTACCTCGAGAAACTTTGACGAAATGGACCCCCAATCCTTAGCTCTTAGCCAAAGAAGGATTAGCATAGGCTTATGCTCCCATATCAAATAGCAAAACTAACTCGTAGATTGTCTAAAATCCATAATTTAAAAAAAATTGTTCATTCCCCAAACTATTTTATTTAATCCCAAAATTGTCTCACTTTATTAAAAACAATCATATTTCCTATTAACAAACGATGCACACCTCTTATTATTATCCCATCATTAAAGCTTAAACTTAATTGACATCTTATCCCAAATATTATATTGACATAATTTTATAGAATACTACCATTAAATGGTACATACAAAAGTTTGTTGATCCTCTACCTCATATCTAAACATTATACAAATACATCAGTATTGACTTAAGAAATCAGGATAGTCACAAATAAATGTGTACGTAAACCAACAATCTTATTATAATTTGTAAATCACAAACATCATGAGGCTTTCAACAACGCCGCCTAAAAAGAAGGGGGGGAATAATGGTCTCTTTCATTAAAGCTGCCTAAGAAGAAGAGAATAGTGATATCACCTAAAGATAAGGGAATAGTGGACTTTTTCAACAAGGCCACCCCTAGAGAAAAAGGGAATTGTGGCTTTCAACAAAGCCGCCTCAGGAGAAAAGGGGAATACGAAAGGAGTAGCTTTAGTACTGTTGCATAAGCTCAAGTAGAGCTTCACCTGTTATTCTTCCAGTGAGCGGCCAGTGCTGATAGAGCCTCTGTGGAACACCCCCCAACAGCCCACGCATTGGTAGCACTCTCCTTCAACTCTGCTGCCCTGGCCCTCACCGCACGCCCGCCCTCCCCTCGTATGACCTCTCTTGCTACTCTCTGCACTTCCTCCTTGCTCACTGACCAGCCGGGCGCCCACTGCGGTTCAATGGCCAACCCAATTTCTTTCACCAGGAAAAACGCATTTGTCCTCTGCTCCGCCCCAAGCGGCCAAGCGACCAGCGGAACCCCACACGAAACACTCTCCAACACAGAATTCCACCCGCAGTGGCTCACAAAACCCCCGATCGACGGGTGAGAGAGCACGCGTATCTGCGGCGCCCATGAAGTCCAAACCACACCCCTCTTGCGAGTCCGCTCCTCAAACCCGGGCGGAAGCAGCTCCGACTCCGATTGCGCCGGTGGCTTCCGCAGAACCCATAAAAACCGTTCCCCACTAGCCTCCAATCCCAACGCCAGCTCTTTCGTCTGCTCCGCCGACAAAACCCCCATGCTTCCGAACGACACAAAGATGACCGACGCCACAGGTTGTCGGTCCAGCCACTCGAGACACCCGCTCTCCTCGGCTTCCTCATCTGATGGCCTAATCAACGGACCGACTGGGTAAATCTCGGGTCCCTTGTCGATTCCATCCGGGAGAAGCTCCCGCTTCCTGTCGATCAGAGCTCGAATGCTGCCGCTCTCGAGATCATGAAAAGTATTTATCAGTATCCCGTCGGCGTTGCAGAGGCGGTGTGAATGGCGAAGGAAGAGACGGTAAATTGGTTCGGTTCTTCGCTGCATCGGGTCCGGGAAGTACCGGGGCGGCATTGAGGGCAGGCCGGGAATGTCGACGGGGCCTTCCATGTCGATGAGGGAGCCCGTGGTGTGGATGTGGAGAGTCGGGTGGTACAACATGAGGCATAGATTTGAGGCGGATGTGGTTAATAAAACATATGCAGGAATGTGCAGGGCAGCACTGGGCTCCAGCATGACGGTGCAGAAGAGGTCGGTGACGAAGGCGCATATGTCGTCTTTGAGAGTACGGAGAAGATCCTGGAGTGGGGCTTTGGACTTTTCTATTAGCTGAAACATGCGGAACAAGTGCCCGCCCTCCGGATGGGCCTTCTCTACCTCATCCTCCTCTGGCGGAGGGAACTCCAAGATGCGGATGTCCAAGCGGGAAGAGGCCAAGCAGCGGATGGTAGAGATTTGAGGCGGGCTGAGCAAGAAGGAAGAGGTGATGAAGGTCACTGTGAAGGAGTGCTCCGCTGCCAATCGCTTGGCGAATTCTATGAAGGGAATCAGATGCCCCATTCCGAACGAGGGAAACATCGCTATATGCGTCTTCGGGCTTCCCATTTTCTGCTTGTTTTCTGTAGGTGGACAAAACAATATATGGCAATGCAATGGCAAATATGAGTAGTTATAGGGAAAGCTCGTTGAATTACAGATCTAACTACCCTCTTTTAATAATGTGAAAAGCTCTGCAACGGGTACGTATACACTATGAAATTAACGGTGTAGGAGTGGAGTAGCACTAAATAATCTGAAACGAACATCATTTTCACACTTCTCAATGCAGCTGTTCCCGACCAACCAATGAATGAAATGAAGATTTTTAATAATTTCTAAGAGGATAGTTTTTCGAAACTGCAATTATTTGATTTTTTTCTTCTTCTGGATCTTGGATCTTCTGCTATGCATTTTTATCAAGTAATCAATATTTTTCATTATT
>VDFB02000017.1:380880176-381006108 GCA_007258455.2 Sequoia sempervirens
TTCTAAGAATCTTTGGAGTGGAAGTTAACATTACAGAGGATTTGATCACAGAGGTGTCTGGTCTCTCTACAAAAGGTAAAAAGTTCTACAGGAAAAGGGAAAACACTAAATCTGTTGTTGCAAACTTCCTAAAAGGCAATGAGAGGTTGAAGCTTAAGAAGATGGGAGGTGGAGGTTATGACAGGTTATCATTGAAGCCCATTTGGAGGCTGGTGGCTATAGCTGTGATGAGGTACTTTACTCTAGATGGTAGGTTTTTTGTGATTTATGGATACCATTTTATGCTTCTAAGCCATTTTAGACATAATAAGGTAGTTTTGTTTCCCTATTATCCGTTGCTATTGTTGTCAAATAAAGTTGCACCCCTACTAAGCTATTAACTATAGCAACCTATTGACACATGGGGACACTTCGAGGTTGTGGGTGACCTTGGGAATGAAGTGAACCTCCAAATTATGGGATGGTTCCCCTTAAGATAACTTAAGAAAAGCTAA
The DNA here is from genome assembly GCA_007258455.2 of Sequoia sempervirens. Taxonomy (NCBI): domain Eukaryota; kingdom Viridiplantae; phylum Streptophyta; class Pinopsida; order Cupressales; family Cupressaceae; genus Sequoia; species Sequoia sempervirens. The sequence continues at coordinate 380,880,671 of VDFB02000017.1, forward strand.
AGAAATGACAAGGAAAAGAGTAAGAAGGATATACTTGAAATTTTAAACGTAACACTAATAAGTGATACACCAAAGATAAAATTATGAGAATACTGTAGAAAACTCACAGAAAATCTCAATAGAGCTAAACAATCTCACAATACAGAGATTTATATTTATAAAAACGAGTCTATGTAAGGTTCCGACTGTTCCAGTGCTTAACACAAGGAAAACAAAGATGTTTTCACAGATATAAACGCAATAGAAAGAGATCACTAACATAAACCAGCTTTATGACATAATATCCTTTGCATCCAGTACTGAGGGAATTTGATAGAATAAAGGATCACACAAAATTTTATCATGCAACTCGCAATCAGTCACTAAAACAACAAAGAAAATTTGCTAAGGAAATGACTTTCTATTGAGAAAATAAGGAGTCTTTGTGTTACAGATCTGTAGTATTTATGAAAAAATGAGTTACAAAGTCTAAATAATGCTCCTTTTCAGCAATCTCCTAACCAAGAACTACTTTACAAAGAGGAAAAAGTGCCATATATACAAGTAGAAAACCAAGAGTGTTGGCCCCTACCTTAGGGTTTACAAAATGAGTCGGTGCATGGACACGTCGGCCCTAGATGCATTTTGGAAAGAAGTTGATGAGGCATTAAATGCGCATCCCTTGCTCACGTCGGTGAAAGCTCACTCTTGGGCATGGCCTTCAGATCTTTTACAACAACCGCATTAACTTGCAACCCTCGTGTCCAACCTCGAGACTTCGTTAGAGCCGCTTTGAATGCTCTACGACATGGTCATTAATGTCAACCCACCTTTACTAGCAAACGTCCCAGTTGTTATCGTGACTCACGGCCCCTTCTTCGGCCTTCCTCTTGTGCTGGATCTTTCGCAAGTTGGCCCCCTTCGAGACGCAACATCAGATTTACCCTGTCAGATTCAAACGTCATTGCTTCACTGAGCCGATCCATATCGCGCACATTCTGCGGATCCTTCTTTACAGGGGAAGTCAATCAGCCAAACTTCCAGTGATTTGCGCTAGCACCTTCTGATTGGTTGAACTCATGCCATGTAGATTTCCAAGTGGTCAAAGGTCGCTTCCTTGGAATCGCATGTCAGTGAGACACTAACTGTGTCTCCCCGATGCGCTTATGCCCTTCAATAGTTATCGACATAGCTTAGGATTGTCGGCAAGACCTCGTAGCGAGCGGCTAGAGCTATATCGATGTCACAAAAAACCATTGGCAAGACAATCGATATCGGCCAGAGGTTTCACTGAAGCCTATAATAGATCCATCGCTATCGGAAAGACACCACCCTATCGGTGAGACTTCATAGCGAACTCCCCAATGTTTCTCGAGCTTGGACCCTTCGGCGGAGTCAGAGTTGGGATGAGAACCAAAACGGGACCGGAGTCGGGACGAGGGAAAAACCAAACAGTTCGCGGAACCAGAACTGGAACCAAATCCGGACCTGAAACTTTTCAGAAGTTTCAAGTTTGGATTCCATTCCGATCTCACCCTCGGCAACATGCAAGGACAAAAGGAAGAAAGAAAAACACAAGGAAGAATAAAGAGGAGGAGACATCCCTGATCACAGGCCACGAAGAAAAGAAGAGAAGAACAGGCGGAACCGGGTCCAGGGCCAGATCAGAAATAGGAATTGGAACTTTGGAAAAGTTCCATCTCTCAGTTTTGGTCTACACCCCGGGTCCGACAAAACAAAGAAAATGCCCAAACAAAAAGAAAACAAGGCGGGATTGGAACCAAAACCGATCCCGGGAAAAACACAGCAGGGGCGGGAGCGGAAACAAATCCGACACTGAAACTTTCATCAAGTTTAAATTCCGGATTACATCCCGAACATATAAGACATCGCTCTACAAAGGCAGCGAAAAAGGTTAAAGGAAGAAAAAGAAAGGGAGGAAACACCCCACGACCAAAGAATAAAGAACAAAGGAAAGACAAACAAACAAGCAGTAGCGGAATTAGAGATGGGAATGGAACACGGAACTTTGGAAGAGTTCCCATAAATCTTGGTTCCGGTTTTTTCCTGCAGCAAGAACAAAAAGAAAAAAGGGCCCAAGGAGAACAAAATGGAAAGGGGGAAAACAAGGAAAAAACATAAGACGAAGACCCACCCAAAAACCAAACACCTGCACGCTGGGCTCAAACCCTATGGGAGCCTCATTTAATCCACATATCGAATTAACATAATTTTCCCCTTGCAGTTGCACAAGAAGCAAACCAGTTAGAAAATATGTAACCTTGATGCAAATGTTCCTCCATTTGGTCTTTGAGAACACTAGAAAGTATGGATTGCTCTGCCTGATTGAGCCCATGGGTGAAAATTAGGTAACAACTATCTTTAGAAAATGGTATTTTGGACCATCGCAAGAATTTGAGCAACCCCTATTTGCATGAGGGGTTAATGCTCCTAATAATTGAACATACCAAGGCCAATTACGTTATTAAGAATCCCAAATTACATAAAGGGTGCAAGTTCAAGGATACCCTCTCTGATTTTGACACTGGTGATGATTTAGAGAGTGATGATGGGAAGGGTGTTGGGTCTGATTCCTTTGAGAACCCCAGGATGATTTTGAAAACTCCTTCAAGAAAAGGACTAGGAAAGAGGAATCCCCTTCATGGTCGGAGGGCTCTTTATACTAATTTGGAGTGGGAAGGGGAAGGCAAAGGCCCTTCAAAAAAGAAGAAAGTGAGTGTGAAAAAGGTAGTCTCTCCTCCTCCAATTGGTGTTAAAAGAAGAATTCAATTAGGAGATGGAGAAATGAGGAAGGTAAGGGAGAATTTGGTGGAAAAAGGTGCCATTGCTTCAGGTAAAGGGAAGGAAAAGGTTGGTGAGGTTGTGGAGGAGCCATTGGGAGGCCTGGAGCACGTTCTTAAGGAGTCGACACAAAGGAAAGACAACAAAGATATTAAGGTTCCTAATAAGGTGATTGATCTAGAAATTGAGTCTTTGGATGTTGGTAAAGAGGTGGACACCACGATTGGTAAGTTTCATACTCTTTTTGAAGCTCTTCAATTGATGGATGGTAATGATTTGTTCGCCTTGCGAGATAGGGGACTGGTAATATTTTCTTGCTTCTTAAGTGGCTTCTAAATGAAGTTAAGCAACTTCATATAAAGATTGATTTTTTGGCCCAATTTAATATCTCTCACTAATAGTAACAATTTGGAAATGTTGGTCATCAAAAAGGTCAAAATTATGCATGGTATCCTCAATAGATTTATGGCATATGTTGAAAAGTTAAAAGTTGATCATGAGTCCAGGTTGGTTTCTCTTGAACAAAAAGTTTTGAAGATTCTTGAAGATGTTTCTACCCTAGTTATTGTGAGTCATGTGTTGATGCAGAACAGTGCAGAGGGATTGACAATGCTAAATGAAAAATTCAGATAGTGGAATGGTAGGTCACTGCTCTAAGGGAAGGTCATCGTTATCCAGCTATTTTCAATCAAAATATTATACAAAATAAATTAAATGTTAAAACTATTAGTTGTTTTTCTAAGAAGCTAATTTTTTTTTTATATCAATTAGACATAGATAAATAATAGGGGGAGGGTCCCATAGTGGGGCCTATCTTGTGAGGTCCATGTGGAGTGCCACATGAGTTGATGACCAATTTTTTTCTCATTGTACATGTAGTGAGGTGGAAAATTTTAATAAAATATTTTCAAAAGGTGTTCAAGTCAGTAGCCATGTGGAGGATGACGAGAAGAGGAGACTCCAAATTTTCCCATCATTTTAAAGGTTGTCTGAAGATGGATCATGATGATCCTTGTTGGTATTTCATGACCATCCTAGTACGTGTACAACATGTCATAGGATCACAAAACAAATTGACACATTTCATTGAAACATGGTAACATTTATCCCTCACCGCCTTACACTCCACTATCAACCCACTACATTAACTTCACTTGCTTCCACATTTTGATGTTTGGGATTGCACCAATTAGCAAAGTGATAAGCCATTCAATGTTGCATACTACACCATTAATCTTCCACTGCCACTTCGCTACCAACCCTCATCTTCTAGAAAGATCGTTTGATTTGGTACCAAAAGTTGTTTACTTATACTCTCATTTGGCCATGAATTTTATAGAATTTGTATTTTCACAAAGAAGGTGTTGCAGTAACCCTATTTCTTAAAATTAAAGTTTTTAAGGTTTTAAAAAAATATTTCTCATAAATATGCCTTCTTAAATTGGTCTCCACCAAATCTGTATGATAAAACCTTCACAATTATGTCAATGGAGATTTTATCGCATACCAACCATAGGGATTGTTCATAAGCCCACCCTTGAGCTAGGAGATCCTTGAATAGAAACTAGTTTTTGCAAAATAATAAAATATATATACACACAAAGATACAACACCCATATATTTGAACATCACATATGAATTTTAGTAATGTTATGTCATGCATACACACCCCATCATATTACTTTGGAAATTTGGGTACCCCTTTGTGTATTTCCTTATTTTATGTATATGTTGTTTCAAGGTGTGAACCCTTGGTCTCCTTGTGATGTGCAGTGTAACACTCGGGTTCGTGACATGGTTTAACCGCCTCCTATGGATTCATTAACTCTAGCGGTTCTATTGAGCATTAATAGGTCAATCTTTTGGTGCAATGACAACCACCTATGCAACAATTGGTATCAGAGCTTGGGTCATAGGTTTGAACCCCTCACTTGCATTGGGGGGGATTGTTGCAAGGTGTTCACCCTTGGTCTCCTTTTGTTGTACAACACAACACTTAGGTTCGTGACATGGTTTAACCACCTCCCGTGGATTTATTAACTCTTGCAGTTTTATCAGGCATTAACAGGTTGATCTTTTGGTGCAACGACAATCGTTTATGCAACATTTGTGTCTCCTTTATTGCTTTTTTGTTTGTTTATATTGTTTTTGGTCCTTCTCTTAGCAATTTTTTGTCCCTTTTGTAAAGGTTCCATGACTTTGAATTTTTTTGGGAGTCCTTTAGTTCCTCTTCAGGCTATGGACCATGATAGAAACCTAGAACTTAGGCTCCAAGTTCCTGGTTCACCCCATGATTTAGACCCCAATTTTCCCCCTTTTTGTTAAGTCCTCTTCAAGCCATAAGCCTTGATGGGAACCCAACACCTAGATTCCAAGTTCCTCATTTAAATCATGACTCACAACCTAATATGAGCATGTACCATGCATTTATGATCCACATGTGTGAAGGATCATGTAGGTATATTCATTCATTCCCCTCTACATTTAATAGTCACTTTTGTATTTGAATCTTTCTTATGCTTGTGTCCCTTTATCATCTTTGCACGACTGTGATTGATTGAATTTATGCCCGAGATTGTGAATCATTTTCTCATGGGTTTTTTAAAGTTTGTGAGGTGTTTACACTCCCTCACCACTTGATTTCTCTTGGTTTATTTTCATTAAATTTTACCTCAGTTGTTGTTCTTCATGTAGGATTTCTTCATTGATTGCTTACTACCTTTCTCCTATTGTTTTTTTGAGGTTTTGTAGTGTTTTTTTATTTTTGTGTTTATTTTTTTGGTAGTAAGGTTTGGTGGTTTCATTTTTTCCTTAGGATTTTCTATTATGTTGTACTTTTTAATCTTATTTTAAATGTAATTTTGAGTTGATGTTCAAATAGGCTTTATAGGTGTAAGTTTTTGGGTAGTTTAGACTATACTTTGGGGATTTTCTCTGACCTAGCTTTGTAAGGTTTCAAACTTGTGACCTCCAAGTGTAGGTTGCCCTTGAACAACCACCCTTATAATTCTTTCTCATGACCTATCAGATTATAGGTCCTAGCATGGAGCTAGGACTGGGAACCTAGCATTCCAAGTTCACATTCCTATCTACCTTCTAAATCCCATATTTAATCTTTGAAATTTCATATTTTTCTCAACTGGATCCCATGATTCAATTAAAATATGGAACCTAAGTTTCTAATTTCCTAGTTCGTCCCACTATCTGTGCCTCACCTACACATCCTTTCAAACCCTTTCCCTTTGGATATCAGGTTCACCAAGACCTAGAACCTCATTTTTTATATCTACATTCATTTTCACCTTCCAAGATTGATGAAGTTTTTTTCATGAGTTTTATTATGGACTGCAAATGTTGAATTGTACTAAGGATTTCAATTCTACATTTCAACCCATGACCTACTTCGTGCTCACAATAATTTTTTCCATATGGTTTCCCACTAGGTGCCAAAACTTGATGAAAACTTGGAACTTAGGTTCCATGTCCCTAGTTCCTCTCACAACCCACCATTCACCTCTCAATTCAAAAGAAAACACTTCATATTGGTTTCCCATTGGATGCCAAAACTTGATAGGAAATTGGAACCTAGATCCCAAGTCCTCAATTCCTCTTGTAACCCATCATCCACCTCCCAATTCATAACAAACACTTCATACTATTTTCCCATTAGATGTCAGGGTCCGATAAGGACTTGACACCTAGGTTCCAAGTTCATATTCTAACCCTCAACCTAAAGCTCGCCAGTGTTAAAATAACATTCTAGATTCCAATGTTGACCTGACTAGTATCTCAAAAAACTTAATTTTTTGGTGAAAAATCTAACTTTCAAAATCCTCAAGGGTTCTTTTGAAATTTTCTCTAGGCAGGTAATAAGAAATCCTTCAAATAAATATCACCCCTATAAACACAATTAATAAATAAAAACATTTAAACATGATAAATTTCTTAGTTTCTTTTTTCTATATGTAGGATGACTGAGAAAGTTGAGAATCTTGACAAGATTCTAGCCACCATGAAGCATGAATTCTAAGGAGTTACAAGGGTCTCTAAAATAACCTCCACCATCCAAGATGGCATCAGGAAAATTCATTGCCAACAATTCACCACCAACAATTCATTGTTAGCAATTCATTTCTATGGCATATTCATCATGTATATGATTCACCACCAACAATTCATCACCATGGTATATTCATTGCATATACCTTTTTTATGTATTTAACAAAATATTTGTACTTTTTCTTTTTGGGGTGCTCTTGGCCACTTAATATTGAAAAATGTATACATGGTGAATATACCACGATGATGAATTGTTGAAGGTGAATTGTATACACAATGAATATGTCACATTGATGAATTGTTAGCGGTGAATTGTTGGTGATGAATTTTCCTAGAGCCTATCCAAGCTATCAAAAACATTGACTTGGGACACATTGACCTCAATAAATTATGTCAAAGGACATTTGGAGATGGTGGTACTTTATAATATAGGATAATTTCCAACTCTTGGTTGGATCACATTAATAGATTCTTAGTCTTTGTTCAAAATCCAAAATTGATCCTAGCATGTGGCCAGACTTGTGACCTAGATACAAGGAAAATAATAGACCCTAATGGAATTTTTATGCTAGATATCTCTCTTGACATGATAACACGTATTTTAGCTTTCATTCAAAGAAATCTTGATAGAAATGATAGAATAGAAAGTTTAATTGGAATTTGACCAAGATGAAGAACACAATGTAAGACATCTTAATAATTCTTGGTTAATGAAGGAAATAGAAATCATCACCAAGATACCCAAGAACATGACCAGAGTAGACTTTCAAAGTGAAATTAGGGATACGATCGCATTGTTAAATAGGTAATGGGTAAACCAAAATCCATGTCATACTATACTTAGGTGTGCCAATTTATTTACATGATCTTGAAGAACATAGATTTCACTAACTAGGCCCAACTGGTAAGTGACAATTTGTATCAATAGTTGACCCCTTGAGGTGAGTTTCATTGCACCCCTAAGGTGAGTTTTGTTACACCCCCTGAGGTGAGTTTTTTTGCACCCCTTGAGGTGAGTTTTTTGCAAAATAGTTCATGGATCATGAACTTGAGCATCCATTTTTGACATGACTATTAAGCATAACACATCTTGCTTGATAGTGGAGCTATGTGTTTCATGAATGTTTAACATAATGCAACTTGTTAGCCTTATGAAAGCTATTGTATTGCATGGCCACCTAGCATAATACACCTTGCTTTCCAGTAGAGACATGTGTTCCATGAGTGATGTGTATGAATTTAGTCCTCATTGAGCATTATTCTTTATTCAATGTACGATGTTTGGTATTTGAGACAATTTAAGGTTAATGTCTCTTTGCCTTACTGACTTGAATATTTTAGTACTAACTTTGTGCTTATTTATTTTTATGTGTTTCTCATGTGTCTCCATTGTGTTTACATCGTACTTGTTTTCATTTCATTTCCATTCATATGTTATGTTGTATCATGTGTTTTCACTGTGTATGCTTTGTGTTTTTTGACATGAATGTTTGTGTATCTTGTCTTGCTACATATCATAGATGTGTGTTCCTTTGTGCTCATGTTGGTTCGCCATAGGATCTTGGATCCCAGGGGCTTATGCAACTTCCCTTGATCCCTAGTCATCCTATCTCTCTAACATTTGGACAATTGAACCCCTCTTGACATATATTTCTCTACTTTAGTGCGAGTCTAAGTGTAAGTTCATACTCTCATTAAAGTTGGGGTAAAATGTAACATAGAAAATTGTATACACTTACAATTTCACATTATGTTTTCCCCCCTAATTTATTGGACTTAATTTAGCTTCTAATTTTCCAAATTATGCATTCCAAAGCCAAATTTTTATCATTTTCCGAAGGAGGACAAATGTTAAATAAATGCATCCAATCATTAAATTTCCCTGACTTTGAGTGTCCTGGAATTTTGCGCTAGGACCCAAATTCAAATATGTTGTTGGCGGTATTTTTAATCCAAAATTCAAATATAAAGTGTCAACTTTTGGAATTTAATTTTTGGGAAATTGGATAAGAACCTAAAAATACCTAGTCATTTTATCATTTGAAATCTAACAAGAAGCACTAAGACACATAATTGAGCAAATACTATTTTCAAGAGCATTATTGAGCAAGTTAAGAGCAACATTATCATAGTTTATTACAACAATTTAAGATCCAACATCATGTCAAATTCTTTGTGTACATCCATGTTATTTTCTTGTGAAGGCTAACATTGTTGCAGGTATTCAAGCATTCAAGAATTCAAGCATTCAAGCAAATCTATCAAGCAAGATCCAAATCCTTGAAGTGATGTGTATGTCTTCAGTCCTTCAAGATAGCCATTGAAGGGTTGTAAGTTGCAACATTGTGTTCATTCATCATTCCTTCCTTTCAATTATCAGTTATCATTGACATATTGCCATTGTGGAAGTGGGAGCACTTACATGGGGTTTGATTGAGGAAAGCCCCTATATGGCACAACATTTTCCCTCTTTATGAATGTGTAGGTTGTAGGTTTGGAAAGGATTGAAGAGATCTTGAGGGAAAATTCTTTGTTGTTACATTTATTGTCATCAACCTTGTCAAGACATGAAAAATCAATTATAGAATTTACTAACGATATTTCTATAGTGGGACAATTGGAAAACATAAGCTCAGATCCAACACCAGAGGACCCCAAAAATTGAGAAATACACCCTGACAAAGACCCAGTCACCCAAGGGTGATACAGTCCTGCTACAACACTCAAATCCAACTTTTGGTGATAGGTACACATTAGTCTGCACTTTCCTGATCCACTTGCAAAGTTCTATTTTTGTCTGTTTATCTTTGGGAAATTACATTTATCATATTAGGTCATTTAGTCTAATTAAGCTAATCATTTCAAATAATTTCTAAATCATTCCCAAGACTTAAAAAGATGCAAATCTAGGTCTAATTGACTCATCTTTGAGTTGAAATTCAATCTATGCACCTTATTGATTTTCATCCTAATGAAATGCTTGAAATGATGAAATGCACCCTAGGTCATGAGTATTAAACTTAGGGTGTATCACATTTTTATGTTTCAATAACTAAGATATCTATAAATATATTATTTTGTAATTAGTCAGTGATATAAGCATAAAATTCTTGTCATTGATAGTGATAAGAAGGTTGCTATAGACAGCTGCATGATTGCAAGTTTTTTCCCTAATTGAATATAGAAAATGGCTTGAATTGTATGTAATTCAGGTACCATAGTTATTACAATGTTATATGATATTTGGAGTCATGCTAATTTCAACAAACATCTTTTTCCATCTACTCTATGTCTTAGCAACTGGAATATTACTTTACACCTTTGTATCCATATAATGAATAAATAAATGGTGGAGTTACTTGAGAACCAACCCTCCCCACATCAATTACAAATAATATCTACATTTATCTACCCTTCCAAGAGGCCAAAATGAAATATGGAACATGTAGAATGTGAATTCAATCAAAAAATTGTTTGAATTCCACTCCCTATACATAGTAATTAAATTGTTGCTTCTGTTAGAAAGTGCATTCATCAAAACATTTGTATTTTTGTTGTAGTGTTTTTTCCAGGTACATGATGCCTCTAAAGGTGCATATGATACCACTCAATCTAGATGACAATTTTTTGTTGCATTATAATTTTAGTATGCTAGTAGTGCATAAAACCAACAAGTAATAATTCATATTTAAGTTTTTAGTCACCTTCACCATTCTAGATTGGTACTGTTAAATGGTAACAATATATTGAATGAATTTTAAAAATGTGTTGAAATAATATATATTAGATTAAACATATTATAAATAAATAGGTGTGTTGTCGATTTTTGGAGAGATGTTTTTTTATACATGAAATATAATCTAAAACATTGGTTAACAAATTTAGTTTTTCATAAATTTTCTAATCAAATGTTCCCTTCAATGAAATACAGTCTATGATGTTTGTTGAAATTAACATGAATCCAAATAACTTATATATGTACACACACATATATTATGTAAAAACATATACATATATATTCTTTATGATGTCCTTTATTTTTATAGTCACTGTATATTCCTCATCACAAGATTAAGAAGCATCAAAGCATATACTTCTTCCAGATATGAACATTTAAATTTATTTTCTAAATGGTATGTGTAAAGGAGTAAGAGCATAGATACACAAGACATTTATATAAATGAAACATTTTAGTATCTATAAAGGAGTTCTTAACATCTATTTTCTTGAAAGCTTTACAAAACTAAAGTGAATATATTGACACTTCTCATTTAAATCTATAAATGTGTTAAAATATAATGAAGTAAAAAATAAAATACCTGGGTGGAGAACACCATAATAGTTTGAAAATCTCTGTAATTGATATTTTGGGCAATCTAGTAATTGTTAGCATATTACATTGATAATGATAGTGGAAGTGTACAATTTAATTGTCTTTAGTTAAACTAACTACTCTTGCAACTGCTCTGTCCTTGTATAGAAGGCGATTGTTGCACAATGAATAAATTATCTAGATTCCTCCCTTCATATGGTATTAGAGCATGTAAACTCTTTGGGCATGTGATAGTTCTACGATAGAGCGGGCGATATATGATGTTGTGAAGATTGTAGATATACGCATATGTGGTTGTGAAGAACCCTATCATAGTAGACTAAGTCGCTCTAGAAGGATTGTGCCTATGAAGCGAATAGAAGGTGAGTGAGACTATTTGTTGTTATGACAGTTTGATATGCCTATTGATGTAGTTTCTAGTTGTAGTGACTAGGTTATTTATGGAGTTGTATAAGGGAATGTGGAGGCATTTGTAGAGAATAAAGGGCATACTATCTTAGGTGTTTGCATTTGTTGAACATAAGGAGGAAGCATGGTATGAATTGCAATTATTCATTTTTTGTTGGATTCCTACAAATTTAATATTGTTTTAGTGAAGAAGAGAAGGATCAAGGGAAACACTTATATTTGATGCTTATCTAATTTTAAAGAAATAAAATCATGATTATTGCTTGCTAGTGAAGTGTCCAACCTTGATTAAAAAGAAACCCTTGACAAGGAGTATTATCATGATATTGTTATCAAGATTCAACTATGTAGTTTACAAGTCAAACTCATTGACCCATGTTTCATGAGTAGTGGTTCACAAGAACCCATCTCTCATGATAATGAATGGTCCACTTAGCACTCATTGCATCTAACTTGTGATACTCATAAAGGTGAAGCACTAGGCCTTCTTGGGAGGTCACCCATCCTAGTACTACTCCAGCTCAAGCGGGCTTAACCATAAAGTTTTCCCCAAGGTTAAGCCCACTTAGGTCACAATTTGACATGTTGTGGAAAATACCTCCTACTTATCAAGGAGTATTATCATTGTGCAAATTCAAAGAAATTGTTAGAAGGATGTATGAAGATCTGTTTCTTATGTGAAGGCATTTGAATGGTATTTCTATTAACTTTGTTAAAAGTTTCCTCCTTAACAACCACTGTGAGAAGCATGTAAAGGATTTGTGTCTCATTTTTTGTTTTTGCATCATCCTCACACAATTTTTTGGTGGTTTGATTTGGTGAAGTTGAGGGTTGTTACAATCTAATAATCTAATGTTTTTAAAGTACTTGTGTTGATTGGTAATTGTTAAAAAGTGCTTGTTAGATCTGTGTTGAAAGGAAAGTTTTGAAAGGTATATTTAAAGTACAAAGATAAATTCTTGACTTTCATATTGGTGGACCATTCCTTCTTTCAACCATTTGGCATTGGATGATTTATGTCTAGTATGGTGAAAAGAGTTAGTGTCTTCAAGAAGTGCAACAATGTTGATTATTGTTAAATACTCGCATGGTTCCAAAATTTATGCATGGAGGTTACGAGTCCTAAACTCATTGTTAGCGTTATAACTAGGCAATATCATTATTTTTAAGAGACAATCATTTGTTTGCAACATATTAGAACTCATAAATGGATACATAGTCATTTGCATGCATCCATTATTAGTGGTAACTTGGAGGTAAATGAATTTACAAGAGAGAAGGCCACTCTAATTAGGTTTATGAGTATTGTAAGATTTCAAGCAGTTTATATATCTTCCTTGAGATGTACCAATCAAGTAATCTATCTTCTTACTACCAATGCTTGGGAAAGTGTATTCCAAAACATTAAAATAATTGTTGAGTATCTTGTAGATGATTTTATCAATATTACCAATTATGGGTCTTCAAATAGTTATGCTTGGATTTTTGAGGCTATCTTTGCTACACCCGATGAGGCCTCCAAAGACTCATCCAAGACATCAAACAAATAAAGTGTAACAGGATCTATTGGAGGTTGGTGACATTGGAGGATGGAGGAATTTCCCTCATCTCAAGTTATCTTCTCACTTTGAGATGGTGCTTTGCACATGAGAAGTGTTTTTTCTTTCTTTTTTATTTTCCTTGTTGACGTTGATGGATTTCAAGAATACATATATTGTGAAGTTTGATTTTTGGAGACAAGTAAGGGATTTGGTGTAGAACTCAATATGGTTTGTTGTCTAGCGAGTTTACGAGATTGTGATTGAGAATTATACCCTTACGAGGGTCAAGAGATAACTTGATGAAGCCCTATGTTTGCAGAGCTAATCAATATGGATTATTGTCAAATAATTTAGGAATCAGTTCAATTCGGGAGTTTAGGAAAATGGTAGTCCAAGAACTCAAGAATTCAGCTCAAAGCTATACCCTTTTGAGGGTCACGAGATAACTTGATGGAGTTCCACTTGATTCAAGATGTATTTCTTCAAAGGAAGATCTTCTCAAGAATGTATATCTATTTTGTAATCAATAAGTTTTGTTATGTAAGCCTTAAGTGGGATCCCTCAATGGCAAAGTGAATTTCAAGTTTTTAGGGGTACATTTGTAGGAACAATATAATAAGGGGAGAATGTTAGCATATTACATTGATAATGATAGCACTTGGAGGTGTATAGTTTAACTGTCTTCAATTAAGCCAACCACTTTTGCAACTACTTTGTCCTTGTATAAAGGTCGTTGCTACATAGTGAATAAATTATCTGAATTTCTCCCTTCAACAATCTCTTGATAGGTCTGATTGTATGTGTAGACATCTAAATTTGGACACTTAATTTATCCAAATTCATCCCCTTTCGTCTTATTTTTGTTAATTAAGTAATACTGCTATTATTTAATTAATAACTTTAGTTCTTCTAATCCCTAAGGTATCTAGTTAAATAATTAAGTACCTTCCTCTTTCATCAAATGAATTGAATAAATATCACATTTATTTAATTCCTCTTCATGTCACATCCTCCATCATTTTTATCTAATCTTAATCCTTCTTCTAATCTCATCATTAGGATGTGCACATGCCTAATCCTTGATTAGGAGGTGTCACATCCTCCAACTTTGCAAGTTGGCCTCTAATCTTTCTTAGCCACCTAACCTTCCTCTAACCCCTCATCAACTTGTCTAATCACCCCCTTTAGTCAACTCTTCCCATCCCCCAAGGAATTTTTAATTCCTTTTGTCTTCCCAAAGTCCTTTGAGGAATTTTTAATTCCACTCTCATCTTTCAAGGAATATTAAATTCCTTTTCTCTTCCCCATGTCCTTTATGGCATGTGTCCTTAGTCAACCTTATTAAAGACTTTCTCCTTTTTGGCAAGGCACTCCACTTCCCCATGTGAATTTTTAATTCACTTTTAATTCCCCAATGCACTCAAAAGGAATTTTTAATTCCTTCACTTCTTCTCACATGTCCTTTCTTTATTCTTTATTCTTTCCCCTCTCCCCATGAGGATATTTGAGAAATTTTTAATTCCTCACATGTCCTCTCACCCACATGAGGACAAGTACCTCCTTTATGGGGGAGATCATTTTGCTAGCCAAACTCTTGCAATTTTATTTCTCAATCTACACTTAGCCATTTTCATGCTTTTTTCCATTTCCATCCATCCTCACATCATCATATCTTGCCATCTAAGGAGCATACACATCAAAGATCGAAGGGCCAACCCAAAGATATCGATTCGACACGAGGTAAAAGGTTTCATTTTGTTGTTCTTACTTTGTGTTGATTCCAACTTAGGCTAATCTTGAAGTGTAGGTTGTTTTGGTGTTTATTTGCACTCTTTAATTTGTTGCTCATTTTCTAACGCATATATTCGACCTATCACATTTCTAGCACGCCCAAGTGGGACCCACAAACGGGTCTTTCATGTTTGCTATTTTTGGCATTTTTGCAGGTTCGGGTTACAGAGTGGCGACCCTGACTCTCCCGGCGGCACCTGACCTCTCTGGTGGTGGACCTGACCTCTCTGGACAGAACTGACCTCCAGTAGACTTGACTCTCCGGTGGCGACCACTCCGGTGGTGGACCGACCTCTCTCTTGATAGAACTGACCTTAACCCTCTGCTGACCTGACCTCTCCGATGGTGGTGACCTGACCTCTCCAGAATCACCTCCCAAGTGCACTGACTCTCAGCAACCCTACCTCCCAGACTGCTCTCCGGTGGTGGACCTGACCTCTTGTTGGCAGAACTGACCTCTCTAGACTTGACCTCCTGCAGGTGAAATTTCAAGTATTTACCAATTGTCCTTTGGTAAATTAGGCACATAGTTTAATTAGAGGGGTCAACAAACCTTGTTTGGCATGCTTGTGGAAGGCTATTTGACGTATCCAATCCCCTTGCACCATTTGGCGATCCTGGGTGACGAGAAATCGTAGCTTTCCAAGTCCTTTGAGTCACCCTATTTTCATTTTCTTAGTGGGACCTGCTTGGGGATTTCATCACCCCAAGGGATGATTCCAACCACGCGTACTGATGGGGTATATAAAGGGGGGAGAGCGAAAGCAGTACCTCAATCCAACCACGTTGTAATTGGCGAAGCGTCGGGATGACGTGAAGAGTTGGTCCGAGCCTTTAGTATCTCACTAAGGTTCTCGACTCACGCTTGTAACGGGTTGGTGTTCACGGTTTGGGCCTCACGTACCGGGTGTATATCGAGGACTCCTTAGCAACCATGTTCATCCTAGAGTAGAAGACTTTGTTGGCCATACCCGTTTCTACTAATCTTAGGGTTGTGCTGTTTGAATTGTCTTTCTTGTGCAAAACCAGTCATTTTCAGTTTAGCCAAATCTTTTTATCATTGTTTGCTATATTTTGGGTCCTTTTCCTTACTCATCCATCAAAAAATCAAGCTTAAACTTATCCTTTGGCAGACTTGACCCCATCCTGTGGCGGACCTGACCTCATGCTGTGGCGGACCTGACCTTATGCTATGGCGGACTTGACCACATGCTGTGGCGGACCTGACCTTATGCTGTGGCGGACTTGACCTTTGGCCAGCCTATATTATCACTTGGCATCCCTTGTCTCTCTGTTTTGAACGTCAATAGACCATTCAACATCCTAAACGAACATCTGAATGTCCGTTCTGAGTCTTCATCCCCTCGTTCTAAGAGCCATTCATTCCGAGCACTCTTTTGCTTATTCTGAGTTCCTATTCCTTCATTCCGAGAGTCATTCATTTGTCCTGAGACGCTCCCCATCCATCCTGAATCCTCTTTCATTTCTGATCTCTACTATCCCATATAAGCCCCGTTGGAGTAGTCATCCGAGTTGACCTAGGTGTTCATCCCTAATCATAATCATCGTAACTGACTTAGGATTGCTATCCATCTTAAGTCGGTCATCCTTCTCGACCCAATCAATCCACTTCTATCTCAAGTTGGATTCAGTGTCGTTATCATACATCTACCTGTCAATCAACACCTAGTGTTACCAAGGATCCTTCTTAAACTCGGTTGTGGATTTCGGTCTTCATCATATTTATCATCAAATCAATCCTAATCATCAGATCGATCCAACCCCCACATCATCAAATCTATCCAGATCAAAATCCAAAATCTAGATTAATCCAGTGTTTACCAATCAATCCAATTTGATTTCATCAAATCAATCCACATTAGTCTGACCGATCGTCATCAGCTAATCTCCCATCTAATCGAATCAATCTTTCATCATCTAGGTCTTTCTAATATCTTGATCCATCTCATCATCTTGCATGCCCATTCAAACTCGATCACAGGCAAAGAAAATGGCCGACCAACAAGCCCAGAATGCCCAATCAAACAACCCTCAAGATCCCAACAACACAATGAACGTCTCATCAAATCCTAACTATGGTGCTAACATCCCTCACGATCCCCACAATGGTACCTCATCACAATCCAATGTGGATGGTCAAAACACGTCACCACCTGGGGAGGAAAACATGGCTAATCAACTTGAGCTCACATTCGAGTAACACTTCAGTAACCCTGTTAATGCACAAATGACATAACACCTTCTTGAAAAACATGGCGAGGAAATCTTAGCTCACTTGATTGACAAAGGTGTCAAGCTGCCGTCAGGTGTCGACTTATCCAAGTATGGCACCTCCACATCTAATGTACCCCAAGGTTCACATGACATCCCAAGTAGCTCATACGTCCCCAATGTTCCTTCCGTAGAAGGTTGGCATCAACCTGAATTCGGCAACGCTGTTCTATATCCCGTTGGAAATCCCACGCATCCCACCATCCTGGTCACAAGGACACCCCAAACCACTGACCCCAACGATCCTTTTTCCTTTGGCATGCCACAAAACGTCCCACAACCGCAACCACTAATGCTACCGGCACCACCCCCCTCAAATCCGCCTCTTGTCAACACTGGGGGCAGCCCTTTCGCTACCTTGCCTCCACCTCTTGGGGCTACGAATCCTCCACCATCGTCATTCATACCCCAACAACCTCCCTAATCCAACATCCCTCCACAAAATACATCCCAATCCTATGCTCCCACTAGTGCTCAACAACCCCCCTCGCAAAACATATCAGCCGCACCTCGACCTCAACAACAACCATTGGTCAATCCTTTATTTTCAACACAACCACCACTGCATCAATCGCAAGGAAATCAACCTCGGCCTTCAGCCCCAACTATATCTCCATTCCTTGCATCCATCTTACGCCCGCAAGCGCAACCACCTATAACATCCCATCTCGCCCAACACAGCCGCCAACAATGCACCAACAACCACCCCATCATTACAATTATTATAACCAGCAACAATATCAACAACCATCTTATGTGGCCTCGCAACAGTCACATCAACACCCCCAATATCCACAAACCAATCAACAACCCTTCTCCATACTTCCCAACAGTACGCCACCCATAACTACCCAACCAATCCATATCCCACCTCGCAACAACAACCTCTTTATCAACAAGGTCCCTTGGCACATCAACAGGGGATACTGCCTCCTCATTATCCATACACCCATCTCCAAGCGTCATCTCAGAATCCACAATCATCCTACCATCAATACCCATCCAACACACCGGCCAGTGCAGACATACTAGAAATCAAAGCCGCTCTGAAAGATCTTCAGGCAGGGACTGGCAAACAATCATTCAAGTTCAAAGATATATGCCCATATCCGTTCGATCCCTCCATCCCATTGATTCCCTTCCCTAAACATTTTGAGATGCCAAAGTTTGAAAAATATAGGGGGAACAAAGATCCTAAGGCCCACTTGCAGGAGTTTTACTCCCAGTGTCAAGAAGTTATCCACAATGACAACTATCTCTTGTGCCTGTTCCCATGGAGTCTGGCAAGCAACGCCCTAGGGTGGTTCATGACCCTCGAAAAAGGATCCATAAAATCTTTTGCAGACTTGTCAGAAAAGTTTGTCTCCTACTTCTCCTTCAATTTGGAGAAAGACACTGATACCTTGGATCTCCTTAAAGAGAAACAACGTGAAGGGGAAACCTTTACTAACTACCTCCAAAGGTGGCGTGCGCTAGCAAGCCGAATGAAAACCCCTTTGAAAGAAAAGGACATGGTCACCCTCTTCGTGGAGAACTTTCATCCCGACATGGCTCATAACTTTAGATTACATTGTGTCACCTCTTTCACAGAGGTAGTAGAGAAGGGACCCATCCTTGAGCGTGCCCTTGTTGCCAAGGGGCACATCAAAATATATAATCAAGATAAGGAAAGGTCATTCAACGACAAGCCACATTTTTGGAACAAGAACAAAAATGCAGTAAATGATGGCGTTACTGATACTAAACATGTCCACGTGGCTAGCACATCCCAAAGACAACAACAACCCATACCTAACGCCATATCTGTACTGCAGGGGGCACCCCGTCCTCCCCAACAGTCCAACAGTAACCAAGGGAACATCAGTATGCTCAATTAACCAAGGGAACACTAAACACCAGTATGCTCAATTAGGAGAGCCTTTGAGCGTTGTCTTCAATAGGCTGTTACAGATCAACTATCCGATCATGTACCCTATCACCAAGCCACTCGACGAATCCAAACCTAAGCCCACATGGTTTAGGGAAAATGAATATTGCGAGTTCCATAAAATCAAAGGACACTCTTTGAATAAGTGTCAGGGTCTGAAAAACTACGTCCAAGATCTCATAGATCGAGGTGATATCAAGGTTGACCCCAGTCAAGCTTCGTCGTCCAATGCTCAATTACAGATATATCAAAACACCTTTCCAAACCATAATCAAGGCCCGAGCACCTCCAACAGTAATCCCCAAAACAACAGCACAAATAACGTGAGCTATAAGAATGTACCCCTCAATTACGAGGGTATTATTCATTACATTGAGCAGGTAGAACCTCGTGTATCCATGATACATGTCAAGGCCAAAGACCCTCAATGTGCTGTTACTACACGACGAGCTCGCATCACTGTTCCTGCAGCCCTCGCACTCACCCAATCAACTCCTGTAAGCTCTCAGTACAACATCCTTGATCACTTAGGAAAGATCCCTGCACATATCTCCATTTTGGATTTACTTAAGTCTTCCCCTGTGCATCAAGAAATCCTCAATAGAGCCCTACAGGAAACCCATGTACCTAATGACATTGATCCTACACAATTCCAAGCTTTGGTAGGACACCTAGCTTTATCTCATCAACTGCACTTCAGCCAAACGATATGCCAAACATCGATGTCAATCATAATCACCCCTTACATATTGAAGTCGTAGTTGCTCGTCATAAAATAAAAAGAGTCTTGGTAGATAATGGCTCTGCCCTCAACTTGTGTACTCTAAAATTCATAAAACAAGTGGGGTATACTCAAGCGGATTTAAGTAATCAGATCATCACGATCAAGGCCTATGATAATGCAGAACATAACTCATAAGGGATTATTAATCTTCCTATCCAAGTGGGACCTGTGGTTCAGTACATTACCTATCATGTCCTTGATCTGGACTTGCCATATAACCTCCTCCTTGGCCGTCCGTGGCTCCATGCTATGCAAGCCATCCCCTCCACATACCATCAGTTCCTAAAATTCCCAGTCAACGGACAAGAAGTCACCATCTATGCTGACCCCCAACCATTTTAATATTTCCGCGCTTTAGAAGCATCATTTCCCCATTTACATTATTGTCCCGGGGTTGAAATGGGGGCATCCCAGTCATCATCCACTAATCCACCTTCCATCGCGATAACCCCTCCATCTTCCGCCACTGATCCTACAGTCACTAAAGTCCAGATCATTGACAAAGGATGTGGCGAATATGAAATGCATACTGCTCTTAATGTAGCAACCATGCCACCGTCACCACACGAGTATGGTCAACCTTCGCATGCTACTCCAAAGGAAGACAAGACTGTCACCTTCATTGGTAAAAACATCCCTACCACCACTTTCAGATCCCCAAGTGTCAAGATAGATGCACCAGAAGAGGACATAAGCCAATGGGTCTATCGAGAACCCCAGCCAGAAACTCCTCTAAAGGAGTATTTTCAGGAAAAGTACCCCTGGCCAACAAAGTTCGTGGAAAAACATAACTATCAAGGCAAGGGCCTAGGTAAAGAAGAGCAAGGGCGGTTGCAACCCTTTGATACGTCACAGCTACCCAAAAACATAGGCATTGGGTATGACAGAAAGCAGAAAGGCCCTGAAACATCGTCTAATACTTCCAATAGTGTCGCCGTGGACAATGGCTCATTGGAAGACATACTCGAGGAGGAATCCATCATACGTGCGTACGATGACGTCGATCACACTGACCTATCATCCATGTTCGAATGCCTATCCGTCTGCACTATTAGCTTATCCCTTTGTCACCCTGAGCTTATTGATTGGGACCTCCGTAATAGCACACCTGTTAGTATGTCTGTGGATACATATGTCAACCTTATGGGATTGGGGGAGGATGAACACTCCAGTTGCAAAAATAACAATAAGAAAAGTAAAAAGCGGTCATCTAGTGAAAACCTCCCTGAGGCACTTCCTGACCTTGAAAAAGTAAAAATAAAGGACGCATTTGATGGCGAAAACCTCGAAGAGGCTGGAAGATGGAGATGTTCATCTTCCCCTTGTGGGAACTCAGTTATCTACCCGATCATCTATTCTAATTGAAGAGACTCAAGAAGTTAATCTGGGTACTGCGGAAAGTCCTAAAATCACCTATGTAGCTAAGTCACTCTTAGAGCAAGAGTATCCAGTCATCGTGCAGCTACTCCAAGAGGGAATCATTAACTTTGCTTGGTCATACTCAGACATGCTAGGCTTAGACCCTGCCTTAGTGGTTCATCATTTAGACATTCACCTAGACGCCAAACCTATCAAACAAAAGCTCCGCAAGATGCATTCGCAAGTCGCGTTATTAGTCAAGAAGGAATTGGAGAAGTTATTAGAGGCGGGTTTTATCAGACCGATTGACTACTCTGAGTGGATCTCCAATATAGTACCGGTTGTCAAACCAAATGGAGACATTCAAGTCTGCCAGACTTCAGGGATCTTAACAAAGCCTGCCCAAAAGACGACTTCCCTCTGCCTAACATTGACATGTTGGTTGACCTAATAGCAGGACATGAGATGTTATCCCTTATGGATGGCTTCTCTGGTTATAATCAGATTCGAATCGCACTTGAAGACCAACACAAGACCGCCTTCACAACACCTTGGGGCACTTTCTGTTACAATGTTATGCCCTTTGGTCTCAAAAATGTGGGGGCAACATATCAGAGGGAAATGACGGTCATCTTCCATGACCTCATACATATCATCATGGAGGATTATGTCGATGACCTATTAGGGAAATCCAGAACACGAGCAGAACATCCTACAATCCTGAAAAATATATTTGAGCGGTTAGAGCATTACAAGTTGCGGCTAAATCCAAAAAAGTGTGTCTTTGGGGTCACGTCAGGAAAGTTGTTGGGTTTCATAGTCTCTCGCAGGGGCATTGAGGTTGATCCTGCCAAGGTAAAGGCTATCCTGGACATGCCACCTCCGCGTAATCTGAAACAGTTAAGAAGCCTCCAAGGGAAGATGCAGTCCATCTGTCGATTCATAGCCCAGCTAGTGGACAAGTGTCAGCCATTCACTCATCTTCTGAAGAAGGATTCCACCTTCCGATGGAACCAGCAGTGTTAGATGGGTTTTGATAAAATTAAGGAATATTTAGCTCATCCACCGATCTTGATGCCACCTATTTTAGGCAAACCCCTCCCGCTTTACATCTCTGCCACTTCAGTCGCATTGGGGGCATTGTTGGCACAACATGATGAATCATCGAAAGAGAGGGCGATCTACTACATCAGTCGGACATTGGTCGGCTACGAATTAAACTACTTCCCCATGGAAAAATCCTGCCTTGCACTCGTCTTCAGCACACAGAAATTCTGACATTACATGCTGAGCCATCCAGTTAAATTAATTGCCAAAATTGATCCATTGAAGTATTTGTTATCTAGAACCACTCTGACTGGCCGCATGGCCAAGTGGGTCATGCTCCTAAGTGAATTCGACATAGAATATGTGGACCGCAAGGCTATTAAAGGACATATAATCATAGATTAGTTAGTAGAAGCTCCTTTAGTTGATACTCATCCATTGATCACAGAATTCCCTAATGAAGAAGTCTTCTCTGTTGGTGAGACTGCCATGTGGACACTGTATTTTGATGGATCATATACACACAATGGATTGGGGGCAGAAATTTTATTAGTTACCCCTCAAGGTGACTACATTCCAAAATCATTTAGAATAGCATTCCCGTGTACCAACAATATAGTAGACTATGAAGCTCTTCTCACCAGCCTCAGAATTGCAAAGCAGTGGTACATAACTCATTTGAAAGTCTTTGGTGAGTCTTTGCTAGTCATTAGACAGGTTAATGATGAGTTCCTAACCAAAGATGATAAGCTATTACCCTATAAGTGCATGGTGGATGATTTCAAGAAATATTTCACCTCTATACAGTTTGAACAAATTCCTAGGGTACGAAATAAAGCAGCTGATGCAATGGCCACTATTGGTTCCCTGCTTGACATGCCTAAAGACCGAACAGAATGTGAGTTCCTTGTGGAAAAATTTTTAATCCCAGCATATGATATCCCTGAGACTGACATGGTGTGCGACATTGTGGGTCCCACCTCCCCATGGTACCAGGACATCTACACCTACCTCCATGATAATATTATACCCCTAGATCTTACACGTAATCAACGCAAATCCTTCGTTCATCGCTCTTCTCGATACGTCATCGTCGGTGATACGCTTTATCATCGCGGGTATGATGGAATCCTCCTTAGATGTCTGAATGAGACCGAAGCCCATGCTACACTAACGAAAGTACATGGTGGTGTTTGTGGAGCTCATTCAAATGGTATGGCTCTGGCCAAAAGGATCCTACGAGCTGGATATTATTGGCCTACATTGGAACATGATGCTTGTGAGTTTGTGAAGAAGTTCCTTCCATGCCAACAACATGCAAATTTGATTCACGCCCCAGCACAAGATCTTCAGCCCCTCCTGGCACCATGGCCGTTTTCTCAATGGGGTTTCGACTTGATTGGCAAGATTTACCCACCATCATTCGATGGCCATACATTCATCATTACCGCCATTGAGTACTTCACCAAGTGGGTGGAAGCAATGCCCCTTTCACAGATCACTGGTACTCATATCTCCAAATTCATCCTTTACCATATTCTCTGCAGATATGGTATCCCATCCACCATCCTCTCTGATAACGGAAAACCCTTCAAAAACCAAGCCATGAAACACCTCTGTGACACCTTCCATATCCAGCACCGTTGGTCAACGCCTTATTACCCCCAGGGTAATGGTCAGGCAAAAACAACCAACAAAACCCTTATCCGTATCCTCAAAAAGGTTGTCAATAACACTGGACGAGATTGGCACCTCCATATTCATCCTGCTCTCTGGGCATATCGCACATCCATCCACACCCCGACAGGTGCCACCCCCTATTCTTTAGTATATGGTGCTGAAGCTGTCTTCAATTGAAGTTGAGCTTCCATCACTGAGGATTTCTCTGAAGAATCTTATCAGTGAAGAAGATGCTCGTGTTGCACGGCTTGCACAGCTGGAATTACTGGATGAACGAAGAATAAAAGCTTATGATCATCTGCAAGCATACCAAAATCGCCTCAAACGCAATTACAATAAGAAATTTCATCCTCAAAAATTCCAGGTTGGCGAGTTTGTTCTTAAGGAGAACCAGCGCACTCAGAAAGACCGAGACAAGAAAGGAAAATTTGAAGCAAATTGGTTGGGACCTTATATTATAGCCGCTAAATATGGATCTGGGGCATACAGGTTGACTACTCTTGAAGGAGAACCCCTTGACGAACCCATCAATATCATGCATCTGAAGAAGTTCTACACCTAAATCCGCTCGGTAACCCCACCTAGTAAAAAAAGTCAAAAAAGTCAAAAAAGTTAAAAAAATAAAAAAAATAAAAAAAATAAAAAATCAATCAAAAATAGTAAAGAGAAATAAGTTCGTCCTATGGTGAAAACCACCTCTTGGTGGCGCCTTGGATAGGTATGGATGGTGAAAACCTGGTAGCAGGCGTCATCCATAGAGGGCTTAATCATTATCTACCTGACATCCTGGTTATTTTATGCGTTCATCCGCACTATTGTCCTCACCCATCTCATCCTAGGCCGCTTGGTAAATGTTGATTGAGCATTGGACAACCCATCTAGCCTATCCCCCATCCTGAGCTTTTCAGTATCCCACTTTGAGCTTACGTCATTCATTCCCTTTGTCGATCAGTCCGTGTCATCATGTAGGATCATTCATCGTGTCGGTCTTCACCTAAATCCCATCCTGTCGCGTCCGTCAGTCGAACTACGTTGCCCCTGCGCTTTCACGTAGGCAAGGTCGATCATTTGATCCACCCCCGGGGTTCCATCATTGGTCTTTCTGCTTTGTCCATCTGATCCTTTATCATCTATCATCAGTCTTCAACTCTTGTTCCTATTGTCTGTCCCGTCTTTACCATCCATCGAAGTCTCTTACCTTGTGTCATGTCTCTTGTGTCGTGTCATCAAGCTATGCCCTTATCTAGCTGGTTCTTAACCAACAAGATCCACTTGTATCATCAGATCCAATTGGTTCTGAATACCCTGCGTCATATCGATCTTTTAGTCTTGTAACCATCATCGGTCTCAACAGGATGCATCCTTCGTAACAGACCTCATCAATCCCATCCATCCTATGGAAAATGACATTTGAAATTGATTGTGATCTTTTGATTCTTTTGACTTTTGTTTATCATTTGAGCTCCCTATCACCACTTGTCATGGTCGCCTTGATCCATCATATCATGGTGTGCTTTGACTAGTCAACATAGGGGTGTATCTTGATCTTTTCTTTGTCTTCTTGGTTGTCCCACATAGTACCCACCAAGATCCCTGAGGTCTTGTGTTACGCTGGGGCATCCTTCTGTGCTTGTGGTTATCCCAATACCTGGCCCAACCAAGGTCATCGTGACTTTGGGGTGTTGGGATAGCCTTCTTGTTTGATGTGTTTGTTTCATGCATTAGACACTAATCCGCCTTGGTTCTTCATACCTTGGCGTCTTGTGTCTTATGCTATAGCAAAAATCAGTGCTCCAACGATGGCAAATTGCATTTGGATTGCATTTCATCTTCATCCTCTCATCTATCAAAATCCCCCCCATCCATTCATCCTTCATCCCTCTCCCCTCCCAATCTCCTGCCACCTTTTCATCCTTTCTTACCCATCACTTTGCATCTTCTTCATCTCCACTTGCATCATCTCATCCATTTCGAGAGCACACTCGTGTTCTCCTGAACCCGCATGTCCTCTCGAGGGGGCATCCTTCATCCCTAATTTTCATCATTTTCTGTTTCTCTTCCTAGTCACTCCTTTGAATGAC
The DNA here is from genome assembly GCA_007258455.2 of Sequoia sempervirens. Taxonomy (NCBI): domain Eukaryota; kingdom Viridiplantae; phylum Streptophyta; class Pinopsida; order Cupressales; family Cupressaceae; genus Sequoia; species Sequoia sempervirens. The sequence goes on from VDFB02000017.1 coordinate 380,906,754, forward strand.
TGGGGCATCTTTCCCAATCTAACCATTTTCTTCTAGGTTCTATGTTTTAATGATCTTTGAAATGATGCTACTTCATAACACCATCTCAAAGAGGGGCAAAATGTAGACATCTAAATTTGGACACTTAATTTATCCAAATTCATCCCCTTTCGTCTTATTTTTGTTAATTAAGTAATACTGCTATTATTTAATTAAAAACTTTAGTTCTTCTAATCCCTAAGGTATCTAGTTAAATAATTAAATACCTTCCTCTTTCATCAAATGAACTCATGTCACATCCTCCATCATTTTTATCTAATCTTAATCCTTCTTCTAATCTCATCATTAGGATGTGCACATGCCTAATCCTTGATTAGGAGGTGTCACATCCTCCAACTTTTGCAAGTTGACCTCTAATCTTTCTTAGCCACCTAACCTTCCTCTAACCCCTCATCAACTTGTCTAATCACCCCCTTTAGTCAACTCTTCCCATCCCCCAAGGAATTTTTAATTCTTTTTGTCTTCCCAAAGTCCTTTAAGGAATTTTTAATTCCACTCTCATCTTTCAAGGAATATTAAATTCCTTTTCTCTTCCCCATGTCCTTTATGGCATGTGTCCTTAGTCAACCTTGTTAAAACTTTCTCCTTTTGGGCAAGGTACTCCACTTCCCCATGTGAATTTTTAATTCACTTTTAATTCCCCAATGCACTCAAAAGGAATTTTTAATTCCTTCACTTCTTCCCACATGTCTTTTCTTTATTCTTTATTCTTTCCCCTCTCCCCATGAGGATATTTGAGAAATTTTTAATTCTTCACATGTCCTCTCACCCACATGAGGACAAGTACCTCCTTTATGAGGAGATCTTGTCAAATCCCAAGGTACTTTGTACCCCCCTCCATGTCATGTACTATCCTTCCACCTCATGTCCACTTCACCTTTTAGGGCTATATCACATGCCACATGTCAAGATGTGAGGGCTTGTGAGTTCTTAACTCACCTTGGCCCTACATCTTGATCATTGGTGGCTCAATCTTGGCCATCCATTTCCCTAGAGATTTCCAAAATCTCTATAAATACCCCCTCTTTTCTCTCATTTGGGGGAGATCATTTTGCTAGCCAAACTCTTGCAATTTTTTTCTCAATCTACACTTAGCCATTTTCATGCTTTTATCCATTTCCATCCATTCTCACATCATCATATCTTGCCATCAAAAGAGCATACACATCAAAGATCGAAGGGCCAACCAAAAGATCGATTCGACACAAGGTAAAAGGTTTCATTTTGTTGTTCTTACTTTGTGTTGATTCCAACTTAGGCTAATCTTGAGGTGTAGGTTGTTTTGGTGTTTATTTGCACTCTTTAGTTTGTTGCTCATTTTCTAACGCATATATTCGACCTATCATAGTATGCAGTGAGAATGAAAATGTAAATTTTGATGCTTTGTGCAGTCTAATAATATCTTTAGAGGTTTGATTGTATGCAAAAAGAATGCAAATGGCTTTATTGCACTGTATGTCATTTTATAGCTTCTTTCTATTTTTATAATTGAAATTGTTTGATCCATGGCTTGCAAATCCTGCATTCTTATTGGATAAGAGGTGATGTTTGAGATTAAGATAGGCAATTTTCAATTTTGTTGTAGTAATTGCTTGATTTGATCGAGATGGTGAGTCTTAGAGCTAAATTTTTATTTTGTGGGTACTTAATATTTGGTGGGTGAAGTCTACAATCTCAACATTTACTGCTCAGAATTAATGAAAGATGGGATGAGTGACTAAAAATAGAGTTTTTTGTTTTGTTTTGTTTTTTATTTATGTCAAGTTTGAATTGGAAGTTGTATAGTTTAAAGTATTTATTAAGTAGGAAACATGTATAGATTTGACTATTTTGTCCATGTGTTTGGACAAACATTTTGTAAAACTATACAAATGGTAATGTAATATTTAATATTAGTTTTTGCAGAAGTACTAAATGAAGTTATTATAAAAACATTTTATTTTGTTTCATATTTAATATGCAATGAATGAGAAATGTTTATTATTTTTAAATTGATTATTGGGTAGTTGGACAAATTTTAATATATCCATGATACATGTAAAATAAATTTAAAATGATTAATTTAACATTATATTTATTAACACAAATTAATATAAATGTTGATATTTAAATGTTCAATGAATGGTCTATATATGTCCAATCAATAGATCAAAATATCACAAGAACCCTGGCAACTATTAGAACATGCTCAACTACTAGGTCCTTTCCCCTAAGAGAATTACCATTGTGTGTGCATTTTTTTAATCTTTACTTGATTCAAAGGTATCAATTCAACCAAATTTTCAATGGATTAAAGAATTCAAAAATATTTGTTGTCTTTCATGGCTCCACTTTATCTTCGATAATTATACTTGTGCTATTATTAAATAGTACATACAAAGGTGTGTTGATCCTCCACCTTGCATCTAAACATTTGACAAATTACACACACCACTGTTGGTGGCTAAATCTCTAGGAGTGTATATTGTCTTAAGGCATGGATTCGACATCGTACCTCGAGAAACTTTGACGAAATGGACCCCCAATCCTTAGCTCTTAGCCAAAGAAGGATTAGCATAGGCTTATGCTCCCATATCAAATAGCAAAACTAACTCGTAGATTGTCTAAAATCCATAATTTAAAAAAAATTGTTCATTCCCCAAACTATTTTATTTAATCCCAAAATTGTCTCACTTTATTAAAAACAATCATATTTCCTATTAACAAACGATGCACACCTCTTATTATTATCCCATCATTAAAGCTTAAACTTAATTGACATCTTATCCCAAATATTATATTGACATAATTTTATAGAATACTACCATTAAATGGTACATACAAAAGTTTGTTGATCCTCTACCTCATATCTAAACATTATACAAATACATCAGTATTGACTTAAGAAATCAGGATAGTCACAAATAAATGTGTACGTAAACCAACAATCTTATTATAATTTGTAAATCACAAACATCATGAGGCTTTCAACAACGCCGCCTAAAAAGAAGGGGGGGAATAATGGTCTCTTTCATTAAAGCTGCCTAAGAAGAAGAGAATAGTGATATCACCTAAAGATAAGGGAATAGTGGACTTTTTCAACAAGGCCACCCCTAGAGAAAAAGGGAATTGTGGCTTTCAACAAAGCCGCCTCAGGAGAAAAGGGGAATACGAAAGGAGTAGCTTTAGTACTGTTGCATAAGCTCAAGTAGAGCTTCACCTGTTATTCTTCCAGTGAGCGGCCAGTGCTGATAGAGCCTCTGTGGAACACCCCCCAACAGCCCACGCATTGGTAGCACTCTCCTTCAACTCTGCTGCCCTGGCCCTCACCGCACGCCCGCCCTCCCCTCGTATGACCTCTCTTGCTACTCTCTGCACTTCCTCCTTGCTCACTGACCAGCCGGGCGCCCACTGCGGTTCAATGGCCAACCCAATTTCTTTCACCAGGAAAAACGCATTTGTCCTCTGCTCCGCCCCAAGCGGCCAAGCGACCAGCGGAACCCCACACGAAACACTCTCCAACACAGAATTCCACCCGCAGTGGCTCACAAAACCCCCGATCGACGGGTGAGAGAGCACGCGTATCTGCGGCGCCCATGAAGTCCAAACCACACCCCTCTTGCGAGTCCGCTCCTCAAACCCGGGCGGAAGCAGCTCCGACTCCGATTGCGCCGGTGGCTTCCGCAGAACCCATAAAAACCGTTCCCCACTAGCCTCCAATCCCAACGCCAGCTCTTTCGTCTGCTCCGCCGACAAAACCCCCATGCTTCCGAACGACACAAAGATGACCGACGCCACAGGTTGTCGGTCCAGCCACTCGAGACACCCGCTCTCCTCGGCTTCCTCATCTGATGGCCTAATCAACGGACCGACTGGGTAAATCTCGGGTCCCTTGTCGATTCCATCCGGGAGAAGCTCCCGCTTCCTGTCGATCAGAGCTCGAATGCTGCCGCTCTCGAGATCATGAAAAGTATTTATCAGTATCCCGTCGGCGTTGCAGAGGCGGTGTGAATGGCGAAGGAAGAGACGGTAAATTGGTTCGGTTCTTCGCTGCATCGGGTCCGGGAAGTACCGGGGCGGCATTGAGGGCAGGCCGGGAATGTCGACGGGGCCTTCCATGTCGATGAGGGAGCCCGTGGTGTGGATGTGGAGAGTCGGGTGGTACAACATGAGGCATAGATTTGAGGCGGATGTGGTTAATAAAACATATGCAGGAATGTGCAGGGCAGCACTGGGCTCCAGCATGACGGTGCAGAAGAGGTCGGTGACGAAGGCGCATATGTCGTCTTTGAGAGTACGGAGAAGATCCTGGAGTGGGGCTTTGGACTTTTCTATTAGCTGAAACATGCGGAACAAGTGCCCGCCCTCCGGATGGGCCTTCTCTACCTCATCCTCCTCTGGCGGAGGGAACTCCAAGATGCGGATGTCCAAGCGGGAAGAGGCCAAGCAGCGGATGGTAGAGATTTGAGGCGGGCTGAGCAAGAAGGAAGAGGTGATGAAGGTCACTGTGAAGGAGTGCTCCGCTGCCAATCGCTTGGCGAATTCTATGAAGGGAATCAGATGCCCCATTCCGAACGAGGGAAACATCGCTATATGCGTCTTCGGGCTTCCCATTTTCTGCTTGTTTTCTGTAGGTGGACAAAACAATATATGGCAATGCAATGGCAAATATGAGTAGTTATAGGGAAAGCTCGTTGAATTACAGATCTAACTACCCTCTTTTAATAATGTGAAAAGCTCTGCAACGGGTACGTATACACTATGAAATTAACGGTGTAGGAGTGGAGTAGCACTAAATAATCTGAAACGAACATCATTTTCACACTTCTCAATGCAGCTGTTCCCGACCAACCAATGAATGAAATGAAGATTTTTAATAATTTCTAAGAGGATAGTTTTTCGAAACTGCAATTATTTGATTTTTTTCTTCTTCTGGATCTTGGATCTTCTGCTATGCATTTTTATCAAGTAATCAATATTTTTCATTATTTTCTCTCTTTCAAACAAACAGTAAAATGTCTACATTTAGAATCTGGAATATCCATATAATTTCGACATTCCATGATGCAATGCCATTCTATCTCTACAAACTCTAAAATGCAAAACTTACATATCCTATCCGTCCATTCCTCCTTGGGTGTCATCCACCTACCCGTCATTAGGATGTGCTGGGGAGAGGAACAGGACTTAAGGCGATTCACGTGGACAGGATTCAGAGTTGAAGGAGATTGTACCGCTGAAGAAACTTCCGTGGGCCCATTCGTGTCTTCGACGAAGACATAATTGAGCTGTGGTGCACGGCCGAGCAAAAGCCATTCCGCACACAAATCCGCACCCGAGGAGATGGGTGGAAAAAAATTGGACGCGTCGTGTGAAAAGAAATGTAGGCGCATTTGTGGGGCAGTCGTCAGGGAATCTTAAATTGTTGAATGACTCCAGAGTTTATAACGCACCAACTCCCCTCTCTGTCCGCTATCGCCGGGATTGATGGTAAACGGTAAAACAGGTTTCCGCTCTTAGGTACTTTGGCGGCGACTTCTTTTTATTCTTGGTTTCTTTGTGAGAGGGATGAATTCGCATGTAGCCTAATTTTTCTTTTTCTGCAAAGTAACATCCATACAATATGGCTGGTGGATGACATCTAATATTGTCCTCTACAATTGTAAGGACATCATCTAAAATTTTGTAACTTGTTCTGCCAATGAAAATTAGTTATCCTGATAGGTAATGTCATAGGTACCTTTAAAGACTTGTTTGATTGATTACTCTAGTTATTATGTTGGATGTCCAATCTAATTGAAGCCCATCTCCTAGAGCCTTTTGATACGTGTTACAACATTTCTTCTTGAGATTAATAAGTTTATGTGAATATGTTATAATTTTTAGTTAAACGAGTTCTTTTAGTCAATGTATAAGTTTATTAGTTTTAATAAGATTTATTATTTAAACAATATTGAAATAGCATAATTTTATAAGAATTTAGATTTTAAAAAAATAAAAATATTTTTAGATATATCAAATTAATGATAATGAGTATTATCACAAATAATATTTAATAACGCATATGATGTATATGCATATGTGATTCTTTTGTTTATTTAGAAATTAAAATATATTTTAATCATTTTATCTTTTTTTTGTATATTCAATATATCTTAAAATGAATAAATAAATGTCTTTAAATATAATGACAATAACATGACATACAAGCAAATGTCAGATCAATTCATAATGACTAATAGAAAGATGAGGAAAATTTAAATTTTGATTCGAAGCTTTCAATTTTAAAGTTCACTATTTAGATGTTGTAGACATTTAATTTCCATAGTCCATGATATTAGTAAGCATTGCTTCTAGTTTTGATCACATGAACTTTTCCCTTAACGTTTCAAATCAAATTCCATGATCAACCATCAAGAAGATGAAAGCAAGAGATCTTGGAGTTTGATCTAAAGTGTCAACAAAAAAATCACATAGTCAAAACTATAAGCAATGCACATTAATATTTGAAATTTTTTACTCTAATTGCAAGGCTAAGGATGTTGGAATAGGATGAGATGGACAAAGAGCTTGGGATGATGTGATTTTTGGATTTTACTTAGAAATGGAATATAACATTAAAAATGTAATATGCGGGGTGATCCCACAATATTAGTTTACAATTTTTGGGAGATCCTAATTTTTGCTGGAATCACATATTTTTAGAAAATATAATGATTTAACCCTTGAAAAATTCCATTTAAAGGATTCCAAGTGAAAAGGGTTTGATCAAACCACCTTAGATCAAACCCCCTTTGATAGAACCCCACTAGTTTTAAACCATACCTATAACAGAGTCTTTTTTATGCATATCAAAATGTTGATAAAAAGCCACTTTTGATTTACCTTTTGGGGGATCAAATGAATTCATTTAATTTTTTTTTTGTAAGTATGTAGTCCTTATTATAAGCTTCCCAAAAGTATAATTTTAAATAAATTTAATTCTATTATTATATTTAATTTTTATTTCTTGTGAATGTAGGTTTTTCACTGAAAATCAAGCTCTCTATTATGTACATGTGGAAAAATAGTAGATTATCAATTTTTTTTTTGAAAAATATCAGTGCACTAGATATTGAAGTCGTCGATCCAACAAAAAAATTGAATTTTGATACATACAAAAAAAGTTATGTTGTATACAGTCTGCCTATGTTTGAATTGTAATTGGTTTGACTTCGAAACTTGATTAAGGAAAAAATATTCAATAAAACACTATGAAGCCAAATGAAAGTGCTAGATATCGTAGTTACAAATCTAAATTTGAAAAAAAAAGAATTTTATCTTTGATGGAAAAAAAGTTATGTTGTATACGGTGAGCATCACTCCTTAAAAATGGTGTTTATTGGAAAAAATAGTTTTCAAAGGAGATGGAAAAAGAAGCACAATCTGATTCCAAAAATTTTGAAAAAAATATATTTAGAATCTACAGAAAAAATTTCACAAATCAATAGTTTGCATCATCTTCAAATTCCTCATGGTTTAGCCGCTATAGGTGCTCGAAAGTGAAGATTTAGTTAGAAAAAAATAGTTCAGTGTCCAGTTTGGCCACAAATTGTAAACCAGTATTGTAGGATCACCCTACAATATTTTAACAGGCCTAAAATATGCAAGTGGTTGTGAATAACACATAAAATTTAGTTTATTGGTCATAGATTTGTGAAGTATTAGGATCTTAATATGTTGATGGGTATTCTGGAAAATATCTGGTAACTTATAAATTAGTAGTTTTTGTGCAATTTTATGATATGTTTGTTGGAATATTGTTGTCATTGATGTCAAAAGGGAAAACCTAGCAAAGGAAATAGTTGGCATGATGACAAAGGATGAGTGTGAGAGTAGTGGATCTGATGGCGGATTTGGTGGCAATTTTGTGATGGGTTTTCTGAGAGCTTTCTAGAAAGGTATTTTGTAGGTTGTGATGTCAATGGAGATGTTTGCATTCATTGGTTCATGCTCTCGATCTAGGGCCAAAGCTGTAAGGAGTCACAAAGTTCAAAGTTTTCCTAACCTATGTCGTGGGGTTCTCAAGTTTCGAAACCCTCCGAGGGTGTTGTCATAATAGTGGTTTACAATTCCTGAGAGGAACGAATTTTAGCTGAAATCACATATTTTTAGAAAATATAATGATTTAAGCCTTAAAAAGTTCCATTTTAAGGATTCCAATTGAAGAGGGTTTGATCAAATCACCTTAGATCAAACCCCCTTGGATAGAACCTCGCTAGTTTTAAACCATACCTATAAATGCGTCTCCTTTACACCTATCAAAATGCGATAAAAAATCACTTTTGATTTAGATTTTGGGGATCAAATGAATTCATTTAAAATTTATTTCAAATGATTATGGTATTCCTTAGAACAAACTATCCAATGAATATAATTTTAATATGTTTTGGTTTTGTTATGTATTTGTTTTTTAAGTTTTATTAAACATAGGTTTTTCATTGAAAATGAATTTCTTTGTTCTTCACATGTGGAAAAATAGAAGATTATCAAATTTTTTGAAAAATATGAGTGCACTAGATATTGAAGTCCTTAATCCAACAAAAATAAAAAAAATTTTGACATATACAAAAAGATTGCATGGTCAGTCCAATTGTAATTGCTTGACTTTAAAACTTGATTAAGGAAAAATATTCAATAAAAACTATCTAACCAAGTGGAAGCACTGGATATTAGAGTTACAAATCTAAATTTGAAAGAATTAGAATTTTATCCTTCATGGAAAAAAAGTTATGTGTTATAAGTGTCACTTTTTAAAATGTTGTTTTCTCAAAAAATCAATTTTCATGGGAGATGGAAAAAGAAGTGCAATTTGATTCCAAAAATTTTGAAAAAAATATTTTTAGAATCTACAGAAAAAAATTGATGAGACTCTAGTTTGCACCATCTTCAAATTCCTCACAGTTTAGCCGCTATAGGTGCTCGAATGTGAAGATTTAGTTAAAAATAATAATTTTAGTGTCCAGTTTGGCCAAAAATTGTAAACCACTATTATGGGATCACCCCCGACTTAGCGACTTACTCATGTTGGTGACCAACCCTATCATCTAGGTTGGCGATGTTCTTAAGGTGTATCGGCGTAACAACGTACGATCGACCAATCCCCAATGGTTTTTAGTGTCAAAGTCTTTGTTGCATAAAAAGGGCCCCATCTTTTGTGTTATTGGAAAGTCACCTTAGTCGGAGTTTTAGCCTATAAAATCTTGTGGGATTCGAACCTAATTTTAACCCGATTCCATGATCACCTGATAGTCCAACCTATGATACTAGTCAGTCCTTTGGAGTCCATCAAATGGGGTCATCACAAGTCCATAATATCGACCGATCACACTTTTAGGCTAATATTGCACCCACCTAAATCGTTCCATCCTTCAAAATTGTCAATCACTTGATCTTCCAATAGGAAAGAGGGGTCTACTCCAAAGCACACATTTCATGATGGTAGCAATTGTACCACTTTCTGAGACTCATGGTGGTACATCGCAGCACCGCATAAGCCTATATCAGGGTCAGCAGTATGGCGGTACACTACAACACTGAAGAGGCTTAATCTTGAGTTGGCGGTATGTACACCGCAACACCACAATACCACAATGGTCATTTGGATGGACTACGGTACGACAGTTAAGTGCAACATCACGACTGCTCATGTTGGTGTCAGTAGTATTGCGGTAAAGGAATCAGTACATGGAAGGAAAACTAAACGATGACACATGGTAATATCTTATTCGATGATTTTGCATCCTTGTTGCAAAACCAACATTCGATCATACAAATTATTTGTCAGTGGTGTTTTACTGTGTAACCCCAGACAATGAAAAGGAGTAAAACGACATGGTGAGAGGTGAATGCTCACAAGATTGACAATGGAGGTTTGTACGACCGCTTATCCAACGGTCAGGATTTAAAGTTGCGGCAATAATTAAGGATCACAGGATTATGGCATGAAGTCAGAAGATCGATGACCCATATTTGAATGTAGTAATCATGAATGACTAACTTAGTGTGAATGAGGTTTTTGACTGGTAACCGACATAGATGAAGAATTAATTGGTCTAACTACACCCATCAAACAATGCAAATGAGATTTGATCTTTAGGGTGGAAAAATAAATTGCAAAAGTAATTGAGCTTAGATCAGATCAAATAATCAAAAGAACGCATTAAATGCACAATCATATTTTAGGGTTTGGCAGAGAGAACAAAGGAAAATTCTCTAAAATATAATTTAATGTTGTATGGGTCGATGCAGGGTATGGCGATATTTGATAAAGCTTATCAGATATCTTAATGATGGTGTGTGGCTCGATGAACTGGCAGCTTGTCGATGAAGCTAATGAATAAGGAAATCCTTGCAGAAGATGAGAGAAAAAGATCTGATCACATGCGTGGATCTCGAGGCAGTGAATGTACATTGATGAGAAATGATAGTTTGGAAAATTTTCCAAGAATAGAGTAGTCGTGTGAGTGTGATGTGTGGAGTTCAAAATTAAGGTGAAGTTTGAAGAGTCTACTAGCGCACAGTGTGCTTAACAGAGTGATGTACAACTGAGAAAATTGTAGAGCAGCAAGTGCAAAAAAGAGAAGCAAGTGCAAAATAGAGGAGAGGGTAGAGCACCAAGTGCAAAACAGAGGAGAGTATAAAGTAGAGAAGAGTGTAGAACAAAAGTATGTGCTGCTGAGAGTGCAGCCACAACAGCAGAGTGTAAGTTGCAATAAGTGCAACAAAGTATTGTATGTATTGATGCATCTCAGGTTTATGTAGAACCATTTTATATGCATATTTGAACTTGTAATTTTGCAAGAGGTTGTAGCCTCCATTTGCACTAAGTTGTAGCTTAGATTAGGGTGTTGTAGCATCCTTGAAGTTGTAGCTTTTTAACAGGGAGTTGTTGCTTCCTTGGGTTGTAGCCCTAAACATTGTAACTAAACTTTGATGCTTGTGAGGCTGGATTAGGATAGTAGATCCTAGTAGCATTTCTCACTGTGGTTTTTCCCATCTTGGGTTTTCCACGTATATTTGGTGTTATTTGTTGATCTCTCTTGTGCTTGTGGTTATTATATTTGATAGTATTTCAATCTGCACATTTGAGTTTAAGGTTGAATTTGCAAATTTTTTTTTTTAAGAACTAAAAAGTTTTAATATCTACTGATTCACCCCACTCTCAGTAGATCATTTTGTTCTAACAATTGGTATCAGAGCCCTAGGTTCCCTAGGAGAAGCTTAACTAGCTTGGGTAGATCTTGGTTAGGTGAACACAATGGAATTTTGGGAAGGCTCAAACAAGCCATCGAGGTTTGATGGAAAAAACTATGCTAAATGGAGCTCATTAATGGAAGGATACTTTGTTTATCTTAGAATTGAAGTCTAGGCATGTGTTTCAAGACCCAATATACTATTCCTGTTGCTATTCCCATTGATCTTGTAGCAAAAAAGATTCATGAGGACAATAAGAAAGCTTGGTTTATTACTATGAACAATTTGTTTGAATCTATGAATAGCAAAGTTATGCATTGTAAAATTGCTTATGATGTCTGGGAAAAACTAAAGAAAATCTATGAAGGTGACACCAAAGTGAAGTTGGCAAAGTTACAAGTGCCGTGAGAAAAATTTGAAGGCTTGACGATGATCGAAGAAGAGAAGATTGCAGACTATCTTCAAAGAGTTGATGATGTGGTAAATGCCATTAAAGGATATGGTATAGATCTGAAAGAAGAAGATGTTGTGTTGAAATTTTTCAGGTCCATGAAAACTAAATATGATGCCAAGATTTCTGCTATCGAAGAAAGAAGAGAAATTGATAAACTTACTCTTGATGAGGTGCATGGAATAATTATTGCATATGAGATGAGAATGCAAAGTGTTGAATCATCTAGGAGAGAAGCTGCACTTAAGGTTGTCAAGAAAGAAAAAGATGAAGCATATAAGAAAGAAAAAGCCGGTGTCATTGCATTTGATTATGAAGAAATTGATGAGGAAGAAACAAACTGAACATAAGAAGGCTAAGAAGAGGATCCGACAAGTATAAAGGTAAGCTCCCTTTTAAGTGTTTTAACTATGGCAGAATATGTCATTTTGCTTCAAAGTGTCCACATGGTAAAGAAGACAGTTCCAAGCAAGATTTTGGTAGTAGAAAGAAGAAAGAGTTCTACCCTAAAAGAAAGAACTTTGGAAAGAAGAAAAGTTTTTAGATCAATGAAGAAAGTGAAGTGTTTGATGCTAGTGATTGTTCAGAAGAGGATCAAGGCCATGCCCTTGTAATGAGAGATGATAGAAGATAATTTATATTCATGGCTAAAGAAACTAAGGATTAGGAAGATGCATAAATTGAGGAATCATTTGAAGGAGAAGAGGAGGCAGTTGTTGATCTTGAAGGAGAACTAATTAGTGATCTTGAAGATCTTGATGAACTAAGAGACAAGTATGATGATCTTAAGAGAGAAAACAAGAAGCTAAAAAGGAATGCTCAAAAGGAGACTAACAGATTAACACAAGAACTTGAAGAGTCCAATAAGGTGTTAGTAGAACCAAAAGTTCATGTAGAAGAGCTTAAAAGAATTGAGGATGTCATGAAATCTAAATTGCAACCTGAGATAGATAGATGCTCAAAACTTGAGGCAGAAATAGTTGCCTTAAGGAAAGAATTGGAGAAGGCCAATGAGCAAATAAAAAATGGACTAAAGCTGAAAGGTGGTACAAATATTATGAATGAATTGATAAGTACACAAAAGCCTGCAAATAAAGAGAAATCTGGTTTAGGTTTGGAAAAAGGGAAGAATTCATTTATGGATGTCTTTGCAAAACTTTATGAAAGATTTAGAGTAGGAGAAAAATCAGTCCCAAGTGAAAAAAGATCTGACAAAGAGGAAGCTCCTAAAGATGAACAAATTCTGATAAAGAAAAGAAATCAGTCAAAGTCAAGGAGGACAACTAGATAGTTCATGATCAACAAAAGAAGATGCAAAACATTAAAAAAGCATACAATGATGGATTCACAGGAGTACACTATCCAAGGAGGCCTAGACAAAGAAGATCACCTCATCCAGCTAAGGAAACTATATTCAACCAGGTACTCATTGTATTTCAATGGGTATTCCTATACTTGTAACAATTTTGGTCATAGGGCTAGAGAATGTAGAATCATTCCAAGGAAGAATACAAATTTTGCAAGAAAGAATCCATTTGCTCCCTTGCTTGATATGAATATTTTTTTTTATAGTTGCAACAACTTTGGTCATATAGCTAGAAATTGTAGAGCAAGATTTTCAGGACCAAGTGTGAAATATGAGAAGAAGAAATCCTCACTTGCTAATGAAGAGAAAGGAAATAAGACTTCTGAGATAGAAGAAAAGAAAACTAAGAAGAAGCCCAAGAAGATATGGAAGGAGAAAGAGCAGGGCTCTTGCATCACTCAGTCTATGATTTCCCAAACAAATTTACATGCAAAGGAACAAGATCTATGGATTATTGATAATGGCTGCTCCAAGCACATGGCTGGAGATAAAAAGAAATTCATTAAGCTTGAAATGAAGAAAGGAGGTTTAGTAAGTCTAGGTGATAATACTGCTGTCAAGATTCATGGTAAAGGAATTCTGAGTATAGATGGAAAGAACAAAACTAAAGATGTGCTCTATGTGGAAGGTCTAAAACACTATCTTCTTAGTGTCAACCAGATGTGTGATAATGGATAAAAAGTTGTATTTGATTCTAAAGGCTGCAAGATAAGATTGAATGGTAAAATAATTGCTCAAGGGATAAGGACTGGTAGTAATCTCTACAATCTATGTAAAGTGGAAGGCCAAACATGTCTAATAAGTCAAGCAAATGAAAGTTGGCTGTGGCATAGAAGACTAGGACATGTAAATTTTGACAACATGGTGAAAATAAGTTCAAAAGGCCTGGTTAGAAATATGCCTAAGATTGTAAATCTTGATAACATCATCTATCAAGGCTATCAACAAGGAAATAAAACAAAGTTTAAATTTCCCATAAAGGATTACTCTACTATGAAAACCTTGGAAATAATCCATACTGATCTATGTGGTCCAATGAGGACAATAGCGTTTGAAGGAGAAAGATATTTCATGCTATTGATTGATGACTATACCAGAATGGCATATGTCACATTTTTGAGGGAGAAGGCCGAGGCATTTGAAGCATTTAAAAGTTATAAGAAGCTGGTAGAAAATGAGAATGGGAGAAGAATCAAATGTCTCAGGTTAGATAGAGGTGGAGAATTCATGTCATGAGAATTCATGGAATATTGTGAAGATAATGGAATCAAGCGCCAGTATTCATCCCCAAGAACACCACAACAAAATGGCATGGTAGAGAGAAGAAACAAAATTGTGAAGGAGATGGCCAGAGCTATGTTGAATGAGGAAAACTTGGCAGATACATTTTGGAAAGAAGCAGTACAAACTGATGTATACATTCAAAACAAAGCACTTATAAGATCTACAGTGGTAGAACACCATATGAATTATGGTTTGGTAGGCCTGCATCAATCAAGCATTTCAAGGTATTTGGCAGTAAGTGCTATATTAAAAGAGAAGATGAAGACTTAGGAAGTTTTGAGTCAAGATGTGATGAGGGGATATTCTTGGGGTATACCAGCCAAAGAAAAGCTTATAAGTGTTACAATAAGAGATTGCATAGAATTGTAGAGAGTGTACATGTCAGGGTTGATGAAAGTGCAAATCATGGTCACCCTAGTAGAAACAATCTTGAAAGTGAGTTACATGAGGATGACATAGGTGCACGAGTTGAAGAAGAAGAACAAGAAGAAGAGAATGAGGAAGAGGTTGAACGTGCTCCTGCAAAATATGTGCAAAAAGATCATCCTACAGATCAGATAATTGGTGACAAGAATGCAAGAGTGTAGACTAGAAGGAGACTTGCAAAGGACAAGGAACAAGCAAACTTTGCTCTCTTGTCTCTGATTGAACCAAAAAGTTTTGATGAAGCCAATAAGGATGAAAGCTGGTTAAGAGTAATGGAAGAGGAACTCGATCATATTGAAAAGAACAAAACTTGGGAATTGGTTCCTAGACCATCAAGCAAGAATGCAATAGGCACAAAATGGGTATTTAGAAACAAGTTGAATGAAGATGGAGTTGTAGTTAGAAAAAAAGCAAGATTAGTGTGCAAAGGATATGCACAAGTATAAGGGATTGATTTTGAAGAAACATTTGCTCTAGTTGCACGATTAGAATCTATTAGAATGTTTCTTGCATTTTCTGTGTATAAAGGTTTTAAAGTATATCAAATAGATGTCAAATTTGCATTTTTAAATGGCAACCTTGAAGAGTAAGTATATATTGAGCAGCCATATAGTTTTCAACTATTAGAGAATGATGATTATGTCTAAAAATTGAGGAAAGCATTGTATGGTTTGAAGCAAGCACCAAGGGATTTGTTACACCCCTAACCTTAACTATGTTTTACTTTTTTACTTTTGAAGTAATTAGTAGATGATTACGCATGATTCAATGATTTGATGTTTAGGAAAAATGTCTAGAAAAATCAATGTTTTCTTGAGTTACGTTTATTTGACTAAAATTGTCATGTGTTTAAAATTTGTCAAGATGTGATGACTTCATGAGGATTATGAAATGATTATTGATACACTAATCTTTAGTTGGTGATGGAAAGTTGTATTCAAGGAACAGGTTTCCACCCCTCCAAGAAAGGGAGGGAGAGCATCATCAGGGAGAAGGGTATAGATACAAGGAAAAGAGCAGATTGTCTCCACCTTAGGTCTAGTGTTGGTGCTAATTGGTGAACCTAATTGAGTCGGGTAAGTGATACTCAACCCTTTCGGTATAAGAGTAAATTCTCGACTCGACATGTTGTCGATGTCGTTTAAAGTCCATTTTAAGTTGTTTAACGTCAACCTAGTCGTTTGGGGATAGTGACATCGCCAAGGTTGAACATTAGTTGTTGCAACTAAGAGAATATTGTGTCAAACATGTCGCTTATTATGACGTAAAAAAATTTATGTTGTGACCTCAATTGCGTAATTGGTTGTTCATTATTCTCTATATTCTTTTTAATAGATAAATCGACTTAATAAGTCGAGGAACTAATATTATAGCTTGATTCCTTACAAAAAGGAATTTGTTATGATGATCATCCTTGAGTTCATTTTATGGGGTGAATACACCCGAGAGACAAAAAAATATCAATGTCGTCGACTGTGTAAGATTGTGTTACCAACTCTAAATTTCAGAATGACTTGTCATTTATATTTGTTTGTTTTTGGTGATACTTTTAAACAACTAAGCTAGTCGTTGAGTCCATAATTTCGACAAGACTCCTTTTATGTAGGGGTATGATATATCAATAAGTTTGCTCAACTCAATTGAGGAGCTTATTGATTATTGAGACAACATAGATATGCCTATTCCTTTAAGTGTTCTTTTATATAAGAAAATGGATTTTGTTTTGCCATGACTGACAAGGTGAAGGTGGTGAAAGCTTAATAGTTTTTCAGATATTGTAAAGCCATAAAGGCCGTGAGCTTGAATATAAGAAATTGAAAGTGTTCTAATATAAATCAAATGTTGTCAAGAGCTATAATAAGTTGTGGAACTTAACTTAATGTGGCACGTATTGGAATATTAATGCTTGTTTAAATGTTCTTTTGATGGAAAAAGTCGTGATGTATAGCTTGAGAAAAACAACGACATTGGAGGAACCATTGAAGTGGCATGAAGATCTATTTGGAATCTAGTTTTATAACTGATTCTTGTCTTCTTCTTTTTCGGTTGTTGGTGGTGGGAGGAAAATGGTTGGGACGTGATAACGAACTCTTGGCCAGTGTATGGAAAAAAGGGGTCTCTTGGCTAGTGTATGAGATAGAAGAGGGAGTGAAATCTTATTGGATTAAAGGAAAAACCGTTATGAAGGGAGTGAGGATATTGATGTTAGAAGTTCGATAATGAAGGGGGGGTTATCATTCTAGAAGGAGGAAGAAACTCAACTCTGGGGGATTCACAAAAAAAGAAAAAGGATATGAAAGAATGATACCTGGAGCGCTTAGAAGCTCGAGGGGGGAATGCCAGGAGCATGGTAATTTTAGGAAGGTCATCATTTTAGGAGGTATCAATCTGATAGAGTAGGAGCTAGAGGAAGGATATATGATGCACAACATATGCTGAAAGCATGGCATCCATATTCGCAATTCAATAAATGAGTTAACATCTAAAATCGATAGTTTGGGGTGTGAGGCGGTGAAGAGAAGTAAATCCTTATGCACTAAACATTATTTGGAGCCATTCAGAGCCTTGAGTGACTGATGCCGGTCTTTATGAAGGCCTATATCTTTCAAGCGTCGTTCAGTGAATATAATACAACCTTCATTATCATAAACTTCTACTATGAGTTCAAAGAACCTCTACATCTATTTCTCTTTTGGCAGTTGGCATCGTGACAGTAACTATCAAATTCAAAAGCAAGAAATACATCTTAAATGATTTGATCCATTGTAATCTTGCTATGGCACTCATTCTATGAGGTGATTTTTTTTGGAGGGAGACTAAGAGGATAAGAAAAACTAGTTCAGAAAATGGAAAATGTTCTTTAGGCAGTTGGAAAAGATCTAGCCAAGTAAGCTAAATACCAATAGCCATCTTGAAGGTAAGAAGTCTTTCTTCTTTTTATCACGGGTATAGTCTTTTCCTTATACGTATACATATATACAGTGTGTAGATAATGGTTTAATAAAACCAGTAATGAGATAGTTATGCCTTAACCCAACTCATTCATGAATCATTATTAGATTTCTTTAAATCTCCATGATGAGAAAGTTTAATTCTTGATTGCCTTGGAATGATGTAGATGCTTAAAGGTAGTTCTAGTATGATACCTCAAACCCTCCTTGGCATAGTCAAGTTTGGGGATGAAGCATGAAAATCAAGCTTGTCTTATAATGAAGTAGAGGAGTGTTATCTTCTTGTTATGTTTCTTATGTGAAATTGAGTCTTGCATGTCTTTTGTAAAAATTAATCCAGGAGAATAGGCAAGCCAAGGATATGGACATTTAAATAGCCTTTCAATTAACGACTATCACTTATGTTATGTTATCTCGGGAGAGGGAGTAAACTAGGCAATACAAGGATGAAAATCTCATAGTTCTTGTTCAATAGAACTTATGTTAGTGCTAAGTGCACAGAAGACTCGAAGATAGCCCAAGATTGGGTATCGCTGGAATGCTTTACCACAAGGTGGGATAGAAGGAGAGATTTGTAACTTAATTCAATATGATGGTGCTAAACTATAGTGATTGATAAATGTTTAAGTAATAAAGGAAGTTATATATGAGATCATAACTTAACCTATGTAGAAAGTTAGTAGACTCAAATAGACCAAGGGGTCGAAGATAGATTATTATCTTTAAAAAAAAAACAAACCTTTTAAGGGTTGAAAGATTGACTTAGATCAAGACTATTGATATGAAAAGATAGTATTCTTTGAGATATTATATTGGTAAGGAAATACCTTGAATACTATGTTTATTCATGCACGTAAAATGTGAATTCAAACAATGACAAGTGGTCTAGGAGAGACTAGAGGCATTTTGTTCTTATGATTAGTTACACTTATGTTATTACCTTTGGAGAATCAAGGATGCTGATATTTCCATGCATTGGGTTAGAGAAGCTAAACCCTAGTATTGAAACAAGGAGGATGTAGGAAACCTATAACTCTTATGTCAGATATAACATTGTACATATATATTTTGATTGACAGTGAAAGGTCGAGAAAACTATAGAGCAAGACAGGAAGTCTTTATAACACTTTAAGAGATTCTTCGATAATGTTGCAACTCGATAATGTTGAAACTTGATTAAACGCATTGAGATGTTGGGTATTGAATCTTGAGAAGTAAATGAAAGGACATCATAAACCTTAGATATTGCAAGAATGCAATAAGGGACTTTTGAAAAGGTTTGAAATATCTAAATCTTTACATTACATGTTTAGAATGAATTATGGATTAATTCTAAGTCAGATTGACTAGAATGGTTTTTCTATACAGATTAGTTGAGCCTAGAATGCCAAATAAAGTAAGAAAAACTATCTAGGATGAGATAGTTTCTAAGACGAGTCAGAGGTGTGTGTCTAGATGGAATGACCAATCAAAATGATCATACTTAGCTAGAAGGGATCTAGAGTTGTATGGTCGATTGAGTTTTGTAGGACACATCACTAGGACTCAGATGGTGAAACTTGACAGTTCCTTATATCTATACCCTTCGAGAAGGGCTGGGGCGCTTCCAGTTAGGAAGTGTACGGGGGACCACTTGAGTCTGTGGTTGGAGGAAAAACACTCGGTTGATGCTCTCCCTCTGTAGCAGAAGGTTCATCGAGGCTCGTGAAGATAGTTAACCACATTCCAGATGCAGTGATCTCCATGTTATGGCTTATGATAGTCAAACTTATGAGGTAAAACTATTCTTTTTCCATTTGTAGTTAATGTGATCTAAATGAAAAGTGTAAGGACTTCTCTTTGATTCTAGCTATGATTACATATGATTACAAGTTAGAGATTATCTTGAAAAGTTGTAATTTATTTCTTAAGCTTATGCAAATGTTTATAAATTAAAAAAAAAAAAATTCTCTCATGGTTACTAAGTTTATTTACCTTGTAGTAAATTCTTGAGTTTACTTGAGTACTAAGAGGAGGGGTTTTACATATGGTATCAGAGCTAACCGGGTTCAACACATGGACCTATGAGCTCATTACAAGAAATTTTTTTCAACATCTAGTAGATTGGCTAAGGTTAAAACTGGTTTTATGCTAGAATGGCATAGAGAGAAACAAAGGAAAATGTCTGGAAGACTATCTTTTCAGCACTTATCGAAGTCAATGGCTAAGAGAAAGCCAATTGAGGAGTTAGAAATCGAAGAGAGAAAAAAAAAACATTCTGTTAAGGATGCATATTGAAAAGATTTTGAGACTCTGACTAGAAAGGTAAAACCTTGGTCAGTTACTAATCAGACTAAGAGCTCAGGCAGAGCAGTGTTTGTATGAACTTAAGATTACTCTTCTTCTCAAGAAATTAAGGATGGGAAGATCCAAAAGTAATTAACTAGGTGCAGGGGCATCTGAGTGTTGTAAATCCTTGAAACTATATCAACTACACCTAGCAAAGATGGTTCTAGTCTAACTTCTAGATGGCATGGAATGAGCCAAGTGGAATAAATGGATCATTAAAGGTTGTTAACTAGGTACTTTCCTTTTGACAGAGCTAGAAAGTACAACTGCATTGGTGAATGTAATTATCACTGAGATATTTAGTCAATTGTTTAAGTTTTAACATGTAACCTATTCAATGAAGTAAGAATAAAGTTTTGTAATGCTGAACGAGGAAAATAAGTTGTGTTCCTACTATAATCTTTGCGTGTTTCTATAAAATGACCTTATAATGTCGTCTAACAAGTGAATGATAGATACTCCAGGAAATTTGAGTGAATCTAATATAACCTTATTATTTGTAAAATTTTGAGCATGATGAAAGTCTTAAGGGACTTATTTATTTAATGTGATTATAACATAATCTCTTACCATTGTAAGCTTTTGGAAAATCTGAATACAGTGCAACAATCTACTCCCTTGTAGTGACTTAGTCAAGTCACGCAGTGCATTAACAATGTTCTTTTGGATTTTGACACTTCCTTGGATTTTGGTAAAATTCCTTTTTAAAATTGGCCAGGATTGTCATTGTTTATTTCTTTATTTTGAAATGGTCTAGCCACCGAATTTTTGAAGATTGTTGATCTTATGACCAGTTGGTCAAAATTTGATTTATTGTTTGGAAAAGAGCTCATTCCTTGATTTATTGTTGAAATTTAAAACTACTTATATCTTGATATTGAAATGAGTTTTGTGGTGGTTATACAAGAACTTTTTTTGGTTGTTCATTGTGTTTGATGAAATGTACTTATCTATCATGTCCTGGATGGGCCTCTGATGGATTTTGTAAGGGAGTAAATTGTAACAAAGCACCTGGTATGTCCTTAGCTTTACAAATGAAAGAAACCTTATACAAAAGGGAATTGGTTCCAAACCATTTTAGGGTTATATAACTAATATGTAAGCTATTTGAAGGAGGTCTTATGTAGATAACACTTTTGAACCTTGTGGTATGGTAGGTGGGTGGACAAGTAGTCTAGTAAGCCCAAGTGAGTAGTCTCTCCAAGTCAAGCAGGGTGGTGAACCATTACTACGCGGATTGTAAAGTGTATGTATATAATTTAACTATGGCCATAGTGAGTGTTGTTGCCACTACATGCACTTGTCAGTTCACAGAACTTCAGACACTTAGCTAACCAAAGTTGTCGTACTTAGTAGGAGGGCATCCTTAGTAGTGTGATAGAGTTGGTTAAGTGGGGGTACACACCAAAGCTCAGATGGAAACTGTGATGGTTTCCAACACAACCTTTCATGAAAAGGTAGGACTACTTCCAGGTAGGAAGTGTGTGGAGAACCGCTTAAGTCTGTGGTTGGAAGGGAATATAACCAAGTGATGCTTTCCCTCTTTTCAGTGGCATGCCAAGTCTTGGAGGACAGTTGAACTTGAAATGGAAACTTTGATCCTTTCTCTTGTATATACTTATCAATTTATTATGATGCATGAAATAAATGAAATTGGTACTTGATGAATAATCTTTTCAGCTAGAAAAGTGAAAATTGATGTTACTCTTTATATCTTAGTTGATGAACAGTGACACCTTACTCACATAATGTTGTAAACCTTTGGTATAATTCTTTTGGTAAACCTATGTTAAATGTAGTTGATTGCCACACATGGAAAGAGTATCCATATATTATGGAGTTTGAGGTAGCAATTTCTATAATTCTGCTATCAGGATGATTCCATTTGAAAAATTGGATAGAAAAGATGCCAAACTCCTAGAAGATAGGATTAGCATTAGTCCAGAAATGTTGTTAGAAATGGTTAAACAAATCAAACTGATCAGAAAGATTGGTGGGAGCTAATGTTAGATAGAAAAGCTAAGTAAATGCCAACCGCACACTAACACAATTCTTGGATAGAGAAGAAAAGTTTCATAAAGCAATGAATGTTTACCAAACCAACTCCTAGATATAAAGGACTCCTAAAAATTCAAAAGTTATCAATTTGATTGATTGCAGAATCATTCTATTATTAGCTATTACCAGGAGGTAAAATGCTTTATATGAATTACATTTAAAAAGTATATAACAGATGGTAATTATATTATCAGAATGTTTTATAGGTACAGGACCAGGGAGTGGTCATGATCGAGATTCTTTAATGCAAGGTCCAATGGGAGCAATATTAAAAGGGTAATATGACATGGAAATTTTACCATGATTTTATATCAAAGATTTTCTCAAATGTTTATGCTTTTGCAGGATAAACAAAATTTTCATCTTATTATGGTTTTGGATGCACTGGATCATTGAGGATGATGACTCTTATGGGGGGGGATATGTTACACCCCTAACCTTAACTATGTTTTACTTTTTTACTTTTGAAGTAATTAGTAGATGATTACACATGATTCAATGATTTGATGTTTAGGAAAAATGTCTAGAAAAATCAATGTTTTCTTGAGTTACGTTTATTTGACTAAAATTTTCATGTGTTTAAAAGTTGTCAAGATGTGATGACTTCATGAGGATTATGAAATGATTATTGATACACTAATCTTTAGTTGGTGATGGCAAGTTGTATTCAAGGAACAGGTTTCCACCCCTCCAAGAAAGGGAGGGAGAGCATCATCAGGGAGAAGGGTATAGATACAAGGAAAAGAGCAGGTTGTCTCCACCTTAGGTCTAGTGTTGGTGCTAATTGGTGAACCTAATTGAGTCAGGTAAGTGATACTCAACCCTTTTGGTATAAGAGAAAATTCTTGACTCGACATGTTGTCGATGTCGTTTAAAGTCCATTTTAAGTTGTTTAATGTCAACCTAGTCATTTGGGGATAGTGACATCGCCAAGGTTGAACATTAGTTGTTGCAACTAAGAGAATCTTCTGTCGAACATGTCGCTTCTTATGACATAAACGAATTTATGTTGTGACCTCAATTGCATAATTGGTTATTCATTATTGTCTATATTATTTTTAATAGATAAATCGGCTTAATAAGTCGAGGAACTAATATTATAGCTTGATTCCTTACAAAAATGAATTTGTTATGATGATCATCCTTGAGTTCGTTTTATGGGGTGAATACACCTGAGGGATGGAAAAAGATCAACGTTGTCGACTGTGTAAGATTGTGTTACCAACTCTAAATTTTGAAATGACTTGTCATTTATATTTGTTTGTTTTTGGTGATACTTTTAAACGACTATGCTAGTCGTTGAGTCCATAATTTCGACAAGAATCCTTTTATGTAGGGGTATGATATATCGATAAGTTTGCTCAACTCAATTGAGGAGATTATTGATTATTGAGACAACATAGATATGCTTATTCCTTTAAGTGTTTTTTTATATAAGAAAATGCATTTTGTTTTGCCACGACCGACAAGGTGAAGGTGGTGAAAGCTTAATAGCTTTTCAAATAATGTAAAGCCATAAAGGCCACGAGTTTGAATATAAGAAATTGAAAGTGTTCCAATATAATTCAAATTTTGTTGAGCTATAATAAGTTGTGGAACTTAACTTAATGTGGAACGTATTGGAATATTAATGCTTGTTTAAATGTTCTTTTGATGGCAAAAGTTGTGATGTATAGCTTAAGAAAAATAGCGACATTGGTGGAACCATTGAAGTGGCATGAAGATCTGTTTGGAATATGGTTTTATAACTGATTCTTGTCTTCTTCTTTTTCGGTTGTTGGTGGTGGGAGGAAATGGTTGGGACGTGATAATGAACTCTTGGCCAGTGTATGGAAAAAAGGGGTCTCGTGGCCAGCGTATGAGATAGAAGAGGGAGTGGAATCTTATTGGATTAAAGGAAAAACCGTTATGAAGGGAGTGAGGATATTCACGTTAGAAGTCCAATATGAAGGGGGGATTATCATTCTAGAAGGAGGAAGAAACTCAACTCTGGGGGATTCACAAAAAAAGAAAAAGGATATGAAAGAATGATACCTGGAGTGCTTAGAAGCTCGGGCGGGGGGAATGCCAGGAGCGTGGTAATTTTAGGAAGGGCATCATTTTAGGAGGTGTCAATCTGATAGAGCAGGAGCTAGAGGAAGGAGATATGATGCACAACATATGTTGAAAGCATGGCGTCCATATTTGCAATTCAATACATGAGTTAACATCTGAAATTGATAGTTTGGGGTGTGAGGCGGTGAAGAGAAGTAAATCCTTATGCACTAAACATTATTTGGAGCCATTCAGAGCCTTGAGTGGCCGTTTCCGGTCTTTATGAAGGCCTATATCTTTCAAGCGTCATTCAGTGAATATACTACGACCTTCATTATCATAAACTTCTACTATGAGTTCAAAGAACCTCTACATCTATTTATCTTTTGGTAGTTGGCATTGTGACAGTAAATATCAAATCCAGAAGCAATAAATACATCTTAAATGATTTGATCCATTGTAATCTTGCTATGGTGCTCATTCTATGAGGTGATTTTCTTGGAGGGAGACTAAGAGGATAAGAACAACTAGTTCAGAAAATGGAAAATGTTCTTTAGGCAGTTGGCAAAGATCTAGCCAAGTAAGCTAAATACCAATAGCCATCTCAAAGGTAAGAAGTCTTTCTTCTTTTTATCATGGGTATAGTCTTTTCCTTATACATATACATATATATGGTGTGTAGATAATGGTTTAATAAAACCAGTAGTGAGATAGTTATGCGTTAAGCCAACTCATTTGTGAATCATTATTAGATTTCTTTAAATCTCCATGATGATAAAGTTTAATTCTTGATTGCCTTGGAATGATGTAGATGCTTAAAGGTAGTTCTAGTATGATACCTCAAACCCTCCTTGGCATAGTCAAGTTTGGGGATGAAGCATGAAAATCAAGCTTGTCTTATAATGAAGTAGAGGAGTGTTATCTTCTTGTTATGTTCCTTATGCAAAATTGAGTCTTGCGTGTCTTTTGTAAAAACTAATCCAGGAGAATAGGCGAGCCAAGGATATGGACATTTAAATAGCCTTTCAATTAATGACTATCACTTATGTTATGTTATCTCGGGAGAGGGAGTAAACTAGGCAATACAAGGATGAAAATCTCATAGTTCTTGTTCAATAGAACTTATGTTAGTGCTAAGTGCACATAAGACAAAGATAGCCCAAGATTGGGTATCGCTGGAATGCTTTACCACAAGGTGGGACAGAAGGAGAGATTCATAGCTTAATTCATATGATGGTGGTAAACTATAGTGATTGATAAATGTTTAAGTAATAAAGAAAGTTATATATGAGATAATAACTTAACCTATGTAGAAAGTCAGTAGACTCAAATAGACCAAGGGGTCGAAGATAGATTATTATCTTTAAAAAAAAAAACAAACCTTTTAAGGGTTGAAAGATTGACTTAGATCAAGACTATTGATATGAAATGATAGTATTCTTAGAGATATTATATTGGTAAGGAAATACCTTGAATACTATGTTTATTCATGCACGTAAAATGTGAATTCAAACAATGACAAGTGGTCTAGGAGAGACTAGAGGCATTTTGTTCTAATGATTAGTTACACTTATGTTATTACCTTTGGAGAATCAAGGATGTTGATATTTCCATGCGTTGGGTTAGAGAAGCTAAACCCTAGTATTGAAACAAGGAGTCCATGTAGGAAATCTATAACTCTTATGTCAGATACGACATTGTACATATATATTTTGATTGACAATGAAAGGTCGAGAAAACTATAGAGCAAGACAAGAAGTCTTTATAACACTTTAAGAGATTCTTCGATAATGTTGCAACTCGATAGTGTTGAAACTTGATTAAACGCATTGAGATGTTGGGTATTGAATCTTGAGAAGTAAATGAAAGGATGTCATAAACCCTAGATATTGCAAGAATGCAATAAGGGACTTTTGAAAAGGTTTGAAATATCTAAATCTTTACATTACATGTTTAGAATGAATTATGGATTAATTCTAAGTCAGATTGACTAGAATGGTTTTTCTATACAGACTAGTTGAGCCTAGAATGCCAAATAAAGTAAGAAAAACTATCTAGGATGAGATAGTTTCTAAGACGAGTCAGAGGTGTGTGTCTAGATGGAACGACCAATCAAAATGATCATACTTAGCTAGAAGGGATCTAAAGTTGTATGGTCGATTGAGTTTTGTAGGACACATCACTAGGACTTAGATGGTGAAACTTGATAGTTCCTTATATCTATACCCTTCGAGAAGGGCTGGGGCGCTTCCAGTTAGGAAGTGTGCAGGGGACCACTTGAGTCTGTGGTTGGAGGAAAAACACTCGGTTGATGCTCTCCCTCTATAGCAGAAGGTTCATCGAGGCTCGTGAAGATAGTTAACCACATTCCAGATGTAGTGATCTCCATGTTATGGCTTATGATAGTCAAACTTATGAGGTAAAACTATTCTTTTGCCATTTGTAGTTAATGTGATCTAAATGAAAAGTGTAAGGACTTCTCTTTGATTCTAGCTATGATTACATATGATTACAAGTTAGAGATTATC
Source organism: Sequoia sempervirens (assembly GCA_007258455.2). Taxonomy (NCBI): domain Eukaryota; kingdom Viridiplantae; phylum Streptophyta; class Pinopsida; order Cupressales; family Cupressaceae; genus Sequoia; species Sequoia sempervirens. The sequence continues at coordinate 380,933,433 of VDFB02000017.1, forward strand.
TTGAAAAATTGTAATTTATTTCTTAAGTTTATGCAAATGTTTATAAATAAAAAATAAAAAAATTCTCTCTCATGGTTACTAAGTTTATTTACCTTGTAGTAAATTCTTGAGTTTACTTTAGTACTAAGAGGAGTTGTTTTATAGGCTTGTTATTCAAGTTTAGATCAATATCTACAACGACAAGGATTCAAGAAAGGTTGTGTTGATAGTAATTGTATCTCAAATATGAGGGTAAGCAAATGATCATTGTTGTAGTAAATGTAGATGATATTATATTTAGTGGTAGTAGTGATGTGATGTGCAAAATATTTGCTACAAACATGGAAGATGAATTTGAAATGTCCATGTTAGGAGAACTTAGATTTTTTCTTGGTTTGCAAATTACACAAATTGATAAAGGTATTTTTATATCACAAACCAAGTATGCAAAATAAATGCTTAAAAAGTTTGGCATGGAGGATTATAAACTAGTCAGTACTCCCATGGTTACTGGCTGCAAGTTGAGTAAATCAGATGAGTCACCTGATGCAAATCAAACTTTGTTTAGATCAATGATTGGAAGTCTACTATATCTAACACATCAAGGTCTAATATAATGCAAGCATTTTGTATGGTAGCTAGGTTTCAGGTTGAACCAAAAGAATCACATGTAAATGCAATAAAGAGAATCTTTAGATACATCCAAAGTATTGTTGACTATGGTTTATGGTATCCCAAAAACAAAGATTTCACTTTAACAACATACACAGATGTAGATTGGGCAGGAAGTGTGGATAACAAAAAGAGTACTAGTGGAGGAGCTTTCTTTTTGGGCAATAGATTAGCTTCCTAAATGAGTAAAAAGCAAGAGTCTGCCACTCTTTCTATAGTAGAAGCGAAATATTTTGCATCAATTGCATGTTGCACTCAAGTCTTATGGATGAAGCAGACATTAAAGGACATCGAGGTAGAGTACAATGAGCCTATCTCGATTCTCTATGACAATTCAAGTGCCATTAATATCTCAAAGAATCTAGTGATGCACTCCAGAACAAAGCATATATCAATCAAGTATCACTTCATCATAGAAAAGGTTACAGATAAGGAAATCAACATGGAGTATGTTCCTACCAAGGACCACGTGGCTGATATATTTACAAAGCCTCTTCCTATAGAATAGTTTGAATACTTGAGGCAGAAGCTGGGAGTAGTTTCTCCCACTACTTATCACTAAAGATTAGTGATAGGGCATATATCCAGGGGGAGCTTTAGTGATCAATTATTTAACCCTAGTTAAGCATAGTGTAATCAAGTCATGTAAAATCTTGTTTTTACAATTTCTAATGACTTGATGGTTGCAGAGTTTGTCAAAATTGGAGCATTTCATCAAGGGGAGTGTACCCTTTTCCATTGATGTCAAAGGGGGAGAAATGTGATGCAAAATAGAAGCTTGCTGAGAAGATAAGAGATGTATGTGATAGGGGAGTTTTTTTGTTGCAATGTGAATAATCAATTTGGTGCAGAGCTTCAAGGGTACCTGGTTGAGTAGTTAGAGTTTTTCCATCAATTCCAAAGGGGGATATTGTTGGCATATTGTTGTCATTGATGTAAAAAGGGAAAACCTAGCAAAGGAGATCGTTGGCATGATGACAAAGGATGAGTGTGAGAGTAGTGGATCTAATGCCGAATTTGGTGGCAGTTTCGTGATGGGTTTTTCAAGAGCTTTCCAGAAAGGTATTTTACAGGTTGTGATGTCAATGGGGATGTCTACATTCATTGGTTCATGCTCTCGGTCTAGGGCCAAAGCTGTAAGGAGTCACAGAGTTCAAAGTTTTCCTAACCTATGTCATGGGGTTCAAAAGTTTAGAAACCCTTCAACTTAGCAACTTAGTCATGTTGGTGACCAGACCCATCATCTAGGTTGGTCGTGTTCTTAAGGTGTATCAGCATTATAGTGTGCGATTGACCGATCCTTGATGGTTTTTAGCGTCAAATTATTTGTTGCATAAAAAGGGCCCCATCCTTTTTGTTATCAGAAAGCCACCTTAGTCAGAGTTTTAGCCTATAATATCTTATGGGATCCGAACCTAATTTTAACTTGATTCCTCAATCACCCGATAGTCCAACCTTCGATACTAGTTAGTCCTTTGGATTCCATCAAAGGGGTTCCTCACAAGTCCATAATATCGTTCGATCACACTTTTAGGATAATATTGCACACACCTAAATGGTTCCATCCTTTAGAATTGCCGATCACTTGATCTTCCGATAGGAAAGAGAGTTCTACTCCAAAGCACACATTTGATGATGGCAACAATTGTACCACTTTCTAAGACTCATGACGGTACATCGTAGCACCGCATAAGCCTATATCAAGGTCAGTGGTATGGTGGTACAACGCAACACCGCAAAGGCTAATCTTGAGTTGGTGGTTTGGCGGTATGTACATCACAACACCACAATGGTCATTTGTATGGACTGCAGTACGATAGTTAAGTGCAACATTGTGACTGCTCATGTTGGTGTCAGCGGTATTGCGGTAAAGGAATCAGTACATGGAAGGAAAATTGAATGATGATACATGGCAATAACTTATTCGATGATTTTTTATCCTTGTTGCAAAAACAACATTCGGTCATACGAATTATTTGTTGGTGGTGTTTTACTGTGTAACCCTAGACAATAAAAAGGAGTAAAATGACATGGTGAGAGGTGAATGCTCACAAGATCAACGATGAAGGTTTATATGACCACTTATCCAATGATTAGGATTTAAAGTTGCGGCAGTAATTGAGGATCATAGGATTAGGGCATGAAGTTAGAAGATCGATGACCCAAATTTGAATGTAGTAATCATGAACGACTTAGTGTGAATGAGGTTTTCGACTGGTAATCGACATAGATGAAGAATTAATTGGTCCAACTGCACCCATTGACCAATGTAAATGAGATTTGATCTTCAGGGCGGCAGAACAGATTGCAAAAGTAATTGAGATCAGATCAAATCGAATAATCAGAAGAACGCATTAAATGCACAATTAGATTTTAGGGTTTGACAGAGAGAACAAAGGAAAATTCTTTGAAATAAAATTTAATACTGTATGGGTCGATGCAGGGTATGGTGATATATGATAAAGCTTATCAGATATCTTAATGATGGTGTGTGGCTCGATGAACTACAAGCTTGTCGGTGAAGCTAATGAATAAGGAAACCCTTGCAGAAGATGAGAGAAAAAAGATCTGATCATGTGTGTGGATCTTGAGGCATTGAATGCAGGTTGATGAGAAATGATAATTTAGAAAATTTCACAAGAATAGAGTAGTTGTGTGAGTGTGATGTGTGGAGTTCGAAAGTAAGGTGAAGTGTGAAGAGTCTGCTAGTGCACATTGTGCTTAACAGAGTGATGTACAACTGAGAAGCTTGTAGAGCAGCAAGTGTAGAAAAGAGTAGCAAGTGCAGAATAAAGGAGAGGGTAGAGAACCAAGTGCAAAAGAGAGGAGAGTACAGAGCAGAAGTATGTGCTACTAAGAGTGCAACCACAACAACAGAGTGTAAGTTGCAATAAGTGCAATAGAGTATTGTATGTATTGATGCATCTCAGGTTTATGTAGAACCATTATATGCATATTTGAACATGTAATTTTGTAAGAGGTTGTAGCCTCCTTTTGCATTGAGTTTCAACTTAGATTAGGGTGCTGCAACACCCTTGAAGTTGTAGCTTCTTAATAAGGAGTTTTTGCTTCCTTGGGTTGTAGCCCTAAACATTGTAACTGCATTTTGATGCTTGTGAGGCTGGATTAGGACAATAGATCCTAGCAGCATTTCTCACCGTGGTTTTTCCCATCTTGGGTTTTCCACATATATCTGGTGTTATGTGCTGACCTCTCTTGTGCTTGTGGTTATTATATTTGTTAGTATTTCAATCTGCACATTTGAGTTTAAGGTTGAATTTGCAAAAGTTTTTTTTTAAGAACTCTTTTTTTTTAATATCTATTGATTCACCCCCCTCTCAATAGATCATTGTGTTCTAACAATGTTGTTGTCCTTCTATGAAAAATTATTTTGTAATTAGTATTTTTTAATAATTCAAATTTTTATTATTTTGTATACTTTCTCTCTTCTTCCTAATGATGTATCATAGAGTTTGATCTAAAACATCAAGGAAAAAACTAATGTCTAAGTCAAGAACATAAGCAATGAATACTAATATTTAGAAGTTATTTCTCTAATCGCAAGATTGAGGATGTTGGAATAAGCTGAGATGGACAATGAACTTGGGAAGATGTGATTTTTATATTTTACCTAACATATGGACTATAACATTAAAATACAATATGTGATATTTCAACAAGCCTAGAATATGCAAGTGGTTGTGAATAACACATAAAATTTAGTTTACTAGTCACATATATTTGTGAAGTTTTAGAATCCAAATATTTATTTTATATATAAATATGTTGAGGGGTGTTGGGACTTGTTAAAATTATAGAATTTGGTGTTTCTATACAATCCATGTGGTTACATTCCTTTCCCTTTGATGCCTATCGGGCCCTGAGCCCTAATGACTATTTGAAACTTGTAGGTTCAAATTCTATTTCCCAATCTGCTCCCATCTTCTAATGTTGTCATCAAACCTCAAACCTCATTTTGAGCTTGGAACCTCATGTTCCAAGTCCTCTTTCCCATCCAATCCTCACTTCCCACAATTTTCTCATCCCCCTTACTTGTTGTACCTCAAATCTCAAGACATAATTGGAACTTGGAACCAAAAGGTTTCTAGTTCTAATTCCTCTAAATGTTTAAAACTCACCATTTCCTCCTCTCTAAACCTTTCAAGTATTAGGTCTCAGAACAAACTTGGAAACTAGAGCCTTTAGGTTCTAGATCCAAGTTCACTCAAGTGCCCCTAACCCCTGACTTATCTTTCTCCCCAAAACCTGGACCCTAGGTGGAAATTGGAACAAAATAACTTTAGGCTCCAATTCTAGTTTCTAGTTCGACCTCAACCTCCACCTAGTATTTTATTTCTCTTGCATCCCCTTTGGTCTTGATTATCATTTCCATCCCTCTTGAACCCTGACCTAGTTTTCTTCTTGGTCCAAGTTCCAATTTCCCTTCTAGGCTTAATGCTCACAATTTTCATGCTTGTTCCTCTATGGTTCCTTATTTCTAGGTTCCACCCAACTCTTGAAACTTGCTAGGGATAATTTATAAAGTATAGTTTTTCAAAGTGAGTTTGGGTTCCAAGAAATAAACACTCAAGGTTTGATCCTAGCTACCTTTCATAAATGTAGGAGGTTGATCAACTACCAAAATTTAATGGATAGATTGTATTTTGATCGGAGACACCCATTTGGGTGGGATTCATCCCCAACCACAAATATAATATTGCTATAGTGCCATGAGCTAGGGTTTTGATTAAGGTATATTTTGATATTTTTGACTCTTTCCATGGTTGGTCAATGATTATTCATAGTACATAAGAAGTGTCAATGCTATCCAAGGTTCTAATTATTAAAAATTAGTTACAAGATTGCAATGGATTTTGTTAAAGAACTTGAAGATATTATGGTGAATTATGAACTGCAAATGTAATGTGTATGTCTTCCCTTATCAAATAATAATATGGAGTAGCTATGCCATGCACTTCTACTTGATGGATTGAATAATCCTTTACCAAGCAACTATTAGTCATAAGAGATTACATTTAATTGATAGACCAAGGATGTGTTTCTTGAGATGATATTAAGGCACTATATGTATGGCTAAAGAGTTCATGGGATTTTCCAAAGAAGCTAAGTGTAGAAATTGAAATTATTGTATTGAAAAGAAATTCATATTAAAGGAGCATTGAAAAGAAATTTATATTAAAGTAAAAACTAAAAAAAACTATGTTGTAATTGAACTATAGGTTACAACTATGTGTTATCACTAAAGATTCAATTGTAGGTTCTATAATTGATATTGATCAATGATTATTACAAATGATAATTATGAAATATTTAATAAATTTATTAATAGTTTAATGTAGAATAACAAAGTTGTAGCATAGATCAAGTGGGCCCTTCTTGGGGTAGTTACACTCTTTTAAATGACTGAACTATCAAGAAATCAATCAATTCCTCATTAATTATATCAACTCAATGATCTGTATGATAAAATATTTATTTATATTATTGTTCAAAATATAAAGATACAAATGTTGGAAAAATCATTGTTACATTCTATCTATAAATATTGCAATATATAGAGTAACTAATTCTAATGGCTATAAATAACTGAAACTCATAATGACAAATATCAAATCGTTCCTAGAAAATAGGAAGAGGATTATTCTATCTAGAAGACACAAAATAAAAAATAATAAGTAAAGTCCTAAAGTGATTCTTTTGGCTAGGATGATGAAGCCGATCCTATAGGCATGCATAAAAATGGTAGAATCATGCAATAAATCAAATAGTCATCATTACTTTACAAAAAAAGAAATCAAATGGTAGAATCTTGAAACTTGCTAGGATAGTTGTTTTATTCTTTCTAAAGCCTCTTGTAGTGTATCAAATGAGTCCTCACTATGACTAGACTTAGGAGAGGACATAGGTGGACTTGGGAAATCCCTACTAATGAGTCCTCCCACTCAAAACTGGTGTTTGAGTCTATTAAATCCAATTTTGGCTTCTTAGAAGTTATCCATGTGGTTGGTCCCCTTCCTTTGAGGTAGTGTGATCACTTAAGAGGTTTCTAATGAGATTTTTGTTACTTTTTACCCCTTCTAGATGTTGAGGCTGTAATGCCTCACCCAAAGAAAAAGGAAAGATTTATCGAACAATTTTTTTTAAAAAAAAAACAACCACAACACCAAAGATATGACATCAACATGTTATACTTGCACAACTATGTGCATAAAATCATCACATACAAAATAACACAAGAATGACCACAAAAAGATGATATCACCAGTGCATAAGCGAGGTGAAAACAATGGAAGACTAACGAATCGTAGGATAAATCCACCATGAAGAACAAGGGAGAGAGAAAGAGAACATCTCCACATGACGATTGATTACAACCCATGATCATACATTCTCTTGCAACATGACTCTAAAATAGGATGAGGGAATCATCAACCTCCAATCTATATCTAGACTAACTTAACCAACCAACACAAGGGAAAACCTTCACCAAAGGATTTCAAACAAAGAGATATAAACGCTCCACTGATTGGAATGATGATGGTCACTTCCATACCAACCACATGCTTCCCAAGGTCCCATCGCAATGTGACATCACATAAATGGAAAGAAATAATAAAACAGTACCTAAAGAACTATGAGGATTGTTGAGTACACTAACAAGAACAAAAATTAAGGTTTACTATAACCTTCCCAATACTTCACAAGACAAGGTGCACAATCTCCCTAACCCTAAATTTTCCAAATGACCATCTTTGAAAGAGTGCATGTAAAACGATGCATGAGAGCTTGCAAGTCCTCAACGAAGACTCTTAAGTAAGGGTTCCAAAAATAAATAGACCTATTGGACCATGATGAATAACTTTTTTTACATGGTTTACCCATTTGAGGACCCAAAACTGAGAGGGACTAACAAGACCAAAACAAGAGAAAATTTGATTAGGTTTTTAAGGACCCAATCAACAAAAATGATCGCCACAAACAAACTAAAAGGCATAAAAATCATCTGACAAGGGGGAAATGATTAGAATTTTTTTTTTTCCTTGGTTACGATGTTTATGGGAACTAGGTTGCCCCAACAAAGTACCAGGCCACCCCAACACACTTAGTCAAACTTTTGCATTTTTGGTGTATAAAACCAGGTTGGCCCTAAATACCAGGTTATTCTAGTGTGGACAAAGATTTTGGCGCCCTAAGTTCTCTTGCACTTCTAGGGTTTTTCACCTAAAAGGAGAGAGATGGGCCAAAATGGGAAATGTCCCCACTCAAAACTAATACAAATATGAATGAAGTAGGCCTAAATGCAATAAACTGATAAAGGAAATGAATTATTAATGTAAATCCTAAGAAATGCAAGTTGTTTGAAAACACATTGTGATATGCAAAATGACCTAAGAATACAAACAAACAATAATAAAATGAAAGAGACTAGAGAGGTGCACCTGGAAACTGGAATGCGATGCAGAGAGGCTCTAGAATCCTACAAAATTTACTGTTGAAGCCAACTGCCTGAAACTTATGCCAAGTTGGGCGACTTAGTCCTGTTTCAGGAAGATTATGCCAGAATAGATTTCAGCCAAATGGGTATCCAGAAATGTAGAAATCACTTTTTAGGCCTAGTAGTGGGACTAATTCGCCACTGATGGTGACTTAGTCCACTTGGGAATCTCAGGAAATTTGGGGTAGGAATCTGTAGCTCTTAGTCTCCACTCCTCTTCTTGATAGGTGTCTGGTTCTAAAACTACAAAAATGGGGCTGAAAAGGGTCTCCAAGCTTCACTTAGGGCTTTGTTGACTTGAATGAATTTGATGAGTTGACAACACCTTTTAACACCTTCCTCTTTGACAAATATGCATACAAGACCTGAAAAAACACATGCAAAGAGGGGAAAGGGGGTTAAGGGTTAGAGAATAGGGGTTTGCCTTGGTCAAACCCCAATTTGGTAATCAAACCCTAGAAAATGAAATGAAATGGAAAGAGAATGATGAATGAACAACATGCAATGTCACAACTCACCAAACCCTTGATGTAGAAATCTGAAGATATGAAAATGGATGCTCCAATGGATGCTTGATAATGCTTAGAATGCTTGGGAATTATGAATGATTGTATGCTAATGTGTGCATGAATGTATTAGACTAATGGGGGGTGAAAATGAGAGGAAAAACCTTTATTTATACTTGATTTTACAAAATTTCCCAAAAATAACACATCACAGGCTGACCTCAAGGTTAAGAGAATAATATCCCACCAAAAATTTAAAATAATTTTGATTTTTGTGCCCAGTGGGACTAAGTCACCCTAGGTGGTGACTTGGTCCCACCCAGGAAATTTTATTGGGTATCTGAAATTAAAGTGTATTTAATGATGTTTAACAAGATTATTCTAAAAAATGCACTTAAGTATGACCGAAAAGTGCATTAAGGGGTCACTTAAACATAAGAAAGGGTCAAATTAGTGATGACAAGCCTAGAAAAGTGTGAGAATTTGTTACAACTCTTTACAAAACTTTGAAATAAGGCTTGGTAAGTGATAAAAAAGTGGTTATTTAAGTGAATTATAATGAAAGGGTCTTAAAAAAGTGTGAAAGTGGGTTACAACACTACACAACACTTTTACAAGACATCATAGAATTCTTATTGATTCTCAAGGATCCAAGACCTAATGTGAATGTGCTGGCCACATTACAACATTAAATCTAGGAAAAATCAAGCCAAAATCACTAGGAGGGCCTAAACATGAGAAAAAGTAGAAGGGTTACTGTTGATGTGTTTTTTATGCACTTTTCAACACAAAAAATGCGTAGGTGCACTACCTCTCTTGAAAGACAATCTTCCACAATCAGATTGCAGAACACTATCCCAAGGTCTCTAATGTCAGGTCTTGACAGTGCTTGGAATATCTCAGTTGTTTGATGTGATTTGCTAGAATCACAAGGCGGACTTACGGATGAGTTACAAAGCATGGAAGTTGGGTTTGCAAATGTAGTTTCAAAGTGCTGAAAGTGAATGAACAGTGGCTGTCCACTCAAAACAGCAAGCTGAAACTCATCAAGGTCATCTGATTTAGCTTCATGGTGATGCTTTGGGTCCTACTCTAACCAAGGATTAAAAGAAACAACAAAAGGAGAAGGGTTATGAAAGCTATTCTAATCCTAAGCAAAGAATGAACAGTAACAATGGTGGCTGCTAAAGTAGATAGGCTTCCTAAACTGAGTTTTGCTTGACCAAGAGAAACCTACAACTACACAAAACCAGTGCAATCTTCTAAGGTCTGCTGATTTTCAGATTGCACATGCACATCATGAACATGCAATTGAACTAAGTTGCAGCATTGGAATAAAGAAGCCCAGGCTAACTTTGCACAACAACTTGTCATCAACAAGTGCTAAAAGTATGGGCTGAAAGCTCATCAAATACCAAAACAACAATTTCCATTATCACTTCCATTCAAGAAACTAACATTAAAACTAACATGGAAGGAAAAACCATGCATGCAAGATAAGCAAAATCAAAGAAAATATCCATAAAATCATGCAATGTTGTTTTCTATTGCTGCAAATGCTTTTTACAACAGCTCTCCAACCCTTACAAATGAGGGGCAAGCCCCTATTTATAGTTTTCCAAAGCCCAAATGAATGGCTAGGATCAATTTCCAATGAGTGGCCCAGATTCATTACAAGTTAGGGCTTCACCTACCCCCAATATCCAACAATTTAAAATACATTCGTTGTCTTTTCTCTGTTTTGTCATCTAGTGCCAGTTACTGTAGCAAATTTGTCTTGTAGCTGATTTCTCTTTTTACTGTAGCAGAGACTGTTTGAAGGCTGCCCTCCATCTGGTGGACTTGCAACATTTTTGATTGGATCAAACAAGTCGGTCGATGACTTGCATCAATGGATTGGTGGCCCCTGATTTGGGTGGAAAGCTCCTTAAAAATCATCATCATCTGGAAAAAGGTAGGACAACTCCCTCAATGGGCCTCTTCGATAGACCTACGGAAGGCTTCTTGACTCTTGCAAACACGAAGTGTCGTAAGTGCATTTATACATGAGTTAAAGAAAATCTCAGACAAACCTACAAATTCCCTGCTAGATCTATCCATGCATCATCAAAATATCTTGATATTCATATTTGGAGCTCATTTGGGCCATAAACATTAATGCGGGCCCCTGGGGCTCCACGGATGTTCCAAAACAACCAAAGAGGGACGAAGCTCCGGAACCACCGAAACTTAACAGAATGTTGACGAAACCTTGGCAGTTCACTTGGGCACCACAAACACATCTCAGATACACCAAAAAGTTGGCCCCAAAGTAAAAAATGTGGAAACCGGACCGGCAGGGGTCCACGAATTTTTCTAAAACAGCCAAATAGGGACGAAGCTCCGGAACCACCGAAACTTAACCGAACGTTGACAAAACCTTGGCAGTTCACTTAAGCACCACAAACATATCCTAAATCCACCAAAATGTTAGCCTCAAAATCAATAATGTGGAAATCGGACCGACAGGGGTCCACAGATGTTTAAAACGGTCACGGAGGGACGAAGTCCCAGAAACGGCCATGGAGGGGCCGGGCTCGGAGGTCGGGTCGCCGGGGCCTCACAGATGTTCAAAATGGCCAAAGAGGGATGGAGTCCCGGAAATGGCCACGGAGGGGCCGGACTCCGGAGGCCGGGCGTCGGGGCTCCACGGATGTTTCAAAACAGCAAAAGGGGATGAAGCTCCGGAACCACCGAAACTTAACCAAATGTTGACGAAACTTTGGCAGTTTATTTATGCACTTCAAACACATCCCCAATCCAAAAAAGGTTGCCCCCAAAGTAAAAAATGTGGAAACGGGAGCAACGGGGGTCCGCGGATGTTTCCAAACAGCCAAGGAGGAAGGGAATTGCGGAGGTAAAGTTCTGAAACCATCGAAACCTAACGAAACGTTGACGAAACCTTGGCAGTTCATTTACACACTTCAAACACATCCCTGATCCAAAAAAGGTTGCCCCCAAAGTGAAAATTGAGGAAACAGGAGCGACGGGGGTCCACAGATGTTTCCAAACAGTAAGAACAAGACAAAGGCAGAAAAGGGAATGGGGGACTTTATTTCTCCGCATATTTGAATACCCCAAGTAGGTGAATTTGGGTAGGGGAATTTTATCTTTTGAAGGCACATGACCAATTTGGGCTTGGAAACAGGGCACGCAAAACAAGAAAAGAGCAAAGCAGCTTGTCGGGAGCAAAAAAAAAGGGGGGGTCCCTGCCTATGACTGGGCGTGTGTACAAAACATGCACAACAGTTACTTTTTTCATGTCCACAGTTAGCCCCCACTTTATTGAGATGATGAACTTGCTTCAAACTCACTCTAAAGTAGCTAGAAATGCAATCAAGAGGGGTTTCAATAAACTAATGCTAGAAAGATGAGACAACAATGTTCAAGAGGGATGATCAAGCCCCTAGGATGAAGATCCTATGGCAAACTAAACACGAGCACAAAGAAACACACATGAGAATGATGAAAAAGGAATGAAAGAGAGAAGGAAAGAGAGAGAATCAGATCAAGCTTCGATTGTTTGTCCATCCCATTGTGGATCAGATCTAGGCTATTTGTCTAGGAAAGAAATCTATACTCACTCTAGGGCAATGAAACTCATGGTTGTCCGCTAGGTGAGAAGGCCCAAAAGGTGAGAAACATACACTCATGGGTGGTATGCACTCACACACACACAGGTGGCTATGGGGAAAGTCATGCCTCAAAATAGGCTTCTTGCTCAACCATATCAAAGTTATACCTCTTGATAACTTTAATAAGGCACCAGAAAAGAAAATGAAATTTTGAGCTTCACGAGACAAGCAAAACTTCATATGCTTGGAGCTCATGAACAAACCCGATGGCACCACAGGCATGCAAGCTATGTTATGTAAGGTGGCTATATAAAAAATGAAAAATGTAACATTCAAAGGATGTTCAAAGGAGTCTTGATTAGTTCATGCGAGTTCTATAACTTAGCGAACATTGTGTCTAATGTCTCCAAGAGAGGACCAATCAAAGAATATAAAATTCACAACTTAGGGGATGCAGTGTGTCGCATCAAGCCACCAAGAGGAATGTAATATGCTAAGATAGATCACGCTCATGAAGGACATCAAACCCAATGTCATCCACAAAGCAACAAAACACATCGTATGAAGTAACAAGGCTGTACTAAGAACCAAGAAAAAGAAAAATGCAAAATAATAATGCCAATGTATGCCCCCACTTTAAAGGAATTGCTACACACTGTACTATGAGCAATTACTTTAAAGTAGCAAATGAACAATGCAAGTAAGAAAGAAGACATGAGAGCCAACTTGGAAAGCCCATATGCCAAGTCATATGTTTCTGAGTAAGGCTACGTCATGTGAAGGAAAAAAAGAAAAAGGAAGGGGTTGCCCCCAAAATGAAAACACCAAACACATAAGGGATATATGGATTTGGGGTCAGTATGTTCTTTGCTGCAATGTTTTTTAGAGAGCTTGGAACTGTCATCATCCCCCAAATACATAGAACTAGAAGAATGACACAAAGAGAGTGAAAACAAAGAAAAAGAAAGATCCATTTGGGTCAACATGGAAGAGACATAGGATGCCTTGACGCTTTGCATCGTCCCCAAAAGGAGAATACAAGAAAAAAAGAAAAGGCGAATGAAAATGGAAAAGCTTTTGGGTCAACATGAGAGAGACATTTCGGTCTCAATGCCTTGTGTCATCCTCAAAAAGAAAACACAAGCAATTGGAAAAATGAAAAACCTGAAAAGAAAAAGAAAAGGGGCCTTAGTGGGTCAACATGAAAGAGACATTTCGGTCTTAATGCCTTGCACAATCCCCAAAAGGAAAACACAAGAAAAAGACAAAAGAAAAAAAAGGCGAAAGTGATGTACGACATATAGAAGAATGAAGGTACAAATAGAGGATTGTCACAAAGAGAGAGAACATCAAACATCACATTACGAGGGAACACATTACGCAAATGCAAACACAAAAAAGAAAAAGGAAAATAAAAAGAAAATGCAAAAGACTAGTAAGGAAAATGCAAGTCAACCATCAAGCAAGTCATCTGCCTCCTAGTCATGTTCATGATATGCCGAGGGTGGGCAACTAGCCAAAGGGACAAGAGAAAGTGTTGAACTAGGGGAAGCACCAGGTTCTACACTCTTTGTAGGAGATTTGTCATGTAAACTCATGGAAGAGGAAAATAATGTATTTTTCAAATCATTATGCACCTCTTCGTTAATTTTAGCGATCTCATCATCGCCATCCAAATTAATCACAATAGGATTGGATGAATAATAATGTCCAATAAAGGGTGTACTGCTTGTTGTGGTTGTTGTATTGGATCATTTTGTTGTGATTGGGGAGGAGGATCATCATGCATTGCTTTTGTTAAGTGCAAATTTTTACTTTCTTTGTTTTCTTTTGCTTGTAATTTGTGAGCAAGAGCATGACGTCTATGCCTACGCTCCCTAGATCCTCTGTTTCTTTTGGTTTTATTGTCGAGTTATGTTTGTGAAGGAGTGGGTTGATCAACCATAGGTTTCTTTTCTTCCCTAAGGGGAGGAACGAAAGGAACCATGGAAGGTGGTTCATCCACTTTCTCCTTTGCTTTATAAACTTGTTTTATACGAGGAGGCAGGACGAAGTTGTTATCATTGTTTCGTGGTCTCTTGAATGAAGTTGGGGAGGTTTTGGGTGTGGTTGAGTTTGATGGGTTGGTTCTTGTTTAGGTTGAAGCATTGTTTTATCTAGGATAGGAGTGTCAGAAGTGGATAGGGACATGTTGTAGAGAGATAATTCTGCAATTTTCTTTGCTTTAAATTTTTGGTAAGCAATGAAAAAGAAGTCTTTGTGAGGTGTTATGGGTTCCATGGGCTCAGGCCAAAAATACTCTAAGGAGAAGTTTCCTTTAGAAGACAAAGGGTTAAAGCCGCTATGGTGAATAGTGAATATTTAATTGTTAAAGGGAAACATTAAACATTTGTGTATGACTGAAGGGACAACTTTCATTGAGCGAAGCCATGGATGCCCTAGCTACAAATGAAACTGGTCCGACTACAGGATGATGGAGAGTGTGACATCCAATGTCTTTGGTCCTATTTGTAATGGAAGGATGATCAATCCTATCATAGGGAAAGAAAAACCATTGTGTGTTTTGATCCATGCTCTTGGTTTATCATAATCATCTTGATAAAGATCATGTAATACCAAAAATTCCTCAGTGATCACATTCTGTCCATAAGTGGGATCTATGAGTAACCCATTAGTGGGCTTATCATAAATACAACCAGCTATGTAAAGAGAACCATCAAGGAGATTTTGAAGTATGTCCTTAGAGGAGAAAGTAATATCAAGAGATTTCTTATGGCCCTTACGAGGGATAACATCTATCACACTTGCCATTTCATCCATAGGATTAATAGTGGTAATATGTGGAATAGGATCAGGATGTTCCGTATGAACATTCATCACATCATTTGTTGGAGTTTCACTAGATTTGACAAATGAAACATTATGTTTGGGCATTGGATTAGTGAATTTTTTAAAAATTTTGATTTGGAGGGCAACAGACTTATTGCCTTGATCATTAATACTTTCAATGGATAGACGACCGAAATCAATGAGGTCTTGCACAAGGTGTTTAAGATGCTTACAATTTTCCGTGTCATGTCCATTTTGTCTATGATAATGGCAATAAGTGTTGGATTTAAAGTTTAGAGGCAAAGACTTAGTAGGATTGGGTGGTTTTGCAGTAGGTAAGGTAATCATTTGTTGTTGCAAAAGTTGGGACATTGTATTATGAAGGGTGTTTGGTAAAGGTGTGAATTGTCTTTTTGGATCTCCATAACTATAAGGTAGCATAGTTTTAATAGTTGCTACTTGGATCTCTTGATTCCTAAAATCAATATTTTCTATTGGATCATGCTTCAGAATAAGACTCTCACTTTGGACAATCTCGGCAAGAGAGGATTCCAATTACCTAACAGATGCTGCATGTGCAGGAATGATGCTGAGTCTATTAATCATCTTTTTCTTCATTGTCCTTTTGTATCGCATATCTGGGGAAAAATTTTTGCGCATCTTGATGTGGTTTGGGTTTCCCCTGCTTCGGTTGAAGATTTTTTCTTACAGTGGAAAGCTCCATCAAAAAACCCTTTTGTGCGTAGGCTCTGGTCTTTTGTTCTACCTTTTGTCTCATGGAGTATTTGGAAGGAAAGGAACAACAGATTGTTCGGGGAAAAAGAGAAGTCGGAGGGGGACCTGTATGAAAAAATTGTTAGGGCTATAAAGGAAAATTTATCTTTAATCCCCAGAAAAATGGTTGATAAAGCTACTTGGTCTCCCTTTGATATTGCTATTGCTGAAAAGTGGAATTCAAAATTAGTGGCTTTAAATGTCCCCACGCCAGCCTTTAGTGGGAGGGAGAATGCTAGTTGGACTTTGCCGCCTTTGGGTTGGGTTAAAGCCAATTTTGATGGTGCTGCTAAAGGCAACCCTGGGAAAGCTGGCAGTGGGTGTGTCTTAAGGGACAATATGGGGGCTTTTATAGTAGCTTTTGCTGTGGACATTGGTACCCAAACTAATCATGTTGCAGAAGCCGTTGGGGCTTATCACGCGGTTAACCTGGCTTTCAATATGAATATGAAATGTCTTTGGCTGGAGGGTGATTCTAAGAATATAATAGACTGTATTCTTGGGCTTTCCCCCCCTTCACGGACCATCAAAAAGTGGATCGAAGATATAATTGCCTTATTAAGAAAATTCGACAAAGTGAAAGTTTCCCACGCCTATAGAGAAGCCAATAAGGTGGCAGATTACTTTGCTAATGAAGGGGTCAAGAAGGGTGGGGAAAACACGTGGAGGAAGAATGATTTCCTTCATTCTGAGGTGAAAGCTCTAATTTATTATGATTCAATACATGGAAGAGAAGTTTATCTTCATCATAATGAAGCGGATAGAGATTAAGTACGTCGATCTCATTAGATTTGATGGGACCAACGTCATTTTCCTTTTCAAGAAGAGTCTTCGGCACACTTTCTGGGTGTCTGGGAAAATATGCTTAAACGGGACCCAGAGTAACTGTAGGGTTTGTTATAGCAGAGCTTTGAAGATGGGAGGAGAGAGAAAACGTGTTGAGCCGAGCTGCTTTCAAGAGCATAGAAAGAATGTTAAAGCTTGGGGAAAAATTGAGAAGGGAGGATTAGTTCCGTTTTTGGAAAAGCTCCATGGTACTGATGAGAAGATGTTGGACTATTTCGCCAAAAATTGGAAAAATGGTGAGATTGTGTTGTTTGGCAGGAGTGTTAAGTTGAATGAGCAACTCATTGGTGAGATTACTGGCCTTTCAACTGAGGGTGTGAAATTTTATCGGGACCGCCAGTTCTCTGATGAAGCGGTTATCAGATTCCCAAAAAAAGATAAGGAGAAGGCTAAGCTGGTTAAGGTTGCCAATAGCTACTTTGATGTGGAGTCCATTAAATCGATATGGAGGAAAGTTTTGAGAGTCATTATGGAGTACATCACAGTTGATGGGCGCTTCACCAGGGCGTATGGTTATCACTTTGCCATTTTGAACCACTTTCGTCACAAGGTTCGTATTTCTCTACCTTTTTATTTGTTCTCTTCTTTGAAGAATTTCCTTGATGAAGTTGAAAGAAACCCTAGGCGGATTTCTATTATTCACCTTGGTCTTGTCAGGCTCATCTTTGAGCATTTCAAAAATTTACCTGCTTTGCCTAAAAATGTTGTTGTTGGGGATTTGGACAATGAGGATACAAAAAGTAGTAGGGAGAACGATCCTCTGGCCCCTCTTGCTTTTGCTATTGTTGATTCTAAAACCACTGCTCCCCAGTCCCTTTCTTGTCAGAATATCCTTGTGGATTCTACTCCGCCGTCTTGTCTTAATCCCCAGCCTCTACCTGGTTGCCCTATCCCGGGTTCCACTCCGCTGTCTTGTCTTAATCCCTAGCCTCTGCCTGGTTGCCCTATCCTGGGTTCCGCTTCGCCGTCTTGTCTTAATCCCCAGCCTTCACCTGGTTGCCCTACCCGGGGTTAGTCTCTGGGTTTAAAGGAACCTCAGTTATGAAATTGGTTTCGTACTCTGGGAATTCTCTGGAAATTCATTCTGAAAAACCTATGGACAGTAAAGAATCGTCCCCTAGTGCCCCTGCGTCTGGTCAATTTGTTAATACCCCTAAAAGATCTCCGAATTTGGATGAAATTAATTTTTCCCCGAGTAACTTCAAGCCTGAGGATATTATGAGTGTGGCAGAAAAAGGTACAGATGGCCTTTTCACTGTTCTTAAGTGGGACTAGAAGGAAGTTTGTGATTTGAATGGCTGTAATAGAGATCTCAACAATAGAGTAATGGAGTTGGAGCAGAAGGTTAGCTGGGGCCGTAATGAGACTGATGGGCGGGACAACCCCTTAACGAAGAAAAGACAACAGTTGCAGGAGGAAAGATTGATCAGGCTGGAGAGCAATATGTCTAAGATAGGACAAAATATCAGGGCCACTGTGGCGCATAATCATAAAATTTCCAGGCACAACACCATTATCATTAATGCTATGGTGGAAAAGATGGAAAAAAATAAAAAGGGATCACTGGTCGTGGACTTGGATGTGGACAGAGGTTGTAGCAGTGCTATTGTTGAAGGGATTTCGACTTGCACCAGGGCTAACACGAAGAGGAAGGCCCCTGCTTCTCCACATATGGTTCAAATCCTCAAGCAGGGGTTACAAGATATGAGTGAAGTTGAAAAGGAAGCTGAGGAGTTGATGAACATCTTGGATTAGTGCTGTTGTGGCTGTTTCTGGCTTTTTGGCAGTCCTTTATTGGACCTTGTTGTCTCTTTTTTTTGCTGTCGTTTCCTTTTTGGGATAGCTGTCTGTTTATTCGGACTTTTCTTGCTCTATCTTTGTTTGTTTAAACTTTGTGGTTTTAGGTCCCTGTAAAACCTATTTTTTCCTTTTCAAAAATAGTTGCTACTTGGTTGTTGATGGGTTGAGTTGGTTGTTGAGGGGGGTTGAATTGTAAAAAACCTTTGTTTTGCTTTCTAAATGGTTGTGAATTGTTTTGATTGGCATGTTCAGACTTCTCAATGTGGCTAGAAGTGGACTTTGCATCACGACTACTAATCGAATTGTGATAATTGCAAAGGGCAGTGCACAAGTGCATAAAGGAGGGAAATTTCATTATGGTGAGTTTGTCTTGAAGTTTAGTTTGCAAGTTTACTATAAACATATTTTGAAGATGTGGATCAGGAATCTTGACATCAATTTGAGAATAAAGTGATTGATATCGTGAGATAAAATCAATTATCTTTTCTTCTTCATGTTGCTTACATCTCATCAAATCGGCCAAGGTCTTCTTTGGAGTCATATGCACTTGGAAATGATTTATAAATGCATCAAATAGTTCATTGAATGAACGAATTGAATTGTTCGGCAAAGATGAGAACCATTCCAAGGCAGTGTCTTTCAGAGTCCTAGGAAACACTTTTTCCAACAGTTTATCATCAAGGACAAAGTCACTACGTAAGGCAGTGTAAGCATTAACATGGTTAGAAGGATATCTCTTCTTTCCATATTTCTCAAATCTAGGCATCTTTATTCCTTGTGGCATCGATGTTCACAATATTTCCAAAGATAGTGGGCTGCTTTGAACATAATAGGTGGGTGGTCCGTTCTGATTTTGGTTTATGGTGGATATTTGTTTTTACATGGAGGAGACAGTTTGGAGAAGTTGTGTTATTAGAGGGTCAGTGTAAGTGACCTATGAGGTGGAAGGGAAAGTGGTGATGGAGTGTATGTAGTGGTAGGGAAAGTGAAGGGAATGCTTATAGATGGTATGGTAGAAGAGGATAGAACATGCGATGCCACATAGGAATTAGGAATGCTAGCATGAATAGTCGAGGAAGGAATCACATTACTCACTTGTGGCATTGTTGTTGTGACTTGAAGAGTGGTATAGGTAGGTATGGATGCTACTATTGAGGGAGGAGGAGTGTTAGGTCCTCCTTGGCTAACCATAGTGTTTTTTGGTTGAGATGTACTAGAGGTGGAAGGAACATGTTTATGGTATATCTCAACTATTTATTTCATAACGTCTAGGCCTTCATCACATTCAAGCATGCGATGGATGTTCTCTATGGTAGGGATTACAATGGTTGAAATGTTTTCAAGACACACTTGATGTTGAAGATGTGTTAAGTCCTTATGAATGTTAATGATTTTGTCTTGCAGGATGTGCTCATTTTGTGTGTCAACTTGCATGTTGTTGGAAGGCAAAGAGTTGCTAAAGGTAGGATCCATGCCTAGTGTACTAGTTGCAATAATAGGAGTGGAAGCTCTAGATAACCAAAGATCCACAATGAGTGTATTAACATGGGATAGCATGAGTCTTGAACTTCTTCTCACTAAGGTATTAGCAATAGGACACCAAACAATCATGCAAATGTTTGTAAATGTGGGTTAATGCAAATGCAATGTAAACTAAGAGCAATAAAATATTGATAACATAAATTCTGGAAACTGCAACAAAAATGGAATGACATAAAACATAAATGGAAAAGATGATCTGAAAATGATAGAAATTACAGTGTAGAATGTGCAAGAGGACTAAGTCACCCAGTGTGGCGAATCAGTCCTAGTAGTGATTTTTTAAAGAATTTTTATAATTTTTAAATGGAATTTTATGATTTTTAGATTTTCAGATGTAGGTTGTATAATTTTTTAAATTTTTAATGAAATACAATGCAAAGATGTAAGCTATATGAGCTTTTCACTAATGAATTTTTTTAAAACCCTAGGATGTAATTTAAATAATGCAAAACCTAATGCAATGGTGATGCAAGTTATTCGTAGGATGTAAATGCACTTGAAATCAGAAATAAAATTTTCTAAAGTTGGGTTCACCAAAATGTGGACAAAGATTTTGGCACCCTAAGTTCTCTTGCACTTCTAGGGTTTTTCACCTAAAAGGAGAGAGATGGGCTAAAATGGGCAATGTCCCCACTCAAAACTAATACAAATATGAATGAATTAGGCCTAAATGTAATTTCTAAATGTAGTAAACTGATAAAGGAAATGAATTATTAATGTAAAACCTAAGAAATGCAAGTTGTTTGAAAACACATTGTGATATGCAAAATGACCTAAGAATGCAAACAAACAATAACATAAATGAAAGAGACTGGAGAGGTGCACCTGGAAATTGGAAGTGATGCAAAGAGGCTCTAGAATCCTATAGAATTTATTGTTGAAGCCAACTGGGACACTTACACCAAGCTGGGCGACTTAGTCCTATCTCAGAGAGATTTTATCAGAATAGGTTTCAGCCAAATGGGTATCCAAAAATGCAGAAATCACTTTTTAGGCCTGGAAATGTGACTACTTCTCCACTGATGGGGACTTAGTCCACCTAGGAATCTCCAAAACTTCAGGGTAGGAATTTGTAGCTCTCAATCTGCACTCTTCTTGACAGGTGTTAGGTTTTGAAACTACAAAAATCGGGCTGAAAAAGGGTCTCCAAGCTTCACTTAGGGCTTTGTTGACTTGAATGAATTTGATGAGTTGACAACACCTTTTAACACCTTCCTCTTTGACAAATCTGCATACAAGACCTACAAAACACACATGCAAAGAGGGGAAAAGGGGTTAAGGGTTAGAGAATAGGGGTTTGCCTTGGTCAAACCCCAATTTGGTAATCAAACCATAGAAAATGAAATGAAATGGAAAGAGAATGATGAATGAACAACATGCAATGTCGCAACTCACCAAACCCTTGATGCAGAAATACGAAGATATGCAAATGGATGCTCCAATGGATGCTTGATATTGCTTAGAATACTTGGTAATTATGAATGATTGTATGCTAATGTGTGCATGAATGTATTAGACTAATGGGGGGTGAAAATGAGAGGAAAACCCTTTATTTATATTAGATTTTATAAAATTTCCCGAAAATAACACATCACAGGCTGACCTCAAGGTTAAGAGAATAATATCCCGCCAGAAATTTAAAATAATTTTGATTTTTGTGCCCAGTGGGACTAAGTCACCCCAGGTGGTGACTTGGTCCCACCAGGGAAATTTTATTGGGTGTCAGAAATTAAAGTGTATTTAATGATGTTTAATGGGATTATTCTAAAAAATACACTTAAGTATGGCCGAAAAGTGCATTAAGGGGTCATTTAAACATAAGAAAGGGTCAAATTAGTGATGTCATGCCTAGAAAGGTGTGAGAGTTTGTTACAACTCTTTACAACACTTTGAAATAAGACTTGGTAAGCGATAAAAAGAGGTTATTTAAGTGAATTATAATGAAAGGGTCCCAGAAAAGTGTGAAAGTGGGTTACAACACTTCACAACACTTTTACAAGACATCGTAGAATTCTTATTGATTCTCAAGGATCCAAGACCTAATGTGAATGTGTTAGCCACATTACAACATTAAATCTAGGTAAAATAAAACCAAAATCACTAGGAGGGCCTAAATATGAGAAAAAGTAGAAGGGTTACTTTTTCCATGTCCACAACTAGTATGCTACCAGGCCACCCCACTTGATACTAGGCTGCCCCCAACATGATACTGGGCCACCCCAATAGTGTTAGTCATTTTTTTTGGGAGGCTGGGCTAACATAGCTTATAACAGGATTGCCTAGGTGTAGTATCGGGCCTCCCAACTATGAAATTTGACTAAAAAAATCATTTTAAATCCCAAATGAAATGTGCCTAAGTTAATTTTAAGTCTCTAAGGCATAACCACATTTATATGTATTTACATTCATGCTCGACACCAACATCAAGACATATAACTAGGCTAAAACACTAAATTTCAAAAATGGATTACAAGCCATCTCACAAGAGAGGTCCATTTACAAATTACATCACAAATACATTATGATTACATAATGAAAGGAATCAAATTTACTTTAACAATTACATTAGATTAATTAAATAATACAAATAAATGAATAATTGAGAAGAGGATATCGGTGCCGATTTGCTCCTCAAACCTCCAAACCCAAACAATGGTTTCCATGCCACCCTACCATGTGAAACCAACAAGGCTCACTCTCACTATGCTAGGAGATGGTCACAAGGCCCAAAGACACTCACACAAGACACATTGGGAAAGGGTATACACTCACACCAATCACGAAGTAAACATTCATAATACATATCCCACAAGGATATCAGAGACAATAAACCATCACATGATGATCCATATCACAAAATCAATTGGCATAAACAAAATGGCATACATAAGAACTCATATTAGGGCACATCCACCAATGGATGAAACCATCCATAATCACAAAGCAAAAGGACTAAGTCCTAGAGTCAACACATTTGTCGATTTCAAGTTAAGGCACACAAACCAATGCATGCTTTATAGTTTTATCCAATTTCAATAAAAAATTTCCACAATGCATTATCACATTTCACAAAGTATAAATTCATGAGAATATTCCAAAAAATTCATCACACCCTCCAACAAGTATGGCATGATAATCAATGTAAAATGCAATTTTCCCAATTTCAATGATATTTTCCCACAACGCATAACATCACATTACACAAGGTTTGATCATTTAGAAACATTCAAATTCAATCATTTTTATACAAAAATTTCAAATTTTCTAATATTTTCTAATGCATAAAAACATAAAAATTCCCAAATCTACCATGGATTTTCATTAAAAAAATTCAAAATCAAAATTCTAACAATACCCTTTGGTGGAAAATATTCGCAACAAGCCTTCTTAAACTATAAAACTGACATTTTCATCATTTCCTAAAAAAGTGGGCATGGTAACCCTGCCATTTTGGAAATTTCCAAAATTTAAATAAAAAATTATTCTACACCAATCAACTTACAAAATAAAAAGAGATGAGAGGATTCTACACTCCCCTAATCATTCTCCTACAAACAAATTTGAATAATTCTCAAACAACTTTAAAACCAAGAAAATACCTCAATTCCCTCAAAAATTTTAAATGTGAAATTTGCCAGGCATGCCAAATGAGGAGTCATGAAATCAAGCAAGCACAACCCCTTCCCAATTCCTATCCCAATAGATTTGACCTCATTAAATTCTAATAATAATTGCTCTCCCAATCAACAATTCTCAAATTGCTCAAAACAAAGATTTTTCCGTCTCCATATTTTCCCAATTTCACAATTTATCAAAATGAAAATAGAAACCCTTTTTATTTTTAACCCCTTTTCTTTTCCCAATAAAATAATATATTTCTTTTCTAATTAATCACGTTTAATCCCTGATTTCCCCCAATCCAAAATAAGACATTTATTCAATCTAATTTACTATTCCACCTTTAAATCACATTCTATATATATATAAGGCATATTTCACATTACTTTACAAAAATCAAGATTCAAATCAAATTAAATTAATATAACTCATTTTTCAATTTATCCAAAATTCAAAACTCCTACCAATAATCCTCAATTCCCGAAAATCAATTAAATTCATTTCCCAATATCATTCAACTTATAATTTCACTATTAAATCCATATAAGCATTTAATTTAGTTAAATTTCAGAAATAGGAAATTTAACAAAACATTTACCACACATTAATGGGACATCCACAACAGGGTTATAGTATCTGGGATCATACCAATGGTGGTCTCTAGGTTAACACGGGTAAATAACAAGGGTCTCACACTCAGATCAAGTACGATGGTAAGGCAATACAAAATGGCTAACATGACATCTCCTTATAACCATTGTCATGGTATACTCAGAGTTGTTGAGCCAGGTGGAGAAATACCTAGTACTTGTAACCACTCAACGTACAGATCAAGTCTACCTTCTCTATACATATAGATAATCAAATTATTGCATAACTACCCCATGATGTATATCATATCCATAATTTCATTATATTTAAACAATAAATTTCATGATATCATTTAATTATAAAATCTATATTAATGCATATATTCATGAACCAAAACATAATAATAATCTCGGGCAAGCCTGCATCATGCATGCATCCCAAGAAAACCTACAAAATGAAATGCATCGATCCCCTTTCAAGGGAATCGAAATCAAATCACACATACACTTTAGTGCCATTTATGTCAAGCATAAAAATACAATAACCATAAAGGAGACAAAGAATTAGGACATAAAACAATAATGCCAAAATATGATCATCTAACATCTTAACATATATAAAATACAATATTCCCACTAAGATCACATGCTAGGAATAGGTAGGCACTATAGAGGCTACCTTCCTTTTGTTTGTTATGGGTTTTGTTGTAGTTGTAGGTCTAGAGGACACATTGGGTGAAGGCACTTGTTTGAGAGAATCATCCTAAATAGGGGATGCTACTTGTGAAAAAGTTTTTGGAAATTGGGGAAATTGTGGTACATGCCTAGGACTAGGGCTATAAATACCTGAGAAACCTCATTAGGAGAGGTTGTAGGTTTGGAAGAAGTCACTTGTTCAGGAGAGTTTACATGCACCAAAGAGGTTTCATGCTCCCACCTTTCTTCCCCGTTTCTTAATTCCCTCTCCAAAACACTTATTCTTACAATCTATTGAAATCTTAATCGCTAGTCATGAGGCCCAACATTCACCCTATTCCTAATATATCTCAAGGCCATAAAATTTTCCCAAGACAAATATAAGAATTGAATATTTAGACTTCTTTTCACCAGCAATTGTATTAAACAATGATGAGACAATGTAGCTGGTTTTACCTTTCTAAATTCAATAACCATGCAAAATAACATATGGCAAAGAAAATTGGGAACATTCACATGCCTGTTATGGCATACACGACTAAGCGATTTAAAGTGCACAATGTATAACAAGAAGTTTTGACACTCACAAGTTAAATATTTACTTACATACATAGCTACACATGTGCCCAATGCCAAGGCAAAGAAAGGTTATTAGTACCTTGTGAGGAGAATCATAGTTGTTCTCTTTGCATGACAAATTTGTTTCAAGTGATAGCAACATTGGCATGTTCCTGGAAGCACTTCTCATGTTGTGGGAAATCTTGTAGCTTATGTAATAGTGACTTCTTAAAAATATAAATGCATTCCCTTTATAGTGGCTAATATGTTTGTCAAGGTTTTTGCAAATTTTTGGGCATCCCTCATTGTAGCTTGTTAATCACTAAAATGAATCTATCCAACTTGCTTGTTAAAATATCAAAAGACAATATTGATCACTTAAAATTATCATGTGATCATATGGTTCTCAACAAAATGGGTCACCTTCCATCTTGTCAATTCAAGAGATCCTTAATATAATTTTAGTTGTGAGTTCTATAACTTATGGATAACAATTTCTACCTCCTGTGTTTCCTTAGTTGCATTCACCTTATTCACTCTGGCTTTTGCTATCTTTGTTGGCTACTGGTATATGATCAAGTGTTATGATTTAGGATATGATTGTTGGTTTGATTAAAAAGAACAAAATAGCCAATGATAATTGATAATGATTGTAATATTAATTTGAAGTACAAATGTTATAAATTGAAGTTGTAGGATTACCATAAATATTAAATGGTATCACATTTCTATTCCTTCCCCAACTAAAAGGATATATTTATCTTCAAATGAAAAGTGGTTGCAAAATCACAGTTAAGGGTTATGATATGGAGTATTAAATAAAATACTATAAATAATTATGATATTTATGATGATTAAATGTTATGCATAATGAATTCTTAACTAAAGTGTGAGAAATATTATGAAAAATCTATGAAATCGTAAAGACAAGTATCATTCACCACATGAAGAAAAGACTGTTTAAGCAGTCATGAGAATTGAAAAGATAATGACTTGATGAAATGTGATCCTAAAATTTATTATGGGTAGTGTGTGATGACAAATACGTCACATGTCATAGTGGTATTGGTCTGACAACTTAGTTATGATCATAAAAATCGGTGGTGAAGGGTGTGTGTGAGATTATTCCTATGCTTGGATTTGATAGTGGCCATATGCATTGGATACATAGGTGGCCAAGGGAAAGGAATGCTGATAGTGACAATGTGTAGTGTGGAAATAGGTTCCATGAATGTTAGCTATAGGTGAAAGTGGCTGCATGACCTACCATGACAGGTCTCTCAGGAATTGGTTGCATACATATTAATACTACAAGTCCCTTGGGTAGTGGCTACGGTTATCGTAAAATTCAAATTTTTATTGTAATGATAGATCCTATAGCACGCTCAAAGGTTTTCACAGAAGGTTTTTTTAATAGAACCTGAAATAAATTATACCCGAAGGGAATCAAGATATAAGAAAAAAAGCTCATCCACTCATCATATACAAACATAGTAAATGATATTTTTATAATTGACATGTGCAAAATTATTTTTAGAGGATTTGGAATACTACTTATAAACATCCCATTCATCATATACATTCTTAATAAGCCCCAATATCTACCCATACGATATAAATTAAACTAACTCCTTTCTCCCTAATATTGACATGATATATTGGGTCACATTTTGGTTTTCTAAATACCTAAATATGCATATAATTTCATTAGAGGTGAATCACCAAGGGTGGAAGATTATGCACAAAATGTCCCATATGCATAATAGTGAGGGAGTATAAGAAACATATATCATCAAATGGTTACACATTATCTTCATATATACTATCTAAAAACTATAAAAGATTCTCATGTTGTTCTTTATCCTTATGCATGTCTAAAACATGTATTTTATTAATAGAATATGTATAAGAAGGCACTTCACAAGTAATTAAAATATATTATTTTAAAATTACATTACAAACCAAAGAAGAATCCCATGCACATGAAAACTAGGTATACCATAATAATGCATAAAAAAAGACATGAAATCATATAAGGAAAGATAAATAAAAATGAATGAACAAATATCATGAGAAACACTCTTTCTGCAATCAATAGTAAAGTAATATTAAAAATAAAATGACAAGGCATGGGATAATGCATAACAAGAATGAAATGGATCAAACTATTATATATCTCTATCAGTTAATATATCACCAAGTACAAACTGTTTCAATGTATCATAATTATATATATGAGAACAATTAAAAAATAACAATGATTTGACATTTTCGGAACTATAATTTTTGACAAAGTAAAATAAAAACATGTCAGCTTCCTCTAATTCTAGGTCAAGGAAAAAAGTGACTAAGAAAGGAAAAGAGGATAAGATGCGTAAGTGTTTTGACAGATTGTATAAAAACTAGAAGAGTACTCTTCCCCTTAAACCTAAATTATTTTTAAAATATGTAGTTAGAATGTGAGGGGTTGGAGTCAATGGATAGGAAATATGTGGTCAGATATTTTTGCACTAGAAAATAATATGAGGATTTTGTTTCTTTGCAAGAGATAAAGGTGATTGACTTTCAGGTTGGGAATGTACTAAAATTCATATGGAAGAATGCAAAATTCATCTATACTCAACATGAAAAGGGTAAAGGAGGCACTACTATCCTTTTACATCCTAAATGACACCAATATATCTCTTAATGGGGTTCTTCCCCATGCAATATACTTTTGTGGAGATTTCTTTGACTTTTGGTTCTAATATTTTGGGGATCTTCTCCCTCTATGCTTCAAATGACTATAGAGAAAGGTATGACCTTTGGAATTGGATGGCCACAAACCTTCCTAAAATACCCTAGATCTACATGGGGGAATTTAACATGATTAAAGCTAGCTTTGATAATAAAGGGGCTAAAGAACTCTTATGGAAAGGTGATGAATTATTTTTTGGTCTAAGATGAAGAGGACTCTAAACTTGTGTGACCCTCTAGAGAAAATAAAGGCTTCTTCCTACTCAATATGGTTCACATAATGCAATAACTAGTCCTTGAATAAAATGATTTAAAGTTGTTTGGATAGATTCTATGGGGATAAAAATCATGTCATATTTTCTAGTGCTCAAGGTGAAAATGTGAATGTGGTGGTTCCTTCATCCATGTTTGATCACTCACCGATTGGAACCACTGCAATATTTGCTCCTGCCACTCCACCCTCCTTTCAACAGAGACCCTCTTCCTTCAAGTTGAAATTCTCCTTGCTTAATGATCCTGTTTGCCTTAGTGGAATTAGAACTTCCATAGTATTAGCCAAGTCCCTTAATAGGAACCTTTATCCTCTTTAGTGGTGGGATGTTCTAATTGATACTTGGAGGAAGACCTTTCAAGTTGTTGGGAAAAAGAATGCTAAGGATAGAAATATGATTGATAACTTTCTGCATAATAAGTTATTATTTCTTGAAATCTAGGTCCAACATAATAATTATAATATACAATTTCAAACCAATCTTATCAAAACTAGATCCCTTCTAAGAAAGTTACAAAACTATAAATTTCAAGGTTAAAGGATTAGAGTTAGGATGAATTGGTTGCAGGAAGGTGATAGGGGAACTAAATATTTTTTAATAAAGTTAACTAAGAATAAGAAAGAGAAGGAGAATATAGGCCCTACTTTGGAAAAATGGAATCTCTATGATGATCCTTCCATTATGAAAGTTTCCTTTTATTCCTCTTTTCAAAAATTTCTTTCTTTAGAGAAAAATAGTAAAAAAAAGGATGCCAAAGAATTATGTCTTAAGATGATTCCTAAGAAAGTCAATGAAGATGATGCTAGTATGCTTGAGAAAGTCCTCTCTTAGCAAGAAATTGAATTTTTTTTTAGATCACTAGCTAATGGGAAATCTCCTAGTGTAGATGGTTTTATAGTTGAGTTCTATAAAGCTGATATTGAGTGGATTGGGTCTGAGTTGTAAATATATAACTATGATTTTTAGAATAACTCCTTGGTCCAAAACATCAATAGGGGGGATAATTAAATTGACCCACAAGGAGGGAGATATAACACTTATCAAGAATTGAAGACCTATTACCCTTTTAAATGTCTCATATAAGATCCTTACAAAAAATCCCTCTTGCATATTAATAGAAATCCTTAGGAAAGGCGTGTCTGTCACTCAAAAAAGCCTCATTAAGAGAAGGTATATACTTGAGAATCTTATAACAAGTTGGGAGGGAATAAATTGGATCAAACATGATAAACAACAGGTGGCAATGATTCTTCTTGATTTTGAAAAGGCTTATGATAGGATTGAATGGCCCTTTGTGTTAGATATGTTGAATGCTTTTGGTTTTTCACCTATCATCTATAAATGGATAAGGATCCTCTTTAATGATTCTTCCACTATGATTGATATTAATGGTGATCTCATTGATTCAATAATTCTCTAAAGGATAGTTAGGTAAGGTTTTCCTATAGCTCTTGCTTTGTTTGTTATTGCATCTAATGCCTTGCACTATGTTACCAAGTTTGACTTGTTGTCCCCTTAATTAATGTAATTAGGTTTCCCAACCAAGAACAACTGTTGAATCCTTAATTTGTAGATGACACCAACCTCTTCATTGAGTTGTTTGAAGCCAATTTTGATAATATTATGAAGAGGTTAGAAGTTTCTTGTGCTTCCCATGGGTCAAAAATTGCCCCTCATAAATCCATTGTTATTGGATGGGCTCATGAACCCCCCAGTTGGTTGGAGAATAAGGGTTGGGGATGGTCCAACCCCCATAAAATTGTGAGATACTTGGGTATTCCATTCTTAGTTTCACCCTCATTAAAAGATATGTGAGAATGAATTTTTTAAAAAAAAATAGAGACAAAAACATCAAAAGTGACAAACACAATTGCTCTCTCTTGTTGGTAGAATTCAAGTTGTGCAAAAGGTTATAGCTTCCCATGCAGTGTACCACTCCTCAGCTTGGGCATTTTCCAATTTTCAATTTAGTAAACTAAAAAAGATTCTTAAGGAATTCCTATGGTCAGATGGTAAAGGTAACAAGAAGAGACACAATGTAAATTAGAACTGGTGTTGCTTCCCAAAAAGGTAGGGTGGACTATGCCTAAAGGATCTTTGAATCCAAGGGATTTCCTTAGCTTCAAAATGGATTTTCAAGGCTTTGGAGGGTGATGAACCTTGGAAAATTTTGGTAGGAAACAACTTTGCACTTTCCAAACCAAAGAAGGGCAATCAGTGGCAAAATTTGCATCTGTATGATATCATTTTTGGCTAGTTTGAGGTTAAAGATTTTGGCTCTACCATCTTTACCTCTCTTTGGAAAGCTTGGTCTTAGATTAGGCGTTTGCTATTTGGTGGTGAAGCATTGAATTTCTCTCCCCCTAGTATGCACCTAATAGAGCCTTATGGTGGAATGCTAGCATGAATGGAAAATTGTTGGCTCTTTCTCAAGGTTTCTCTATAAAATAATGCAACTCTTGGGGGATAAGAGTCCTTCAATATTTTCTCATCGATGATAGCTTGGGTTCTTGGGAGTAGTTGAGTGGTAAGTATGAACTAAATCTATCTCAGAAAAAATGTATACCATGATTTGTAACTATTTGGGGGATTGGTTTCCTAGGTCTGTAGTGTGTGATTTAGATGTTATAGACAAAATAAAGTGGTTAGATGATTCTAATCTGATTTCAATCTCTATTAAGAATATATATTTGATGCTTGTTGGCTTAGGAGAGCTTTTTGAGTGGTTGAATTCTTCTTGGAATTTGACCTGTCTTGATTCTAAATGAATTAAATTCCTTACCCATCTTTGGCATAATAATGTTGAACCTAAAAAAGGTCCATTTTTGTTGGGTTCTTATTTTTAAAAAATTAGCTATTGGGCAAGTTTTGTATAAGTATGAGCTACCTACTAGAACTTGTGATTATTGTTCTATGCAGGTGAAACTTTTGAACATTTATTCTTTGATTTCCAATATGCTATTGCTATATGGTCTTTGTTTTGTGGTCTCCCTATGAATTGGAATGATGACATTGTTTTTTCTTGGCATGAGATTCTTGCAGGTTATGTTGAGAGGTTCTATGATACTTTGATTTTTTTAAATTTTTTTTGAATGAAATTTTATGGTTTCTATGGAAGAAGAGGAATGAAGATGTTTTTTAGAGCAAAAGAAGGCATCTTACTGAGTTTAATAGTGAACTCACTTTCTTGAATATTATGTCACAGGTATCAGTTGCTATGGAGATCCCCAAAGATCATTTTATGATCCTGCTAAAGGAAGTTGTCATGCTAATTTATAAATATGATATTACATTAGCTCATTTATTTCATCAAGGGAGTCACAAACTGAACAAGGAGTTGGAATTTCTAACAAATATTTTCAAGGGAGGAATAATGGAAAAGTAGATTTGAAAGGAGACAAACCCCAAGAAAAGGACAATGATCCACCTGTTGTCATGAACATGGATCCTAACTTGATCATGCCTCCTATTGGTGCATATGAGGTTGATAATGCAGATTGTAGTAACAACATAATAGGAGCTTGGGACTAGATATAGTTTGACTATTTCTCCTATAATATTTTGGACTGGATCCTTGCTTTTTTCCTTTGATGTCTTGTAACCCCCTCTAAAACTTTCACGAGTAACAACTCCAAATGATGTAATCTCTTTTTTGTAAACTATTTATAATATAAAAAATAAAGTAAAATAAAAATGCATATTTCTTTTATATTTATATAATTTATTTCTACATTTAATTATGTTAGCTATAATTTTAATTTTATAGTTTTTATTTTTGAAATACATGTTTGTTGTGTTTTAGTTTTTATGTACTTAGTTATGACTTGAGAATTTATAATGTATTACCCTTATAGAATCCCTCTTCACATGATGATTACCTTGGGATCAAGAAATTTACTTTCTAGTAGTTTAGGTCACTTATGTAATTATGGAGTTGTCCTTCACACATGCAAATCTAAACCTTATCCATTGATCTTAACTTTATTGATCTTTTAATATTTAGAATCTATTTGTCTTGATGTTTGCATTACAATTTTTAAAATATTGGTGTTGATAGACATTGTTTAAGAGTTTTCTAGAGTAGGATTACTCTCCTTTGATCAAACACACGTTACCAGGTCAATGATATAATGATTGAAGAGAGTAGACAACCATGAAATGCACCTAAATTATTCGTGCAATCTTATGGTTTGGATATACTGTTTATATGAAAACACAATTTAGGTAAAATCTCTTGGATTCTCATAGGTGTGTGTTAGATGATCATAATGAATTAGAATTTTCCATTTGAAAAACACCAAGTGTACAATTTAAAATACTTGAAATATTCTACACATTAATTGGCTCATAATGGTTAGTTGAAAAAGAGGAATATGAAACAATTTTTAAAATATAAATATGAATGTTCAATAGTCAATTCTTTGTAGATAAATCTGATGTGGATCAATTCTACACCTATAACAATTTTATAAAATGATAAATAGATATATGAAAAAATCAAAATCAGTACCTTAGAATATGTAAAATGAAATCAAATTATTTACAAATTTCTACATAACAATACATCTTTTGCACATAATCATTATGTTAAAACAAATAAACCAAAAAACTATAAGGAAAAAGTGCAGGACCTGCAATTTTCACCACTCCAAATGCTACCAACGCACATTTAAAAATATTTAGTTCTTAATGTATTTTCTGCACATTAAAGTTTTTAATTACCGAGCCTTTAAATATTTCTCATCTCTTAGAATTCGACCATATTATATCCTATAAAGGCTTATTAATTATTTTATACGAAGAAATAGAGAAGAATTGCATCTTTAATCCTAATACTATCAACTCACATTCCCAAAAAAAAGAGGAAAATAACAAAATAAAATGTTGGAACAAAAAATTTAACAAATTTAATATCCACACTATATGTGGAAAGTCAATTGAGAGTGAAACCAAAATATGTAGAATCCAGCTGATTTCTATATGGCAAATTAGAATTCTGCCTATGATAAAGAAGTAAAAAAATAAAAACAAAACATATAGAAGCCGGCTGATTTCAATATGCAAAATTAGAATTCCATATGGAAAGAGAACTAAAATGATAATGCTATTCAGTGCTTGCATATGATTCCATTTGGAGTTGGTCCATCAAAATCTCAGAACCTTTTAACTCCAAGATCTGGAGTGGCTGTTGACTGTGGCTGTCCTTCAATGGCTGCCACTAGTTGGGTAGGTCTCCTTAGATAGCCGCTAGCAATGGCACTAAGGTTTTCAATCTACAAAACAAAGCATAATCTTATCATTACCATTTGGGTTTTAAAAGAACATCTCAAAAGCAGAGATCAAATTACGAAACAATTCATTTGGATCAAAGTGTTCAGAGTTATTGAAAAAATTGATGTTTTAGATCATAGTATATGATACATAGAGCAAAATCTAATTACAGAATACCTCCTGTCTTAAGCGCTGGTTCGCCTCATGATAATGCACTATATTAGAGACAATCTGCTCCATACGATCAGATCCTCGGCATGCTGGGCAGGTGGCATCGTTAAGTGTTTGTCGAAGTAGTAGGTTTTCATCGCGGAGCGTTTGTTGCTGCTGGCGAAGAATGCAGTTGTCTGTACGATCCTCCTTAGCCTGCTCCAAACAACAATGATACAGTTTGTCTAAGATCTAACACTGTAGGTTGCAATGATTATCGATTCATAGAATACTAAGAATTAGTGATAACCTTCATCTGAGTTCTCCTGTTCTGGAACCAGTATTTAATTTTCTGTGGGGTGAGGCCTAGTTGATTGCTCAGTTGTGCTCTCTCTTTATCATCAGGATATGGGCACGCATTCAAAATTCTGTACATACACAGAGAGAAAGAACCCACATATTAATACTTCAACCATCGGCAATCCACAGCATCTTTAAAAATATAAAAAATGTTTCTAAGCTTCAAAAAATCTGGAATTGTAATGATTCAGTGGTATGAAAATAATCAAACAGGCGGATGTAGTATAGAACCCTTCCAAATACTGAGTCTGTGGAGTTGTCAACCGTTGCCAGCGCTTTCTTGGGGTTCTGTGTGGATCAAGAGTCTCACCCTCTCTTAATTCCTTTTCCATCTCATCGCTGCCACCCATGATCTCCTTCTCTTTACCCTTGCTCGGCATTTTCTTCTGTTGCTGCATCATGGAAAATGAAATTACTATACAACATATTTGAATTAAACCCTAATATACACTTACATATATTTGAAAAACTACAGCCGACATATATTAAAAAAATAAATCACAGCCAACATATATTTAAAAAATATAATAATAGTTTTTTATGTCAAGACTCATAATTATATGGTGGGTGTTGTGAGTAAAATAAAATAATTTGTGAAAAAATAAAATAATCCGTTAGTATGTAAGAAAATTTTAAAATAATATTTAAGTATATAAAATGAAAAAATATAATTTATGTAAATAAATGAATTTTGAATAATTTAAAAATAAAATAAAATTAGTATATCTATCTTTTAAAAAATATGGTATGAAAGAATATCTTATGTTATTGTAGATAATTTTTTTAAAGATAGATATATTAGTAAATAATTTTAAAATAAAATACTTTTAATCAAATAAAAATTTATAAAATAATTATCAAATAAATAAAAATAAAATAATTCGAAAAGATATTATTCAAAGACTACAATATAGATCTTGAATTTTGATGCTTAGCCACAAAGTATAATGATCTATGTTCTTTGACCAAATGAAGAGGAGATAGCTTAGGAAGGGAAATTGAAAAATTAGTTTTATCTTAAATAATGTACCCAAAGATTAAGACTAAAGTTTTCATTGGGAGTAATAGTAGATGAAAAAATAAATCATTCTAAGGCTTATTTCAATATGTTTCTATATGTCTTAGAGGAATGCATCAAATCTTAAAGAGATTCTTGAGTGGGGGTATTGTTAAATTGATCATGTTCATTTTACCTAATAAATTTATTTTGTGATATATATATACCTAATCATGTAGTATAATCTTATAGTGTAAAGAAGCCTTGAAAGGTAAAATTAACACAAGGGGAGTGAAGAATCATTAGCTATATGAATAGTATAATTATCATGATATGTAGAATGAATATGATCACAAGATATAACAATGCAATGTGTAGGAAAAATAGACTTACCCTCATCACATAAGGTATCACTTGTATGCATAGTTATAGAGGCTAAAGGTATAATATGGAAATACATCATGAATTAAATAATGCGAAGGAAAAGTCATCAAAGGTAAAGGAACACTATGTTGAAGCAATTCAATAAAATTATCAATACAACGGGTAGAAATAATATAAGAATCATTGATAAATGATGTGAGAATATCTAGCAAAATAAAGAAAATTGCAATGATTAAGTCCATGAAGGAGAAAAATGCATAGGTGATGAAACAAAACCTCCATAGAAAATGTGATCCCCATCATTATAATTAAATATCACAAGTGAATAAAGGATGAGGGATAAATCAGTCACAAAGTGTGTCAATATGCTTACTATCA
Source organism: Sequoia sempervirens (assembly GCA_007258455.2). NCBI lineage: Eukaryota > Viridiplantae > Streptophyta > Pinopsida > Cupressales > Cupressaceae > Sequoia > Sequoia sempervirens. The sequence goes on from VDFB02000017.1 coordinate 380,969,521, forward strand.
AAATCTATAAGATAAGCATGATTTATTTAAATGCAACAATAAACGTAGCTTCAATATGCTTACTATCTTGAACTCTATGTAGTCCCATAATCTTTTCTAGGTCAATTGTAAGTGGCATGAAATTAACCTTTGAGGGGTATGTTGATGCCAAAAATTGGCAAGGTAACAGACTTTATGGGAAACTTAGTTAATGAGGGACCAATTGTGCTAAATTGAGTAACCTCCAGGGTTTTAAAGAAGCCAACTTCTTTTGTGATTGGGGTTTTGGAGGGAAAAAGAAACATATATAAAAAATAAAGATCTAACTAAGGTGATGCGCCAAGGAGTAGATATAGGCATGGTAAATCTATCATTTGGAATTCGATTTAAGGGTCAATCTGCAATTTTCTATGTCCTAGAATAACAAAATTTAGAAATAGAAGCCTGAACAATTCATTCAATGACATAAAATAATTTTCATACACATTCACTAAAGGAGGAGTTAAAGACATGATCTAAACCAACAATTTTGTATTAAAATCATAGAAGTTCTGCAAATGAACAATTTGAGACAATAATGACATAGTATTAATGTTTCATCAAATAGCTTAAGAAAAACAGAAATGCCAAACAATAGCATAGTCTAAGAGTCTCATACAATAATCTAAAAAAAATATTAAAGGCATGGTGTCTTTCCCTAATTTTTTTTATGTTCCAAACTTATTTTTTGAAGCAAGAAGTATATATAGCTAGCAATCCCACCGCCTGGCAGGCCAGTAATAGAAAAAATTCTATATCTTGAGCAATGATGGCAGCAACAATGATTCCTCTCAGCCATTGTAACAGAAAAGATTCAGGCCATAACACATAGTCGCTCCCTAGCTAGATGCATCCCTTGCGAATGATGGCAATGGTCCCAGAGAAGCCCATGCAGACAAGTGTCATTTACCTATGAAGGAAGTTAAGACACACGACAGCTTGGCAGGGCACGCAGCTCGCTCTTACCTTCCTTTTGATGAAGTCTCCGCCAAAGAGACACGTGGCAATAGGTTGCAAACCATGATTCACTTCTACCCTTCTGCAATGAAAGCTTGCGCTGGGAAGACACTTGGAGGAATTCCCTACTATCGACATTGACTGTGGGGCCCACCAGAAGTGTATGTAGATGCATGCTATGTGGCATGCAGATGGGGCCTGGCTCAAAAGTGAAGGGAAGCAGCCTTGAAGGGCCCGTGGTGACGACACGTGGGAGCATGGCGGGAGCCGGTAGAAGAGGGAAGGAAGCGATTGCTACGAAGAGCACCGGTGGACACATGGCAGTGACCGATGAGGTTTAGCAAAAGAAGCCCGATTGAGAAGCGAAGGACAACATTTCAAACGTATGAGGCGCAGGCCGGTACTTAGCAAAATAAAACCACTCAAAGGGAGCTCGAGGAATTTCATATTCACAAATTTTGGTGACTACTAGGGGCGTTTCACCTACAGAACAAGGAACCCAAAATTTTCTCTTGCTTGCAGACTAGAGGCCCATCCATAGGGTGACAATCAAAGCTTAGAAAGAGCTGCCTGTAGAGGCAGCCAGTCAACCTCAGATGGTCTCGATATGTCGCGTAGATTCTCTTGCACTCCGCTCAGGTCAAGCATCTCTTTATAAGGTAGCACTACAAGTAAACCAGCTTTGGACTCAAATTGGAAGAGTAGATGTGTAATCAGATGAGTGACACCTTCAATATCTACTACTGTAGGAGGTAGGCTGAAGCTTTGGAAAGTGGATGTGTCTTGCTACTTCTCTTCAATCTTCATTGCAATTTGCTCTGCTATGGCAACTGACTCATCTACAAGAAATGGGGAGGGCAGACCCATCTTAGTTAATTGAGAGAAATTTTCCCACATGCTATTCATAGTCTGGCCTAAAGTGGCTGCATATGCCCTAGCATGAAGGATAGTCGAATGGCAGTGGATGAATTTGTTCACCGTTTTGGTAGCATCCTTCTGATCCTCGATCCCTACCTTTGCTGATTCTTCATTCAAGACCATGTATAACTTAGCAAAATTTTTGCCTCAGGAACCCTTTTTGCAATAAACTGCAGGAACTGCTCAATTGCTCGATTAACCTCCCTACTCAAGCTCGTTATCCATGACATAAATTTTAGCATGGACTATAGTTTCAAGAAGAAGGCCTTGACCTTTTCCCAGTATGAAACATATAGCTGTTGGGCCACTGGAATGAGGTCTGGCTAGGCAGCAGGGGCCTAGGAAATACTCCTTAGAAGGGAAATCTCTGCATCCTTTGAGCTAATACTCTATGTCAGCTCCGCGATACTTTTGTTTGTAGATGCAATTTGTTTCAACAAAGTCCTCCATTTGGCGAGCCATTTTTCTTTGGCCCAATTTTTTTTGTTGATTCTACTTCAGGGGAAGACTTCGTCTACTGGAGCTACTTTTCCAATTGGGCCCTTTGGTTCTCAAATTTTGCATCCTTATGTTACATTTGTTGCTCGAATTGAGCACATTGTTGCTCAAACTCTTGACTCTTTTGTTGCACCGCCTGCTCTGCTAGAGCTAACTTTCTTTGATAGTCTTGGTTGCTCAGCCATAGTGCATCAACTAGGGTTGGGTCAACGGATTGGAACTTTGCAAGTTCCTCTTGGAGTTTGTTCTGCTCCACCTTTGTTGCCTGTGCTTTCTCTAATAAGCACTTAATTTCTGCTTCCATTTCCTTTTCCTTCATTTGTAGGAACTCGACCCTATCCTTCACAAGTTTCAACTCCTCTTCTTTCTTCTTTAGTTGGCGACCAGACTTGAGGAAGTCAGTGGTCACTACCCCCTGCGTTTCTTCCATGAGCTCAAATTTGTCCTATGGCTGGGCTATGCTCAGATCAAGTCCCATGGTGAACATATTGTAATCGTCGGGATGCATCTCCCCTTGCGGTTTGATGACATTCAGATACATGGTCATGAAATGGATCAATTTGTGAGCCTCATTGTAAATAGTATACACCTTTGGCTCTGCTGGCTTCTTGTCATCCTTAGATTTTCGCTTCTAGATTCTGTGAGCTTGTGCTTCCTTTGTAGCAACACCCTACGCTATAAATTAGGTTGGCGACTGAACTAGCCCACCTGCGAAAGGTGCGCTGGGAGGTAGGATGAAAGGGAATGTGAGGGTAGTGGTTTCGAGCATTTTCTTCTTTGGGAGATCGATTGTCTGTGGGGAGAAATGAGGGACATGCCAAAGCTCAGTTTGTGACCCCATGAGAGGACTCATTAGGTTTTGTGGTAAAAGTGGAGTTGTGATGAACTCCATCTACAGAGCAAACTGAGTTGGGCTCGATATAGTGGTAGTAGGAGGGGTGTCAATAGTGGCCATGCTAGTAGAGAGAGAGGTGATAGTAGATTGGGCAACAACAAACGGTGTAAGAGTTCGTGAAGGTGTCAAGATAAATGCCCTCATCTAGGTGAACTGGGAGAAACCTCCTGTGACCATTGCGGTAGAGGTGGAAAAGGAAGAGTCGACACTTATAGTGATGGGTGCCACAGAGACAACAGGGGACACTAAAGATTGTGAAGTAAGAGAAGAGGGAGCAAATGTTACCTGCTGACTGGATGATTGCGGTTCCTGGCTCGCCATGGCCTCCTTTCCTACTGCAGGTTCTTGTGAACTCTCCCCAGAAATTGCTTCTGTGCATTGCCGCTTGGCTGGCGACAAGTTCTCCACCTCTATGGTTTTTGGCTGTTGTTGAGTCATTCTTGTCCTTATTGTAGTCTAGGTGAGTGTTCGCGAGGCTCTTGATACATTCATCCACATATTTAAAGTAATCTGGCTAAGTCACTTCGTTGTCTTCCTCTTTTGCTTAGTGGAGGCCGATGACATATCTTCTTCCTTCTCTTTTCCCTTCCCCGTATGCATTTCAGGCTCCTCATCGGAGTCATCGTCCTTATCAGTGATCACATTGGAATTTGTGTGTGCCTCATTCCACAACTTATCAAATTGTTCATCCAACTCCACACTTTGATAGGGGGCCTAGGGTTGTTTGATCTCTTGGTGGTACACCCAAAAATCTCTGATTCTTTCCTTGCTCCATCCTTCTGTTTTTGATAATTTGTTTCGAAGGCCATTGCTCTTTTCATCATACTTCTCCGCAGCAAAGTAGAACATATTCCATGGTGGCCTATTGTCCTCTATAGGAATGTGAATCAAGTCAATGAAAAGATCATCTAGATCTTTCAGTGGGTTCTACCTCTTTTCCCAGTAAGGCCGGGGACTGTGCATTACCTTGAAAAATTTATTCGGCAAGTCATTTTTAGGGTTGTAGTTCCATTTGTGACAAATCATTACCAACCCCAAATGAGCCAGTTTATCTTCCAACAACTGGTGCATCTTCTTTTTGCCCATGACCACTGTTTTGAAGCTTAGTGGGCAGATGAAAAATCCCCTCTTCTTTATCGGTCCTCCACAAAAGGTGTAGTCGATAAAGGATAATTATCGGAACATCTCAAGGGCTAGCACCTGATTTGTGACACATGTGTCAGAAGGCGAAATGGTTCCCCGGTGAAACTGCGCATCTGGATGAATGTGAAATCTACTCTGAGAAACCAATCACATTTGGAAGTGAAGTTCTGCATATACCCTGTTTGCTCCTTGGTGAGCCGGTCGATACCATGATCTCCTTTTAAATCTTGCAAAATTAGAGTCAAGAAATAATCTAAAAAGGCATAATAATTGTAAGTAGAGGAGAAGAGAGGAGTCCATACAGAAACCATTCTTGTTTTCCCAGATCCGTCAAAAATAGCCAACTTCACACGCTTCTTAAAGAAATCAGGGTTCTAATGCAACAAACATATGGGCAAGGAAGGAAGGAAACCTAAACCTTCATTGCGTTTGGTAGTCCCTTATTTGCCTTATCATCTCATCAACGAGGAATTATGCAAAATCATACCAGAAATAGGAATGTTGCTTGCAGAATTGAAACCCCAGACCCAACTGAAACTCATGCACATCCCTGTTGGTGTCCAGGCCGCAAACAAATGCCAACATTGAGAAGGCCTCCTGCATGTCCGTTGGGAAGGCATTGTGCGGTGCTGAAATCTTTGGTGGCTTTTGTTTATCTTCTTTAGGCCTTTGGGTTTCTTTGTTATAAAAATCCAAAGCCTTTTTCATGGTTCTCCATATTTCCTCTCCTTTCATTGGGTTGAATGGCTCTATCTCCTCCATTTTGAAGCTTTGGTCAGGGATGCATAGCATATTCTAGAGAGCTCCTGGGAAGATATTAACTTTCAACTCCTGACCTTCAATGGTGTTGGTGCTTAGGTTGAAATGTTCGATGGTTGCATCGACTAGCTCTAGGGAATAGTGCACAAACAAGACCATATATTGTGGGAGTCTGTTGAACCATAGCTTATGTGCCAAAGTATCCAAGTCACTAAATTTCTTCATCCCTTTGCAGGAAAACTCCCTCAAAGACTTAGGGTTCTTTGCAAGAATGGGATCATGAATATTATCCCAGTCCTCCTTGATTAGGCTCTAGTTTCTATAACTTTTGGGCCCGTCCAGGACCCGTGTGTTTACCCATTCTGGCTTCTTTGGTATACCAGGCGAAGCATAAGAGACATCTTTAAAGACATAAACGGCTGATGTTGAACGCATAACATCAAACAAGCTCTGTGTTTCCTCTCCCTACATCTCTACTTGTGCCTCTATTTTAGAACTTTCTACCATTTTCCTTCTACTAGAGACATTTGCTTAGCTCAAATTTTCTACAATTTACCTCGGCTCTGGTTGCGCTCAAAACTTCTTTTGTTCTAGGTAGTGTGTTTGAAAAGTTTTCACAATGTTAGCCTTTTGCATGTGATACTTAGTTATTTCCTTCTTGGGGTGGCCAACAATGCTCACCTTCTAGCATTAAATTCGGCATGTACTTCTAGTTATTGGCTCGTGCAAAATGAATTACTCCATTTTGAAATGACAAGAATTCATAATAACCTTTGGTAATGATGTTCTTTTTGGAACTTGAGCTGACAATTTGAAGGTAGCTTAGGCATTTGTATGTCATGGCAATTAATATCCCAAATGAAATGATTAGGCCAAATATGCAATAAGTGCTTGAAAAGATATGGTTCTACCTAGGAGTTCAAAAAATGCCTGCAACGCAACACCTCAGCATTTGGCCATATGGACTATCACTGAAGACTTCCACCAGTTTATGCTAATTAATTAGCTCCTATTAATCCTTGCACACAACAAATCGTACCTATCAGACGCAATTGGGTGGGAAATTTGAGTGAGCCTTGGTGCAATTTTTGAGATAGTACTTGATTAACATCATGTTTATGGTATGCAAATTACTACGCTTATCTTGGTCATTTCTATAAATAGGCACTTAGGCAATAGCAAAACCACACTTAGAAATCTTAGCCTAATTAGTAATAGGCAATTGGCTTAGCATTTGGTGTTAGCAGTTGTGTAGAATTTGCATAGAGCTTAGACTTAGGCAGTATGCGTGTAGAGCTAGTATTAGATAGTTGCATAGAGCTTGTCGCCATGAATACCCCAATTAGGCTAGTATGCAAGAAATCCCAGTCAAATTTTCTTGGTGAAATTTCAACTAGGCACCTCAAAAGAATGACCAAGAATAAGCATTCTTTGGCCATTATAGCAATAAAGTGAGTTTTGGGGAGGGACTGCATTGACTATGAGGACAAGTATAGAGTTACTACTGATGTATGCTCTCATTTCATCATGTCCATGCTTGATATTCAGGTTCCAAAGCCGTTGGTCTTTCATCTGGTGCTTGAGATATTATCAAAGTACATGGCCGGCCTCAGGGAGGTGGTGGCAAACATTGCGTTCAGTATAGGCTTGCCAATGGCAAGCGACCTCTAGAAGTACGTTGAAGAAGACGCAGCCATACCATGGGTGTCATTCTAAGCGGTTTCTGCATCGAGTTGCAAGAACATCACCAAAGGGTGACCCGTGCATGCCACTTCCTGTTTCGCTTGTACAATGTGGTGCCCTTTTATGACATCGACTAGTACACTGACTTTAGGAACCTAGTGTTCCCTTTGCCACTTGTCGTTGCTCTTGCAGATGCTGCTGGTTCTGATGTTGCCCCTATTGACGAAGTGATTCTAGATGCTACCATTGATGGCTCCATTGCTGCTGCTCATGCCCACAACTAAAATTTTATTCTTATGCTTTAAGAACTAATACCCATTAGTTTGTTTTTTGTACATATGCCTGGAAATGGCTTTACCATAGATAGATAAAGAAGATACAAAAAATATATAAATATATACTCTAAAAGTGTGGCCTCTGAAACATTTTGATAATGTAGTTATCAAAGTATATAAATATAATGAAGATATAGCTTATGTTAAAAAATTTGTCTCCTTTTTCCTGTGGTTGTGCAATGTGGGTTTACTCTTTCTTTTCCTGCATATGTGTGTTCACTTTAATTTTGCATATGGGTGTCATTCCTCTGCTTCATGGGTTGATTTTATATCTTTGCACTTTGCAATAATGAGTTCCATTTGTATCTGTTTCCTCGCATTGTAGAATTTAATTATTGAAAGACCGACCGATAAAAACACGAAAGAAAAGTAATTACATTATTCACATATTTACATTGGTAGAATAATTTTGAAGCTTAACTGAATAATTTTATGTGGATTTCATTAACAGGAATCACTAATGCTTCCTTCTCCATGTTTTCTAATTCGAATGCATTATACTGCTCGCACTAAATTATTTTGAAAGGGCCTTCCCAGAGGCTGTCAAACTTTCCATGTTGACCTGGCTTTGTAGACCTTTCATTAAATTTTAGCACTAGGTCCTCGCATTTTAGACCTTGGTCTGAAGCTTTCTTGTCAAACCATATTTTTACTACCTGCTAATGGTTGGACATGGCTATTAGGGCCTTTTCCCTCTTTTCTTGTAGTTCCAACAACTCAGCCAGCCGAACCTCCATGGCGTCATTTTTCTCTACCTTGAGAGATTTGAGCAATTGTAGTGCCAGAATCTCCATTGAGATAGGCAATAACGCTTCTTTTCCATACACTAGCTCGTACAACAAAGTTTTGAGGACTTCCTTAGGAGTTATGTGGTCTTCCCAGAGTACCACCTGAAGGTTTTTATGTCATTCTCGCTGGTGCTCTGAACCAATTATTTTGATGAGTCAAACTAAATTTTTGTTAGTCGACTTCGCTAGGCCATTCCCCTATGGGTAGTAATTCGACGATGTCTTCAAGAATATGCCATGAGCTAGTGCAAATTGACATACCTTAGAGCCTAGGAAAGCCTTAGCATTGTCAGAGATGATGGTTTTGGGCAAGCTGAATCTTGCTACTAGTTCCTCAAGGAAATCCACTATCTTTGCCTCTGTCACAGTTTTCAGGGGCATGGCTTCGGTCCACCTGGTAAAGTAGTCCGTGGCCATTAGGATCCATTTGTGTCTGACACCAGAGGTGGGATTGATCATTATGCTGAAATCAATGCCCCATTGTGTGAAAGGCTCATCAACCACTATCAGATTGAGAGGCATTACATAATTTTTCCTTCTCCCTATGAAGAATTGGCATTCCTTGCAAGTTTTTACCAGGGAGTATGAGTTGTTGAACATCGTAGGCTAGAAGTAACTGGAACACATGATTTTGATGGCGGTGGTCTTTGTGGAGAAATGCCCACTTGTGGGATTGCTGTGGAAAGTGTCGAGAATCCACTTCACTTGCTCTATGGTGACACACCACACTAGAACGCCATTGAAGTTCCTCTTGAAAAGGACCCCTTTGATGAGCATATATCCGTTGTTTTGCAGTCGGTAGAATAGATTCTCTTTTGAGAAGGAAGGCTGGGTAGATATTATCCTGTGTGCATGAACCTTATTCTATCTGTCAGCTAGCAGCCTTCGGATTCAGACTCATTCATCAGAACCAGCTCTCGTTGCTCTTCCTCGGCTATCATTTCCTCATTGTGCACCAAATATTCACACAATTCTCTTCCTTAGATGGTCTTTGTAGGCTTGAGCTCAATTTCATATTCAAGGATCTTAGTGATCCAAATAGCCCTCTTTTCAGTGATTTCTCCTTCCATGATGTATTCATGTACACTAGAATGTGCAACATAAATAATCAATTGCAGGATAGTAGGTGTCGAAACTTCTTGAGTCCCTTGACTATTGTGAAGGCTTGCCTCTCGACAAAGTTGTAGTTCGTCTCATATTCCTTTAGGGTTCAGGAGTGAAATTCTATGGGATGTTCTCCCTTGCCTTCATCGTCCTTTTGAGTTAAGATAGTAGCAATGCTTGACTTGCTAGTGAACACATACATTATGAAGTCCTTCGATAGGTCTAGATTGATCAACAAAGGAGTTGAAGAAATAACATCCTTAACCTTCTCGAAAGCTTCTCTAGCTTCTTTAGTCCATTTGAATAATTGATCCTTTTTCAGCATAAGGGTGATCGGTCTGATTATCCCTACAAAATACGAAATAAATTTTCTCACAAAATTTACCTTCCTTAGGAAAGATTGGACTCCTTTCTTACTGACTGATAGGGGAAGTTCTTTGGTCGCTTTCACCTGCTTGGGATTAATCACAATTCCTTCTTTGGACACTACTTGTCCCAATAGCTTGCCTTACAAAACTTTGAATACACATTTTTTTGGGTTCAGATATACCTCAAACTCCTGAATTTTTTTGAAAACCATCTCAAGATGATCGAAGTGATCATCCTTATGTTTGGAGAAAATAGTCAGATCATCTAAATAGATTAGGATAATCTTATTGATCAATTCACTAAAAGTGATATCCATGGCCCACTGGAAAGTGGCTCCCGCATTTGAAAGGCCGAAAGGAATTTTAGCATATGCGAACATTCCCCACTCGGTAGTGAATGTTGTTTTTTGTCGGTCCTCTTCTTTGACCCAGATCTAATTGTAACTGGAGAAGCCATCTAGCAGAGAAAACATTTTCGAACCTACCACTATTTGCAAGATTGACTTCATAGAAGGTAGTGGGTAATGGTCCTTTAGGGATGCTTTGTTCAGGTCTCGAAAGTCAACACACAGGTGGATGTCTCCATTCTTCTTTTGGACTAGAACCAAGTTGGATACCCATGTGCTGTGATTGATCGAGAAAATGATCTGAGACTAAATTAGCTTTGTTAGTTCTTGCGCCATCATGGCTTCGATCTTCAGATTCACTGGTCTTTGTTTTTGGCAGACTATTTTTGCACCTTCCGTCAGCTCTATTATATGCTAGATGATTTCGGGATCGTATCCCTTAAGGTCATCATATGACTAGGCCACTACTCCTTCATACTTCTTACAGAAATTGATGAGGCTTTCTTTGTCATGATGCAGAACATCTTTCCTAACTTTGAGCTTCCTCCCATCTCTGACTTGAAGGTCCACATAGTCCATTTTGTCTGCCACAAACTTCCTTTTATCATTTCTTGTATTGTCATAATCAAATAGATTTTTGAGAGTGACCAACCCCTTCAGAAGCTTATTACACCTCAACTAAATGATTTGTCCATTGTAGGCTTCAACAATCTTCGGTTGGAGTTGGTTGGCGAATTCAACTATTGAATGAATGAGGTGATGTGTTCATTGCTGTCAAATACCTACAAACTCTGATCATTATCTGGAATCACTGGTTGGACTATCACTTGTACAAAGTGTTTGTTATGCATTAGGTTAGAGGCATGCTCAAATTGAGATCCGATTGCGGCCATTCGATCTGCATCAACATTTTGTTCTCTAGGCGCTATCTAAATGTTGAAGGCTTCAAAACCTTCTATCAAGTCCCATACTCTATGTTTGTAGGATCTCATGCAGACATTCTTAGCTGTGGAAACCCTTCAGACTTGGTTGATCACTAGTTCAGAATCTTTGAATGCCATAAATTTCTTAATGCCCATCTACTTGGCAAGGCTTAGACCTTGCACTAGGCCTTCATATTCAGCTTCATTATTCAAATAAGTGCACTGGAAGTGGAAAGACCAAAGTGTCTTTTCATTGCATGGGGATGTCAAACAAATTCTAGCCCCTATGCCCACTTTGCATCTTCTCTGTCAAAGTGCAACATCCATAGTTATGAAGTTTGGTCACTCTCAAGTTCCTTCACGACCTTCAGAAGCACTTGATCTTCATCATAGATGACATAGGTGCCCAGCTCGGTAGCATGATAGTTTCTGAAAGGGTCAACATCTATATATTCGCTCAAGAGGAATTCTTCTTTATTAGTTTGATTTTCGGTCACCTTCTCATCTTCTAGCAACTTAGTGCAATATGTCTCTTCCTTAGTGAAAGAGGTATGGGTAGCTTCAAAGTTGATCATAGATTCATTGGCCACATGTTTCGAATGCAGAGCTTCAAACACTATTTTCATTTTAGCTCCATGCTTGGTCCTTAGGATCAAGTGTGACCAGTCTAGAGAAGGATACCCTCCTATCTTTGAAGTGAATTCTTGGGATAGGCAAAGACCGAACATAGGGGTAACATCTATGATCACAGTATCTTGTGGAACTGTGATGCTAGGGTAGGAGAACAGAGTCAAGGGGAGGTCTTTGATGACACCCATGGTTTCAACTTTGTTCCCATAAAGTTGCATAATCCCCTTCTTTAAAGGCTCATAGCTAAGTCTCAGGGCTTTAGCTATCTGCTTGGGCATGACTCTAGTGCTAGCACTGGAGTCAAATATGGCATTGTGCAATAATTTCTCTCCCATAATGAGGGTTAGGAAGAAGCGTTTCAGCTTCAACTTGTCTTTAACCTTGGTAGGGGCTTCCTCTGTGCTATTCGTGAGAACTTTGGTAGGAGGTGATTGATCAATAGCCTTTCTTTTGAGCAATTTCTTTGTTGGCTCAATGATTGGATCTTCCTGGAGAGTCTTCTGTAGCAATGTCTTCTACTCCGGAATAGCTAAGATATCCCACGGGGACACATTAGCGAATGATTTTTTAAACTGTTCCATGACATTGAATGGTGGAGGATTTAGAGGCTTCTGCTTCTTAGCTCTTGTTACAACAATTTCCCTTCACGACAAACACTGTTGTGCTACTATGGAGGTACTGATCGTTAGATCAAAAGCACTTTTGGGTTGCGAACTAACTAGTTGGAGAATGACTGATTCACCCGTGAATCTCCTCTTTGAGCGAGTGTTGTAATCAGACTATACTTGAGGGGTTTTTGATGTGGATGTATCATTTGCGAACACTACCTCTTCTTCTTCCATCCATGAGAAGAGTGTGTGATCAGGAGCAATATCTATTTCTTGCTCCAAGGACATCCCCTGCATTTGTGCAGTAAGCACCAAATTTTCCATTTACGGAGAAGCATATACATAACCTCCATGGTCTGAAAATGCACCTTTATTGCATTGCTCCGCCACCTTTTGTTGTAGGTTATCGTGCGGGAAATTCTGAGGCATATGTGAGTCGGCACAAGGGAAACACCAGGGGTTGGTGTCATCGACTAAATTGTTTTGCCCCATTCCCAGCTCTCTACTCGAGCTTGGGTTAGCACTCTGCAATGGAGAATGTATTGGTACTATTTGATTAGTTTTTTGCGCCTATGGATTTGAACGAGTACCTCCTTGAAATTGGTTTTATTGGTAAGAAGACCTTTTTCCTTGATAATTCTAATAAGTTGGCTTCGGAGGCATGGCCTAGTTCTGCTTGATGACAGTTATTTCATTGGCGATAGTTCGTAAAATTTCCTTGAACTCGCTTATCTCTTCTTTTGAAGAGCCGGATGTAGAAGCAACATTTTGTGTTGCATTTAGATATATGTACATGGATTGGGGAGGTGTGAACGCACTGGTAGATGACATTTCCTAGGCGGAAGCTGATACTTTAGGGAATATAGGCATGGTGGGCCAAGGCGACAACTTCCTGGCATTTATCAGATTGTTCTCCACTTGACTGTGACGTTGTATGTGTCTAGTAGCGTGGATCCACCAAGAGACTGGATCATCATCAAAATATCAAGGTTGATATATTTTAGGTAGAACATGAATGCTAGCTTGGCCGGTAGGTAGATAGCAACCTGGATTCTGTACCAAGTTATGTGGAATCAGGTGTGGAAAATTAGTCATGGCTTCGTGCAGGGCTCGCTTTATGATTTCCAGCTGATGATATTCGGAAGACGTATCTTCGTCATTAGAGAACCTTTCATAGAAAGGGTCTCCGAGCTAGTCCCAGGTACCGTAGTATTAGCTTGCAAAGTGTGGTACCAATTTAGCACTTTGCCCCTAAAAGAGGCTGCAAGCATCTTTAGCGCCACATTTTGGGTGGTGATTCCATGCACCAAACACACATCCACCACATCTTGTAGATGTTTAGAGGGTGTCCTTGAGCCATCTTTGGTGCACTTAGGTATAGCCTTGAAAGTAGAGACTAGGATAGGGGCCCAAACAGTGGGTGCTATTGGCGCTATGAGAGGACTTCCAGCGTCCCATGCCACATAATTTCTGTTAGCAAAGGGAAACTTGGCTAGCAGAAGGGGCAGAGGAAGTGGAACATTCACTAATTGAGTCGTGACTTGTACTATTCCTAATGGTGACACTAACAGCCTAGGGTTATTCATTGTTTAGGATCTAGTAACATGCCAATGGATCATACACCCTCTTTGAATTTTGATTCATTTAAGTAGTCCCATCAGGCATGCTAGAAAAAAGAAATTGTTAATGCAAAAAATTGGCAAGGTAACAGCCTTTATGGGAAACTCAGTTAATGGGGGACCAGTTGCACTAAATTGAGTAACCTATAGGTTTTTAAAGAAGTCGACTTCTTTTGTGATTGGGGTTTTGGAATGGGAAAAGGAAGCAGATATAAAAAACAAAGATCTACCTAAGGCGATGCACCAAGGAGTAGATATAGGCACGGTAAATCTATCCTTTGGGATTCAATTTAAGGGCCCGATCAACAATCTTCTATGTCATAAAAGAACATAATTTAGAAATAGAAGCCTAAACAATTCATTCAATGACAAAATAATTTTCATACACATTCACTAAAAAGAGGAGTTAAAGACATGATCTAAACCAACAATTTTGTATTAAAATCATAGAAGTTCTATAAATGAACAATTCGAGACAATAATGGCATAGTATTAATGTTTCATCAAATAGCTTAAGAAAAATAGAAAGGTTGAACAATGGCACAGTCTAAGAGTCTTATACAATAATCTAAAAATAATATTAAAGGCTTGGAGTCTTTCCTTAATTTTTTTGTATATTCTGAATTCATTTTCTGAAGCAAGAAGCAATATATATAGCTAGCAATCCCACTGCTTGGCGGGCCAGTAACATAAAATATTATGTATCTTGAGCAATGATGGCAGCAACAATGGTTCCCCTCAGCTATTGTAACAAAAAAAATTTGGGCCATAGCACATAGTTGCTCCCCAGCCAGATGCAGTCCCTACGAATGATGGCAGTGGTCCAAGAGAAGCCCGTGCAAATAAGTGTCGTTTACCTATGAAGGCAGTTAAGACACATGCCAACTTGGTGGGGTGTGTAACTCGCTCTTGCCTTCCTTTCGATGAAGTCTTCGTGAAAGAGACACATGGCAGGAGGTCGCAAACTGTGATTCACTTCTACGCTTCTGCGATGAAAGCTTGCACTAGGAAGACATGTGGAGGAATTCCCTACTATTGGCACCGACTGTGGGGCCCGCTAGAAGTGTATGCAGATGCATGCTATGTGGCACGCGAATGGGGCACAACTCAAAAGTGAAAGGAAGCAGCCTTGAAGCGCCTATGGTGACGACACGTGGGAGCATGGCGAGAGCCGGTAGAAGAGAAAAGGAAGCGATTGCTGCAAAGAGCGCCCGTTGGACACATGGCAGTGGCTGATGGAGTTTAGTAAAAGAAGCCCGATTGAGAAGCAAAGGGCAACATTTCGAACATATGAGCCGCGGGTCGGTACTTAGCAAAATCAAACCACCTGAAGCGAGTTGGAGGAATTCATATTCATAGGGTACATTTGATTTTTCTAAATGTGCATGCTAATTTATCTTCACCTTTTTGTTATGTGTCTAAATTTTGTTGCAAGGATTGTGGTATTTAAAAATATATTAAGGAATTGTCAAATTGCAAGGGTGAAGTTCTCCTCCATCAACCCTCTTGTCATACTAGCTTTATAGTCTTACACAAATCATTGGAGGACAATAGACAAGCATGCAAATAGCTTATTTGTAGATTTAAATTTAATGTAGATATGTTAATTTTAAGATTGTAAATATTTTTTTTTCTAAAATGATCTTTCCTTGTAATGATCTCCTATCAATTCATTACACAAATGAATATCTTTAAATATCAAGATGTAATAAATAGTTGCACAAATGTGTATCAAGTTAGCTCCTAATAGCTAGTGGTAAAGGGACAATTAGTACCTTTGAAATTTTGAAATTTAAATATGAAATCAAACCCAAGTGACTTAAAATCGATTCTAGCTCTCTAAAACTAATCTAGAAAAGAAAAATTGAAACCATGAGATTTGAAATATATTGTGTTACCTAGGGACGCTTCCCCTCGTCCCCATCTCAAAAATGTCCTGGGGATAGGGGACAGCTAGGAGACGACGACAATGTACTATATTTAATAACACAATGAATTTTGAATTCTAAATGCATATTGAGTATTGACAATGAATTCTTAACAAAAATGTTATATGCTAAGTTTCTATAATGTATATATGCATGCTTTGTCTATGTTCTCATATGAATATTTAAAGTTTCCCTATATATTTTAAATTTTTCTATATTTAATATAGTCAGTCCCCTTGCCGTCCCTGCCATCCCCATCCCCAAACTTGGGTAACATTGATCAAATATTGTATACAAATATATACAAATAATGTTAAAATAAAATCAAATAAGAAAAATAAATAAACAATTTTTTTTAATAAAATAAAGAAAAAAAAAGGGAAAAAAAAACTATGTTTTAACGCAAAATAATCCATTTATACTTTTATAATTGTATTAAGTCGATAGGTCCAAACCTAAAATGAAATTTGCGTGGACGATTACAAGTCCACACATAAAGAATATGTTTTAGTTGGTAAACAATTTTTATCGCATTTCATAATAAAAATTAAATAACTAAATGTAGAGTTAAATGTGATAATATTCATGGTTTACGGCGCACGGTCCGGAGGCATTTACCCTAATCTTCAATGGAGTACACATTGTACCGAATAAGTAAAGATTACCCCAATGCCGAGAAAAAAAAACCCTAAGATATTATCTCATTCTTGTTAATATTGTCTCCCCTTCTCTCGTATATAGTGGGTTCACCTGTTCTGGAGGTGGTTACTTATTCCCAGATAAGTCTGAGCAAACTCTCAACATTTGAGCCATTGAAATTTTTCTGTTAGAAGTATAATGGCTTGGAGTGCAATCGACAATGAAATTACGCGCGAGTTTTCTTTGTATGAATTTCGAATGTTTTGATTCCGTGTGTTTTGTTCTTTAGCTGATTATTATCCGGCATTATGTATGAATAAAATTGATGTTCTTTGATGGAGACTTTGTGATGACGCAGCATACAGGAGATGGTATGGGGAGCGCCATACAGAAATCCATTCCCTTCCTGCACCAACAAGTCAGTTAAATCCTGCTTTTAACCGCCTTTGGATTCACTAGTAGGGAAAATGTTTGAGAGATTAAAACAGTGGAGGAGATTTTCCGTAGTTTGATAATTTTGTTCCGCTTTTGATGCAGGATAATATCAGATCTGAAGGCGCTCAATGCCTGTCTCTTCTCAAATCGATATAAATCTTTTTGCCATGAGAACACCGCCAAAGCCTCAAAATTGGATGCTACTGCAAGAATCCTGGACTGCGATGCTCTCAAGCTGATAGAATTTCGAAGACTTTATTGTAATAGATTGCTTAAATTGCAGCGCCTTTTAGGAGGTAAATGGAAGATTTTCTTATAATTTGGTTTTCAAGATTTATATTTGTTCTTGAAAGCCCCGCTGTAGCGAAATAAAGATTTTCGTTTCCCAGAGGAAAAGCTATTGGACCTCGAAAATAAAGTGGACAGGATCCTCGTTCAGCACATACAAAGTGCCTGGTTCTCATCTTTTCCTGTACTCTCAGACTACAACATTTTTGTGTAGAACCTTTTAATCACCAAAATTAAAGTGCAAATGATTACCTAGTTTTTGGAATCTTGTTTTCTACATTATTTTCACCAAATTTATTTCCCTCAGGCTGCAAATGATTAGTGATCTAAAACCGTTCCAAAGAAACGCGTGCTATCCTTTAAAGTGTTGTCTCTGTTGAAATTTGCAGGGAAAATGCTTTGGAAGGCAGTGACCCGGTGGATTGGGTGGCTGAAGCTACACAAATCGATTTCACGGTACTCGACAAGTCTGTGTGTCAGATTTTCGACTGCTTTCAGCGGGAAAATAAGGTTAAACCCGAAGATTTGTCAGTCTTCAACCGAGATCCTCTCAAGGTGATTTAGTTCGCGGCCATTCCACAATTACTGATCAAGTTTGTTAAAGGCTCTAAAGATTATTTAATTAGACGAGTTTCAGTCATTTGACAAATGTTTCAAGTATAATTTAGGACTTAACTACTTTAAATCAAGCCGAAGTTTCTGCTTGTAATTACTATTCCTTCAATTAATTTCTGTGTTAGTCTAGGGAATAATAATTTATGCATAACGCAAGTGGAATTTTCAACGCATGCTCTGCACTATTCTCCTAATTCACAGAATCCTAGGGAGTTTTGGAAAATCAACCGATGCATTTGTAGGGAATTTGTGAGGAAGTTTCAAATTTGGAACTATATAAAAGCAACTATGAGGCTTTAGGAAATTCTAAAGTAAACATGGTACAATTTCTAATGAGCTTATGTATAGAGATTAACATAAAAATTTCCAGAATGCGGACAAAGTTTCACGGGTTGAGGAAGCGCGATTGACGGAGCAGAGTTCATGCTCTCCACAAACATTCTCAGACAACGAGGAAGAAAGTTCTTGCGGTTCATACAACGAATCCCCCGCAAAGAGTTCATTGTTTCCTTCCGAAAATAATCCGGATGAAGAAATCATTGAACTTGAAGACGACAAGCCGTGCATTCACTCACCAAACGCAAACAAGACTGTTCGCCTGGCCCATCTTCCGAAAGACGGAACAAAAATTGCCTACAGTCCTCTATCTTGGCCCCGATTTCCCCCAAATTCACAGCGGAAGAATCACTCGGCTCCCCATCTAGAGGTGGAAATGGTGATGAAGAGCCGTCTGCGGAGAAATCCAGAGCAGGGAGGAGCATACTTGTGGCACATTATATTCGGGCTAGTAAATCATGGAGCTTGCAAACTAGAGGTTAATTCATTATCTTTCTGGTCCATTGACAGAAGCAGCTGCTCAGATGTTTGCAGCATAAATTGGCCAAAAGGCGACGTGATCCTGTTGGAAGGTCCCTCATTTCTGTGCTACAGCACCAAAATGCCATGCGCTCACGCCACTTATGACTCTCCAAGAGTAGCTTACAGCTGGAAGTACAGGCACAAATCTTAGTAAACCCTGATTCTACGAGTTAATTTAAGAAGAAAAGAAGAACAAGATTGCATTTAAATTAATTTTCTGAATGAATTTTTCTTTCTAATTTGCAGGAGATTGGAAAAAAATTCCAGCAGCAGTAAACGACAGGAAGGCATGCATGCAAGATCAATGTGCGAATCCCCAATAGAAAAGGTGATTGTTAGTGTTAGCTTGTGGTTACAGTTCCCATATTTAAAACTTTGTGTGAAATATTGATATGATAGGATAATTTTGTGTTGTGGCAGGAAGCAGAGAAATTTCAAGCTGGAGAAGACAAAGAAGATAGTAATCTAAAAACGCCAATTTACAAACGTTTGGGGAGCATAATGCTGGACTGGAGCACCAATTCCCTCAAAAAAATGAGGCGATCCTCTACTGATAGTTGAACTTCGAGTATTGTATTTTCACAAATAAGTTGCCAAACAGAAATTTATTGTATTTTTACAAGTCAGTTGCTAAACAGAAATTTTCTGTATTTTGTTGTTTCCAATCTTTGGTATTCTGTTCTCTCGAAACATTACAAAAATTTAGTCGTTCTTGCCGTTGGTATAATTGTAAAGCTGTTGAATATTGTGTTTTCGAATTCCCGTGGATATCGTTTCATCATCGAAGGAGCTATGTAAACTTTATGATGGGAAATTAAGAATTTGTTTCAAGCGAGGGTTTTATAAGTTACAGTAGGTATTTTTAAAATAAAAATATTTTAAAAATTATTATATAATCATAATTTTTAAAAATTTAATGGAAGAAAGAAACTTTGACTTTGTTCTTAATATTTTTTTTAAAAACTTTTAAATGAAAATAAGTATTTATAAAATTTGTTATAAATATTTGGTAAATATAAAAATCAACAATTAATATAAAATCGTTAAACTCTCCTTCAACACGAACTTAAAGTTTACAAATACATATATAAATTTTCTATTTATTATAAAAATATTTTAATCCCATAATTACAGTTTTTAATTTCACTAGAATGGTCTTACAAATATAAATACGAGCCCAAAGCCCTTTCCTTAGAGCATATCCTAAGCATTATTTTTATTAACCTTTTCATTAAAGTTCAAAGTTCAAAATGAATTTCAAGATAATATCCTCTAGCGAGGAAATAGGAAGAAAGGACTTTGGGGCCTTTTAAGTTGTGAATCTTTGCATACTTTACACGATTAATTTAAATTTAAGGTTTTCTTATCCCTCTCTTACGTACGTAGGGAGAAGGGCTCAGTAGTCGTGCACCCTAACTTCGCGCTTCTAATTATCCTACATCGAAATTTCAAATCACTCCCAATTTTTTACAGCAGCTTACTTGGCAAGTTCTCTGCTTATAACTAAGGTTTCAGGGCCACATCATCAAATATGATGCCACATTAGCATGCGTTTTTGTCAAGGTGTCCAAAAAGGCCCCAAAAAATAGTGAGACCAATTCTTGTGCATTACATCATGAGTAGTTGAGCGCTGATGTGGTATCACATGATTGGTTGCTTTTTAGATCAAAAGCATACATTTTGTTTAATTATGGGTAGTCAAATCACAACTATTGGACATTATATAAACGACTATAAACGACTATTGGGTGCGTGACTATTGGACCCCACACGACTATTGGGCCCTCTCCCCTATATGTTTGCGCGGGTTGCCTATTTTAAATTTGTGTTCCTAAGTAAAAAAATATTTATCTAATAATTAACTTCAATGGGGATAAAATTTAATTCATTAAATATTTTAAATAATTAAATGACTAGAAGAATTATATAAATAATTAATTTAAATTTAAAAGTTTCAGATTAGAAATAATAAATATAAATATATTAAATATATTTATTTAAAAAAATTGAAAAATATCAATTTTAAATTAATTTTTATTTAAAAACTTAATTTTATTTATTTAAGAGTTAATCTAAAAAAAATTCTTAAGAATTATTTTATTTTATTTAAATTTTTAATGAGTTATTTTTATTTACATAAAAATTATTTTATTTAGTTAAGAGTTATTTTATTTTAATTTATTTTATTCATTGTGATTTTTTTTTCTTAAATATAGTCAACTATGTTTTGGATTTTATGTACATAGTTATGATCCAGACCCCTTGATGCTACTATAGAATGCCTATAAAATTAATAAATATTAAATTTTATAAATATAAATATAATATTTAGTCTGATTGTGGAGATGGTAAAACAATGTTGAAGATGGTAGGAATCAATTAGTCAAAGTACTAAAACTTTTAGGATTTTATAGATAATTGCTTCAAAATTTACAAATAGATTATGCACTACACAAGTTTAGATAGGTACTTGTGGATGGAAATGCATACTAAAGTGGAGGAAAATGTGAAAGGAATAAATCATAAAATAGAAGCTAATTAACAAAAAAATACATCAAATTTATACCTTTTCTCCCTTCTTGTATTGAGCTAAAGTGATAAACCCATGTCACTTGATTTTCTCTTTGATATGTGGATGTCTCTCCAATACAACATAACCTTGGCAATGTGGAGATTTGGATGATGAAATTACCAACATAAATTTAAGGAATATGAAGTCATGATAATGGAGAATGAAGGCTCCAATTTATAGATTTTGGATGGTGGAATGGAAGGTTGAGATTACTAAGAGATGGACAATTGATACTGAAGGAGAATGAGAAGCTTTAGCCTTATATAAAATGTCAGAAGGTGGAAGTATGTGAAAATGATACTTGGCATGGAGAAGAGAGAAAGGTGTGCTCACACATGTGTGAGAACATTAGGAAGACCATGGAGATGACAAGTGGGGACATAAGTGGAAAAACATAAGAAGAGTAAGCTTAAAAATATTACAAGCGGAGAAAAGAGGAAAGTGTAGGGTGGTTTTATTGGGAAGATGATGTGACACATGTGCGAGTATCTAATAGGAAGCTTGATCATATAGTGAGGTGGAAGGGTGATAGTGACATGTGCATGCAAGCATTTAAGAGGGGAAGAAGACACATGTCACATGACTACAAGTTTTGGGAGTTGGGAGAATTTTAAATTGAAGAAAATGTTAATGAAGGTTAATGATAGATTAATTAATTAACTAATTGTGATTAGAAGAATTAATGTAAGTGGGGGCTAAGGTTGATTTAATTTTATTAATCAACCTTTAGAAGAAGCTGTTGGAATTATGTGTAGTTTTTGTTATCATTGATGTCAACATATCCATGTTCTTTCATTGATGTCATCCTTAGAGTTGCTTTGATTTGTTGTATTATGTTGTCATTAGTAGTCTCATTGGTGTCAACCTCTAGTGTTTCTTTGATAAGAATGTGTATGGTTGAATTATTGTAGTGCAGTTGGTTTGGTGGTGATGAAAAAGTGTCAGAGATGATGAGATGGTGTCTGTGGTGCTTGGTTTACAAGTGCTTTTGAGAAAATTTGAATAAAAGAGGAAATAGTGTGGTAAAGAGTGTTCAATATAGCAAAGTAGTGTTCTATTTTTTTCTCCGCATTTCTTTTGTATTAAAGATCCACTTATATGGTTCAACTATGTTGAACAAAGGTGTAGGTGTTATATCCAAAGTTTCTTTCTGTAGATCATTGTGCAAAAAAAATTGTATTCACCAATGTGTGAACTATGAAAGCAGTGTTGTCTGGGAGAAATGGTTTTGCTCCACATTTCTTTGCAATATGGTTTATGGTCTTGTGGATCTGAGGGTGTGCTTACATTGCTCACATCTATCTCTAGTCTACATTGTTCAAAGTTTGGTGCTCCACAGGTTTGGATTTTTGAGTTATAGTATGTGTAAGGTTGATTAGGTGTACAAGATGAGTATGTTTTTTAGGTGAAAGTTACATTGTGAAGGAATTTGATGGATTTTAGGGTGTTTTTGGAATATTCAAGATTTTTTTTAAGTGTTGTATGACATGGTCTACAAGTCATCTTTATATTTGGAGAAGCATGCACTTAAATGTTTAATGGTGTTAACATAGGTTCATATGACCTTGGGTGTTTAGATTAATTAAAAAATTTCTTCAATGTTTGTGGAAGTGTGGCGTGGTGTGTATGAATGGATTTAGGTCTGATTTAAGGTGTGGTGTGGTCCTCTCTCATTCCTCTCCATTGTGGGAATGCTTAGTTCCAACCTAATTTGAAATTGTACTATTGAAGTTCATAGCCAACCCTATAAATTATTTTCAAGGTTGTGATGGGTATATATGTGTGTTGTGTTGGAGGATTAAGGTATGAGGTGTGTGTAATGTGAATTATGATGTGAAGTGCGAAAGTGTGAAGTGCATTGTGAGCCTTAACAACTAAGACTATTGGAAGCAGTGAGAAGAAGGTGCCTACATTCTTTAGAGAGAGTATGAATGTACTAGTGGTACAGTGGTGGAACTTTTATGTTGCTTTGAGATGGATTTTTCATTGTAAATATCTTCTTTCTTCTTCTTCCTATTCTGGCAATAAGCCATTGGTAGTGAGCCCTTCTTTTCTTCTGGGTAGTGAGCCCTCTACTACTGAGCCTATTCTATTTGGTGTTGCAATTACTTTATATTGTGAGATAATCCTCATTGTGGTTCTTCCCGTCTTGGGTTTTCCACATAAATCTGGTTCTCTCATGTGTATGGTGTGTTTGCATTATTATTTATCATGTTTATATTCTGCTAATGCATGATAAGGGTTTAATGATTGATAAAGGATTAAGGAATAATTCAAATCTGAATGTTAATGAGGTATTTTATGTTTTGATGTACAACTGATTTAGCCCCCCCTCTCAGTTGTCTCATGCATTCAACAATTGGTATCAGAGCAAGGTTCTTTGGAAGAAATCTTAACTACTTGAGTTAGATCTAGGATGACACAAAAGAAGGGGGGATCCTCTATTTGATGGATCAAATTATGCATATTCTAGAAGACTAGGATGGAAGGCTTCCTTGTTTCACTAAGATTTGAAGACTAGAAGTTTGTTGAATCTAGGTATATTGTGCCTACAAATGGTTTGAGCTCACTGATGATGAGATCAAGGCCTATGAGAATAATGGAAAAGAAAGGTATGCTCTTTTGAGTGTTCTTTATAATACTAAACTTATGAAAGTTATGAATCTTAAATTTGCTAGTGAGATCTGGAAGAAGCTGGAAAGTATTTATGAAGGAGATGAAAAATTCAAGAAAGCTAAGATGAGAAAACCTAAAGATGAAATTTGAAACCCTACATTTTAGAGGATGAATATATCACAAGCTACATACATAAAGTGGACAAAGTTTTCAATTCTATCAGAGGCCTTAGTTGAAAACTTGAAGATGAGGTGGTAAAGAAGGTAATAAGAACTTTACCTAAGTCTTATATTCATATTTTTTTTGCTATTGAAGAAGTTCAAAATTTAAATATGTATTCTAGAGATTAATTGTTTGGTGCTTTAACTAATTTTGAATTGAGAGAGTTTGGTCCAAGTGATTCAAAGAATGAGACTGCTTTTAAAGTTGGCAAAGCTGAAAAGAATGAATAATCAGATTCAAATGATGTAGAAGCAAAATTTGTGAGGAGATTGAAAAAGGGCACTAGAAAATACAAAGGTAAGTTACCTTTCAAATGTTTCAATTGTGGAAATATTGGTCATTATGCTTCAAGATATTCTGTCAAAGCTTCATAAGATAAATATAAGGATAACAAAGGTAAATCAGTTAAGAGAAGTTATTATGTTAAGTAAGATACCAATATATCTAATGATGAATCTGATTACCCTAATGATGAGGATAATTAATGCTTGTTCATGGCTCTAAATGATGGAACTAATTCTGCTAACTCTGAGAGATGTATGAAGGAAAGTGATCTAAAAATAGGTCATACTATTGAAGGAGCAATGGTGACTACTTTTCATGATAGAGAAGAGAAGATTAATTAGATTATTGATAGTGGATACTCAAATCACATGATTGGTGATAAGGGTAAGTTTGTTAAACTTGAGGAATTTGAAGTAGGTCTAGTTAATTTTGGTGATGATACATTTGCTAAGATATGTGAAAAATGTTCAATTAGTTTTGATGGCAAGCATAATACAGATGATGTTCTTTATGTCAAGGGTATCCGACATAAACTTTTGATTGTAGGGCAGATGTGTAGTAAAGGATATAACCTTTTTTTTTAGGATGATGGTTGTGAGATTAGAAAAGGTTATAGAACTCTAGTTGTTGTAGGAAGAAGGATAGATGGAAATTTATATCAACTCAAAGGTGCTAATGGTATGTGATTTATGACCCAAATGAATTAAAGTTTACTATTGTTGCATCAATTTGATAGCCTATCAAGGATTAGTTCAATGCAGGTTGTGAGAGATCTACCAAAGATTACAAATCTTGCTAATGTTTTTTTGCAAGGAATGTTAGATTAGGAAGCAAGCTAGAAATAGTTTCAAATTCAAAGAACAATATAGTACTGTTCCTTTAGAGTTGGTGCATACAGACCTTTGTGGACCTGCAAGGATAAGAAGTATTCAAGGTGACATGTATTTCATGTTATTGATTGATGATTACTCTAGAATGACTTGGGTTACTTTTCTCAAGGAAAAATCAAAATCTCTAGATAAGTTTAATGCATTTAAATATATGGTTGAGAATGAAATGGATATGAAGATCAAATGGTTGAGATATGATAGAGGTGGAGAATTCACCTCCAATGAGTTTAATAGTTTCTATGAAGTTCAAGGAATAAAGAGGCATTTGTCAGCCCTTAGGAATCCTCAATAGAATGGAGTTGTTGAAAGGAAGAATAGGATTGATCAAGAAGCAGTAAGAAAAATTATGAAGGAAGTAAATCTATCAGAAGTCTACTAGAGAGAAGCAATTCATACTACCGTCTGGGTATGTGTAGGATCATGGTATGCCAAAAAGTGGCAATGGAGAAAAAATTACGCATTTCATCGACTCAAAAACGCGAAAATTCCTAGTTGACTTTATGTGGCTTGGGTGTCAGTACACACTACCGAAGCAAAGCCCAAACCTAGATTTCCATATCGGATATCTGATCCAAATTAGATATCTGATTTGTGACACACATATATATTTCATTTCAGCTTGATTAAAACTCATTTCACATTTGTTTAACCGCGGGCACATAGTGAAAACTTCATTCCGCAAATCAGATATCCGATTTCGCGCAAATCCATCTTCAAAAGGTTAGATTCTTGGTTTTTCTTTGCTCTAATCAAATTTTGAATTAGATTTGTGTAATTTTAGTTAATTTTTTATAGATTTTTTTCAAAATAGGATTTTTGATAGATTTTTTATGAAAAAATTGAGTTTAGTATGGATTTTGATGAAAATTGAATGTTTGTAATGGATTTTGATTTAAAAATAGTGTTTTTTATGTATTTGGATTAAAAATTAGAGAATTTTATAGATTTTTGTTAAAATCTAGGGTTTTTGTTGGATTTTTTTTTAAAACTAGGGTATTTTTATAATATTTTCATTTATATTGTCTAATTTTAATTAGATTAATTTGTTTTTAACTTTAATCAGACATTATGGCTGCTGACAATGAAAATGCACAAATGCTAAACGCTCCACCACCTCCACAGCCATCAATTGAAGAATTAATTTGTGAAAAATTACAACAATTAAGGGCATTTCTGAAGTTTATACGAGAGTCCCTCGATTATTTGAAATGTCAAACACAATGAAAGAAATAATTAAAAACATAGAAACCCTCTCCTCGCAACATAATGCCTTTCATTCGTGGCGAGAAGACATGAAAGAATATTATGCATGTGGATTGTCCTATGATGATGTGAAAGATCTCAGAATAACCAAAGCCCAAATAGCCTCTTTATTTGTTAACCCCCGCACTAGTTTTCCGGTTAATGTTAATAAACCAAAACTTTCTATAAAATGGTGCACTCATAGAGACATTGTAGAAAACTTTTGGGATAGTTGGTGTATGGTTTTTTTGAAACCACCAAACAACAATTGTGATAAACCATTTTACTTTATAAAAAAATTATATGCTGAGTTTGTGTTAGGGCATCATGTCAATTACTTTGACATTAAACCCTTCCAGGGCGTTGGTGGAGGTATGCCCCAAGATAGACCAGGGGTAGTTAGAGTAATACCCGCCCATATGTTCCCCCTCCTCCCCTTCCTCCGCCACCTTCAGTATACTATCCAGATATTATGCAGGATGTAGCCACACAGACTATCCACGCTATTCACTCTTTGAGTGGTCTTTTGGTTTCGCATGCTTCTGTAGTAGCTCAGCCACATTATGGTGATGTTGGTGATGGCTCGAGTGTTGTTGTGTCATCCTCGTCAGGTACACATATTTGTGTACCACATACTTGCTCCATGTGCTGCTAGATATGCTTGGGGTCCTCTTGTACAGCCTGCCGAGCATCCCTTGGACACTTCCGATTATGACTTCCATGATGTGGACATTATAGATCAGACATGGGGGAGTGGAGCACATCGTACAGAGTCCTCTCCTGCTAGAGAGGGGGACATTGGAATAGTGACACAGGTAAAATTTTAGTTGTGAATTCATAACTTGCATTTGTTTTTAAATGAATATTAATAAGAGATAGTATAATGTACTAATATTTATTTAGATGGTCTATTTAATAGTTGATGTCTGAGGAGGAGCTAACACAAGTGATGGATAGCACCCTGAGGGCCATTTCATTTGGCCTTGACACGCACACAGTATATATTTTTGCACTCACTCATTTACATTTATTTATTATATACTTTCTTATCATTTGAATTGTCATTAATGAAATTATATAATAACTTATATGTTTATCTTATTTTCCTCTTGTAGGAAATACCTAGTGCAAGCGGGGTGTAGCCTTGTCCAGATTATGGAAGTGCAATGTTGGATAAGGGGAAGGTAATTGAACTTAAATTTGATTGAATTAAGAATTTTAAGATCTTATATTGATTATACATACATCAACATAGATTGGTAGTGTCATATGTACTTGTCATTTTTATGTGTAGGGAATTATGAGCTCTACGTCCTTGTTGACAAGTGCCACAACGCCCGAAGCAGTACGTATTGGAACACTTGAAGGAGTAGGTGTTGAAGCACCTCAAGGAGGAGGTGTCAAAACACCTAAAGGAGATAAAGAAAAAGATCAACCTAAAGAAGTATGTGTTCATTTTATTTTGTGTTTGGTATTTATATGTTCCTATTACAATTGTATGCTAACTTGGATCACTTTTATGTTTTTGTTAACCTATATAGATTGAAATTACAAAAGATGGTTTGGTCGGTTCTTTGAGAGGGGCATATTCTAGGACTCCTGACTCTTTGAAGAGACAGATATTTCAGGTAATCAAGATTACAATTTTAGAGTTCAATTATAATTTAATGTATATTGATTTTGATGTTAATTATTCGATTTTAAATTATATGGTATAACTAATCTCAATTGTGGTTTGACTTTTTCTTGTGCAGCTACCTTCAGAGGCAACAAGTGCTTCAAAGAGGCTCCATTTTGATGATCCACCAGTAGTTTAGGATGAGATAGACATTTTGGCATGTAAATATTGAATAGATACCGAGATGGCATATGCCACATATTGTAAAATTTTGTTTGAGTTGGCGTTAATGCCATTTTTGTATATGGACATACACTTGATTATTGGATAATTTGATATATAGAAGTTGACAATAGAAATTTAATTGCCTCCTCATGTGCATAATTAAACTCTTTGAAAATTTAATCAAGTGAGCAATGGTTAAATATCTTGATGTACAATAGCATAAAAAGAATGGTTATATTATGTAGTTTATTCATATTGTTGATTACATTGCATTGCACATCTTTCAAACTCAAAGCGTTACTTCACATTGCATAAGTAACAACTAGATGCTAATAGATGAAAAAATTTCAATTACAATATAGTTTTTACAAAGTCAACCTAAGCAATTATGCAATTACTTCACATTACATAACTAATAATTAAAAATTTATTCATATTATTGATTACTTGCATTGCACATCTTTCAAACTCAAAGCATTACTTCACATTGCATAAGTAACAACTAGATGCTGATAGATGAAAATATTTCAATTATAGGCCTGCTGCCCCCTCATTCCACACACTATGCAACAATTTACTTGTGGTGTAGGGGCCGAACAATGGAGAAAACATGTATATATATATATATATATATATATATATGCAGCCTAGAAGCATGAATTAGTACCAATATTAATGCATCACCATTGATTACCTTGAAGTAGAGATTTGAATCAGCATCATTCTTCAAGAAGCCCAAACTAGATAGGTACCGATCAATCCTTTCGTACCATGCACGAGGAGCCTGCTTAAGACCATACAAGGCCTTCTTCAGCTTACACACATGTGACTCCTTCCCATGAACCTCAAAACCATCAGGTTGCTTGACGTAAACTTCTTCCTCAATCACGCCATTGAGAAAAGTTGTCTTCACGTCCATTTGATGAATCTTCCATCCTCTTGATGCGGCATTGGCAATGATAGTTTTGACAGAAGTGTAATGAGCAACAGGAGCAAATGTTTCTTCATAATCAACTCCCTCTTTCTGAGAAAACCACTATCGATCAACCAAGTGTTGGTGTCAGTGGGTACATTGCTTGACAATGTTGAGCAAAAAAAATATTCATTCTTCTATGGAGAAATATCATCTACATCTGCAACGGAGGCTTGATGCTTAGGTCTATCTAATTAATGTTTGGAAAAGTGACCAAACTTATCACACCTAAAGCATTGAATCTTGGACAAGTCTCGCTTCTTCTTGGAAGGGGGAGCACCATCATTTCCTTTGTCTCGATTCCTCTTGAAGAATCCCTTCTTTCCACTTCTTCCTTTCTTCTTCGAAGGTTGGGCGGCAAGAACATGAATCTCTTCATTAGTAGAATTTTGGCCAACACCTCTAACCATCAATCTTGATGTAGAATGAATGCAATCGGCCCTCAAATGATCGAACTTCGAGAGTTTGGACCTTGCACTAATTCCTTGAATATAGGACTCCCAAGACAATGGAAGACCGTTGAGGGCAAGCATTGTCAAATCCTTATCTTTAACTTGTTGATGCGTGTTTTATGACACACTCGTACATCAGAATAAAAATTCCTAGAGACACCCTATCCTGTCTTGAAAAACCACCCCGTATGCTAAGATTGCGAGAAGATCATATGGTGATTCCAAGGTTTCTTATGTCAGGTCTTGACATGTGGTAAGCTCAATGGGTCTTGTGATTTGCTAGTAATCACAAGGGGACTTACGCTGGATTTTTTTAATTCACAATGAAGGTCTGGACAATGAAGCTCTTTTATTTGGGTTGCAGATCAAACAAACTGAAAAAGGAGACAAGGGGTCAGAAGTTCTAATCTACTTCCTAAGAATTCAAGAGATGGTATTGACTTGGTGAAATGAAACCAAACTTTGTTTCGCCATGCAGGAATCGCGCCAACTACACAAAGCCATTGCAATCTTCAAGGAAATGTGCTTATGGTTTTCATATCATGAATAACTACCTTCCAATCGAACAATATTTATCTAGACAAAAGTTAAGAATCCACAAAGTAAGCTCAGGCTAACTTTACGCATTGAACGAAAATCATCCGTTCAAAGAAAGTATGAGCAAAATTTCCACCATAAATCAATTCTTATCAAATCTTGCATTCATCTAACAAACTTTCAAAGCAAATTTTATTCCAAGTGTAATCTAATTCTAATCTATCTCCAATCTATGGTGGAAGAAGTTATGCAACCATGCACACTATTTGACAATAAAAGTGGTTCAAATCAAATCATGCATAAGAGCTTTTATTATCAGAAATAGTCTATCACAACAATTCTATACACTGTCTCCACCCTTTACAAATGAGGGGCGAGCTCAATTTCACTTTAAGGCTGGCAGACTTCCTCTTTTCTCTTGCCATTTCAGACTTAACATGCTGAGCGGACTTCACTCATTCACTTTCCATGTTCATATTCTTCTAAGTGCGGACACTCATTATCCTCTTGAAGCGGATTTGGCAAGATTCCATCTTTTATGCCATGTCACTCTTTGGTAAGCGTGGACCTTGTCAAGTTTCATGGCCAAGACATGTGGCGGACTTCAATCATGTTTGACACATCCCTTTCTTAACATGGGCGGGCTTTGCTGAGTGTTTGTGCCAAGAAACAAGGGCGGAATTTCCTTTATGTATTGCTAGCGGACTTTGCTTTATACCAAGCCATTGATTATTTCCTTGGAGCGGACTTGGCTATATTGTATGCCACTTTTGTATGGTTGGGCGGGCTTAGTCTTAGCAAGTGCCATGTTTTACTCTTGAAGCAGACTCTACTCTCCTCTTTGCTAGCAGACTTCCTTCTCTCTTTTCCAAGCTCTGTCATGTGCTGGAACGGCTAGAAGAGATCGACGAAGCTGCTAACATCAACAAAATTGTGGTAGCTTGATATACAGAGTCTATTGATGCCAGGGTTCAATTTGTATGATATTGAGAGTGGTAGCTTAATATAGGTCCACAATACCTTTTTGTAATATCATAGAACAGGGCTCATAGACCGACCTCCAGTCAAAATGTCTCTCAAATGCACAAAAAAGAATGAAATTACTTCAAACCAAGTTTGTGAAGAAGTTAACTTTGTTGCCCACTAGTTTCCCTTAAGAGTCCAAAGTGCTAAAAGGCAACAATTTTTGAAGGGAAATTTCTTAGAGACCGTGAGGCATATAGATTCTCCATTAAAGGCTATGGGATTGTGTTGGGACCATCTACAAAAACCTCTCTCGATTTTTTCTATCTCGGAGGTGTTTTCCTGTGGTGATGATTTTTCAGTGGAGGGAAAAGTTGCTAGATGTAAGCAGTGTAAAGTTGCAAAGTGGTGCAACTTTCATTCCGCAACTCGTACGACCAAACGGATTGTTCCAACACATTCGTATGGGTACGTTTATGCTAGGGATGGTCCTCTGTTACACCCAAATATGCCGAATCACTCCGAGCTACATTGGACCGGCGATTTCCCTTAAGAGTCCAAAGTGCTAAAAGGCAGCAATATTTGAAGGGATATTTCTTGGAGATCATGGGGCATACAGACTCTCTGTCAGAGGCTATGGGATCATGTTGGGACCATCTACAAAAACCTCTCTTGGTTTTTGCTATCTCGGAGGTATTTTCCTGTGGTGATGACTTTTCAGTGGAGGGAAAAGTTGCTAGATGCAAGCAGTGTAAAGTTGCAAAGTGGTACAACTTTCATTCCGCAACTCGTACGACCAAACAGACTGTTCCAACACATCCGTATGGGTACGTTTATGCTAGGGATGGTCCTCTTTTGCACCCAAATACGCCAAATCACTCCGAGCTACATTGGATCGGTGATTTCCCTTAAGAGTCCAAACTGCTAAAAGGCAGAAATATTTGAAGGGATATTTCTCGGAGACCATAGGGCATACAGACTCTCCATCAGAGGCTACGAGATCGTGTTGGGACCATCTACAAAAACCTCTCTCAGTTTTTTCTATCTCGGAGGAATTTTCCTGTGGTGATGACTTTTCAGTGGAGGGAAAAGTTGCCAGATGCAAGTAGTGTAAAGTTGCAAAGTGGTGCAACTTTCATTCCACAACTCGTACGACCAAACAGACTGTTCCAACATGTCCGTATGGGTACGTTTATGCTAGGGATAATCCTCTTTTGCACCCAAATACACCGAATCACTCCGAGCTACATTGGATCGACGATTTCCCTTAAGATTCCAAAGTGCTAAAAGGCAGCAATATTTGAAGGGCTATTTATCAGAGACCGTAGGGAATATAGACTCTTCGTCGGAGGTTACGGGATTGTGTTGGGACCAGCTAAAAAACCTCTCTCAGTTTTTTCTATCTCGGAGGCATTTTCCTGTGGTGATGACTTTTTAGTGGAGGGAAAAGTTGCCAGATGCAAGTAGTGTAAAGTTGCAAAGTGGTGCAACTTTCATTCTGCAACTCGTACGACCAAACAGACTGTTCCAACACGTTTGTATGGGTACGTTTACGCTAGGGATGGTCCTCTTTTGCACCCAAATACGCCGAATCACTCTGAGCTACATTGGACTGGCGATTTCCCTTAAGAGTCCAAAGTGTTAAAAGGAAGAAATATTTGAAGGGCTATTTCTCAGAGACCATGGGGAATACAGACTCTCCGTCAGAGGCTACGGGATCATGTTGGGACTATCTACAAAAACCTCTCTTGGTTTTTGCTACCATGGAGGCGTTTTCCTGTGGTGATGACTTTTCAGTGGAGGGAAAAGTTGCTAGATGCAAGCAGTGTAAAGTTGCAAAGTGGTGCAACTTTCATTCCGCAACGCGTACGACCAAACAGACTATTCCAACACGTTCGTATGGGTACGTTTATGCTAGGGATGATCCTATTTTGCACCCAAATACTCTGAATCACTCCGAGCTACATTGGATCGACGATTTCCCTTACGAGTTGAAAGTGCTAAAAGGTAGCAAGATTGTGTTGTAATTGTAATTGTAAGTGCTAAAAGGTTGGATCAAGCTTGTGTACAGGTTATAACAACGTCATCTTTAATTGTAATTGTGTTGTTTAAAGCCACCTGGCTCATGCATCAAAAAACTCTTACTCAATCAGCTTGAACATTATGCACACCCAAATACCTTGTTTCCACTTTGCTAGATCAAAGACTCAATTACATTGGAAATGACCTTCACATGACATTTTTTAATTTTTTTGGGAAAAAGTGGCAAGCCACTATAATTTATTGTATATAAATAGGAGATATTACAAAAATTGGTTCAAACGAGCATACCGGTAGGAAAGAACCAGGAAGAAAACCTTCGGTTGTAGCTCGATTAATTACAATAAGTTACTATAGAATATTCTCAATACACAGTTATGGCCTTCTTACATTGTTTCACATTTCAAAATTGAAATTTTACAAAATTTTCCTATTGGAGGCATTCAGGGCACAGTCTTCCACAAGAGTAGTATGTTCATGTTCTGGACTGACAAGCACCTGTACAAACCATCAAGCTAGTAGTTAAACTACATACAATAGAAAAGATGCTTAGAATAAAATATTCTTAGAATAACCAATCTATATTACTGTAATCTTTCGTATACCTCTCTGAAAGGATCAAAGCTGGCTATTGTTGCAGCAGGTCCATGATCAATTGTGCCAAAAATATCACAAAATTTGTCAAATGAGAAATATATATTATCACAATAGAAAATATGGTTAGACTAACAAATCTACATTAATCTAAATAACCTGAATGATAATGAATTGGTAATGCAAACTATAAAAAATGCTTAGAATAACCAATCTATATTATTGTAATATTTCACATACCTCTCTAAAAGGATCGAAGCTGGCTATTGTAGCAGCAGGTCCATGATGAATCGTGCCAAAAATATCGCAAAATTTGTCAAATGAGAAATCTATATTGTCACAATAGAAAAGATGGTTAGACTAACAAATCTATATTAATCTAAACAACTTGAATGATGATGAATCGGTAATGAAAACTATAAAAAATTCTTAGAATAAGCAATCTATATTACTGTAATCTTTCGCATACCTCTCTGAAAGGATCGAAGCTGGCTATTGTAGCAGCGGGTCCATGATCAATCGTGCCAAAAATATCACAAAATTTGTCAAATGAGAAATCTATATTGTCACAATAGAAAAGATGGTTAGACTAACAAATCTATATTATTAAATTATAATGAACTTTAAATCTATAATGTGAACTCTAAGTGATTTCTGTACCTTCCCATTCTTTGAAATGCTATTCAAGTGTGACACCGGAAGGGTCATCTCTTTTGCTTAAGAGTATCCAATATTGCTTCATGATCAGCATTAGTAAGTGTCCATAGTTTTTTTGTCTTTGGTCTAGCATGATGCCTGAACAACATAAAATTTGTTGCTATAACAAGGTGCTAATACATGAGAATGGTTTTGTGTTTCTCATAGTCTTCAAATGCAGGTATGCCATTCTTTCTAACCATATATGTTCGCAACCAATTTCCTGCAACCACAACTGAACCTGTAGGAAACATGAACCCATCATCATCTTCCATCGGTTGTGTTAGCTTATGCTTTACCTGCACACATCGAGCCAACCAATAGTCTGATCTCTCTTCATTCCCTTGTGGTGCAACAACTGCAAAAACATGTCCTGGTTGTAGTAGATCTGAAAGTCGGTCATAATCAACTGAACTTTCCATTATGTCATTTCTCATGGATATTGTTTGAGATAATGGAGTTAGATACTCTGGAACCCATGTATCCACTTTATCCACTTGACTCGCATTGATCCCATCAAGATCAATACAACTCTGACAAAAATAAGCCAAATCTCATGTCCAAATGGTCCATGTGCTTGCATCTGAGCTTCGAAATGAATGCATCTTTGAAGAATCTTTGATTGTATGACAATCCAATCTGCCTCCCACTGTACCCTCCTCAACGAACCAAAAGAATCTGTGCACTGCTGAATCAAGTGTCCCTCCCTGTGACAATGCTGAACTACACCAATCAACAAGAATGTGCATCACTAAATTTTTCTCCTAAATATTTAATGCTTCCTAACTAGAGCTCTTTTTACATGCACTTACTCCATCGTGTCTCTTTCCCATGCCCAGCTTCAAAACCTAAATATGAGGTACACCCCTCTCTACATGCATTCTACTTAACCAATAAAACATACAAGCATTCTTGCATTGACCTGTGCAATTATTTGACCAAATGAGATGTCAGCCTAGTGCTATATCATGCTTCTGCAAGAATTCAAAAAATTCTCAAAAAAATGTTTGATATACTCGATGAGTGAGATCTATCATCACTCATATAAAAATGATACTCTCTTATTCATCTTCTCGACCCTCCTCCTGCATTATCATGCATGTCTAAATTACAGGGACAAATATACTCAATTGAAATGAATCTTGTATATTAAGATTTGCACCCTTGCTTTTAGAAGGGTCGTGTAGTTTTCTGCAAAAATCAACTTAATGATATAATGCTTAATCTAAAAGAGTCCTTACACATTCTAAATTGTAGATCCAACCATCGACCTATGACTATGCCTTGCATACTTGTAGAAGAGATTTTCCTTTAAAATCTGAAATAAAAAATCAAAGAACATCAAAGATTCTTTTGAAACTAATCAGTCTAGAACCTCTTCACTTCCACTCTATATATTTGACTATCTCATATCTCTTTTTCTCAACAAGCTTTTTTCCAAATTCATGTTCGAAACTCTCATGAAAACATTGAACAAACTTTGACAAGCCAACACATTGTGAGCACTTTGCATTTAAACAATCATTTCTATAGAAAAAGCAACCATCATCTCTAGAACATAAAAATAGATCTAGCAAGTCCCTTGATGATTTTGGAAGATGCATTGCACCACACTCCTGCAACATTTCATTAGTATGCAAAGTAGAACGGATATAGCATAATAGCTCATGGTACATTGAAAAATCCACATGGTATTTGCAACAACAAGTATTACGAATCTTAAGAGGCACACAATAAAATGGCTTCAAACCTTCAAAATTCCTTTAAGTAGATTTCCATATTTGGATGTGTTTCAATAAATTTTTGAACAACATTGTTTGGTTTGATCTCCAAAGAATGTTTAGGATGTGGTGTACGGGTCTTGATTTCCACCTTAACTTTAAAACATCCTTTTACTAAGTGATACTCTAGAGTTATCATGCCAAAATTTTGAATTACTTGTTTTACATTATTAGTTAGCTTCTTATCAACACGTGGAACCCTCCTGGCAAAAGCCCATGTATCACTTTGAAGAGGATCATCTATTCTTTCTCTTCTTGCAAGTGCTCTATCCAAAGTTTTACGACTTATGTCAAAATCAAGACAAGTTTGTCTCAACAAGCGAGCCTTTTTCAATTGATGGCTTACTATTAGGCTGCTGTAATGACTCCTCCGAAAGCAACTCTCTTTATCTTTTTTCTTGTTAGTTTTTCCAATAGACTTGAGAGCATTAAAAGATTTTGACAATAATATAATTTTTTCTGATCTTCTTGTGCACAAGAATCTTTCAATTTGGCAAGCAGTTCCCATCTTTTGCATCTTTATTAG